>CM064484.1:4234082-4326582 GCA_032716605.1 Paralithodes platypus
TTATTTTCTTATTTACTTAATTATTTGGTAATTATTTATCAATATTTTTTAATTGTGCCATGCCATTGATCTTCTGACACTAAAATTAGTGGGAATAGACACCAAAATTGTAAATTTTTGGCCATTCACTTCAAGAAATAGAACTTTATCAATTTTGTAAGATGACGGCGGTGGCCATTTTGAAAAACGTCTAAAATAACAACTTTCCCGTCATTTTGGTGAGGTGTATGGGGGCTTATTTTTGTTAGTATCAGTTGCCCTTGTTAAATTCACTGAGAAACTTTGGTATCCTAAACACGGTCACGGAAGCTCTGAAAATGACTCTTACTATAATGCTTAATACAGGTGAGTGAGCTACCTGTGTTGACCGCTCCAGGCGCCTCCCTCCCTTCCTGCCACAACACTGGGAGGTCAACAACTTATTGATACAGTTGGCCTGGGCTCCCACCCTAGCTATACACTGAGGTTATCATTATTATGAATATTAGTTATTTATTATTCTTATTATTTTTTTTTTTTTTTCGATGTGTATGAAGGAGACAAACGGCCGGCTGTCTGTACCGAATGTCTCCTTAAAGCCGAAAGAGTGACAGAGAGCCAAATTCAAGGGACGTTGGACTAAAAATGCCTGGATTTAATTGACCACTTGCAAGTTTCAGGTTATAAGGAAGTTGGAGCCGTAAACATCGATAGTAACCCTTTTCAATATCTGATTTCGGATTTCTCTACTGTTATCTGACGAATGTTAGACGATTATATTCTGATTATTAATGGGATATGGAATTAAGAGAGTTAATTGATATAGTCATTACCTTTATAGTTCTCACAAATTCTTCCTGTATAAATTTGTCTAATGATAGCCAGAATACAATATACTGTCAAGTGCGCTATATTATAGGGTTAAATAGAAATGCAAAAATAATGTATGAGTTTGATTGATAGAGAGTATGTTGAATTTGCTTTTATGTATTTATATATGTATTACAACCGTATTTTGATGTATTGATGTCTATGAATCTTAACTTCTTTATATCTCGAAACTAGCAAGTGGCCAATCGACACGCACTGTCCTATATTCCGTGGGACAATATATTAACATTCGTTGAATATTAACCTCTTTTGTACAGGCAACGTCTTTGTTACTTGATTCTAGCTATATTGAGAAGATTGTGTGCAGTTTAAGAATAATCTGTGGTATTAAAATGGGTTAAGTGAGATAGGAGGATCTTCCTAAATTACAGCTTTGCTATCGCTCGCCAGGACAAAAAATACACCTAAATGGCACAAAAGGGCTTAACCCGTACTCTACCGTAGGATACAGTAATAAAAGTCCCCTGCAGTCCCAAGCACTGTGGCCAAAATGGCAAGATAGAACAACTTTTCACCTCAAGAAATTAAGCAAGACTGGCTCTCCCACCCTTCAGTGGGTCTTATATAAGCTGAGAAGTGTTGCCATATCGAGAACAGTGCTCAAACGGTCGTGGTACCAGGTACAGCCTTTTACAGGCAGTTACAATGAAAGTTCATTACTGACCGGCTAGGAGCCGTCGCTGGGACTGGGGAGTGACTTATCTACTGACGGCTAGTAGCCGTCGCTGGGATTGGAGGGGTTAATATCCCAAATGGAACTAACGTGTTAAAATCTCAAACACTAAGGGGGATGAACATGAGGGAGAAAGGGGTCCAGAAAAATCCCTCCTCATGAGAAAACTCCCTCTGCCCTCAAAAGGAAAGGAAAGGTGTACGCTTCTTGTGTTAAAAGCGCAATGACATAGGCTTCAGAAACGTGGCCTGTCAAAGTGGATAATATCACCAGAATGGAACGTAACAAGATGAAAATGGAGAGATGGATGTGTGGGGTCCTTGACTCTCCACCACCAGCTGTAGGGACATCTACTGTATTTATAAGGATAATTGTGACAACCGCCTACAGTGAACTGCGGTGCACATTTCATTGAACCATTCTGACACGCTGACGAAATATTTTGAAACATCCCTTTTAAAGGTATGCCTGAGTGGGTGTTCTTCCTCAGTAATTATTCAGCGTCTCAAGTTAACACTCAAACCGCGGTACCCGACAATAGTCGGGTGAGATTTTGAGCACATTATCGGCTCTGAGAGAGAGTCCACGCGTTGGGAGGACGATAGGCGGACTCTGACCGTTCGGCACCACCGTTGGACCG
Source organism: Paralithodes platypus (assembly GCA_032716605.1). Lineage (NCBI taxonomy): Eukaryota > Metazoa > Arthropoda > Malacostraca > Decapoda > Lithodidae > Paralithodes > Paralithodes platypus. The sequence continues at coordinate 4,236,266 of CM064484.1, forward strand.
CAACTGGTTGGTCCGCCGCGGTCCTACACACCTCCGGCCTCGCGAGACCAGGAAGAAACTGGGGAAGTTACGTTATTTTAGGATTTTTCACCACTCATTGCGCGACTGCTACAGGAAAACCCGTGGTCGTACAAGGATGATTCAGGTGTCATTGGAATGCTCGATTATCGCCCTTTCACGGATACATAATTGTATTATGCTCTGGCTCTTGTTTATGCATGAAAAAGAGCATGGAATGAAGCTCGTTTAGGGTTAATATGCCCGCCAGGCAGGTAGTAGAAGTTACCAACATCCCCGTCGGTAAGGGGTTAATCATATAGTAGTATACCAGGCACTTCTGCAGGCCAATGTACATTATAGAGGCCGCTAGTATGTACACTCGACCAAAAATTAATCTTTACACTAACGCTCTAAATATTCTGGAAGTGGGTCGAAATCTTATGATAATACCTCACAGACGTATGTTTCACCCGATTCATTCCGTTCACACTAGATTATTTACAGCTCACCAGTGTAAAGATTGTTTTTTGGTCGAGTGTACTGTACAGTCAAGCACACAATGACGACGCATTGTCAGTACTTCGCTTTCAAGGTTCAAATATTCGAATTGGTATAACCTTACATAATTGCTAGGCCTGTAAATTAACTCTCGTATACCTACTTCAGTTTGTTATCCTTTCATAAGCGTGGAAGTTTTTAATTGTATCTTATGACTAACAATTATTGTAGTTTAAGTCAAGCAGACTATAGAACAAAGGTTACAACAAGATTGTATTCCTATTATAAAGTAAAAAGTAGCCCACTCTCTATAGAAGACGGTGATTGTAGTAATCCTAACAACATCTTTACTTACCCTTAGGGCCCCATGCTAGCAGGGCTTTAGTGTACGTTAACCCATTCAGTACCAGGGACGTCTTTTTCATCATATTCTGGCAACTAATAGACGATTTCATTCAGCTTAGGAAGGACCTGTAGCAATAATAAGAATTCAAACTATCTCAACCAACCCTTTTAATCTATTTTTTATTAATTTCATCACACCACCAAACACCTCCAATGATATTAATGAAAGCACTATCACATATCTGTCCTAAGCTGCATAATATCGTATAAATATAGCTAGAATACAATATAAAACATGTCGCTGGTACTCCAAGGGTTATCTATCTATCTATTGCCTGACGCCGTGATCCCCGAAGGGGTGGCCACGAACGAACCTGCCTTTATTTATATGCTTCCTCACTCCATCCTTCCACCTCTCCCTCGGTGCACCTCTCCCTCTCTGTCCTTCCACTTCGTTCTCGTACACCCTCTTAGTCGTTCTCTCGCTTTGGACGAACCATCTAAAGTTGTTCCTTTTCACACTTTCCAGCACATCTACCTCTACACCACACCTCCTTCTTACTTCCTCATTCGTCTGTCTATCCATCCATGTAACTCCGCACCCACTTCTCAAGTAATTCATTTCCACCGCTCTCACTATTGGTCTGAGTCTCTTCCCGAACGTCCATGCTTCGCTTCCGTAAGTTAGTGTCAGGATTACCACACTGTCATGCAAGGACTTCTTCACTTCCATACTGACTTCACTTCCATATTTCTTGTTACTGCTTTCACCGTTCCCTCTTCCCCTTGTGTACCCTCTCCCGCACTTCTTCATCCATAGTCCCATCTTTACTCAACACACTGCCCAGATACTTAAAAGAGCTGACAATCTCCATAGCCTGACCGTTCAACTTCACCTCACACTCTGTGACTTCACCCCTTTCGAAGACCATAACCTTGCTCTTCCCCGCATTTACCTTCAAATTCCGTTTGCACACACTGTTCCAAACTCATTTACCAGACCCTGCAACTCCCATTCATTATCGCTCATCAGGACTGTATCATCCGCAAACGGCAGTATAGGCAGCTTCCACTCATTTCCCTCCCTTTTCAGCGATACACCAACATCCACTGCTCTTCCTAGTATTTCTTTCATGACTCCATCCATATATACAGTAAACAACCACAGGGACATCACACACCCCTATTTCAACCCAACACTCAGGTCAAAGAACTCGCTCTGCTCATTCTCCACACATAAGGACCACTATGCTACTCTTATCACACTTAGCTGCGACAATTTGAGCGTCATTTCATTTAACACAAAGACTCTTAAAGGATGTCTTAGTGCTACTTTCCTTTAACTATTGTACTACTTCATGGACAAATTTGTTTGTTACAATTCTTGAGTTTTATAACATAATATATGGTTATATTATAATTCTTTAAACATGTGGTTATCAGTATGCCAATCTATATATTTAGGTTTTAATGTGATTTTTTTCTGAACCCCTTTCTCCCTCATGTTTAGCCCCATTAGCTTTAACCCTTAACCAACGGCGCACGACATCTGTCGAGTTAAATCAATTTGGACTATGTGGCGGTGCACGACATCTGTCGAGTGCCATTTTCAGCATGTAATGTTGCTGAGAGAGAGAGCTGAGCGGTGGGACGAGCGTAGTAACCTTATGAACGCTGCCCACGACCACCGTGGACGAACTGAACTGAATTCTACCTTCCTCCCCCTCCTCTCACTCGCTACACAGGGAATTATGTACGGAAATTACCTTATTTTAGGCTTTTTGCACTCGTGTTGCACGATCGTTGCAAGAGAACCAGTGGTCGTACAAGGATGGTTCGGGTGTCATTAGAAAGCTCTGTTTACGCCCTTTCAGGGATGGATACTTGTTTTACACTCTGGGTCTTGTTTATGCATGAAAATGAGCACGGAAACAACCCTATTTAGGGTAAAAAAAAAAACGCTGGGCGGCACAGTGTAAAATACCCTACCACCCGCTCTTTGTGTGTTAAAGTTCTATGACGTTCGTCCTATTCCTTGTCCATATTAAGACCTTTCGTGCCATTTAGTTGTCGTTTTTTCTCTGGTGATCGATAGCAAGCCTGTAATGTAAGTTACATATTTATTTATTTATTTACATATTTTTTATTTATTTTCTAAATGTGTATAGATGTCTAAGGCACAAACTAAAATCCGCCCATACATACCTATCTTCAGTATTTATTTGTGCTAATTATACCTCTTATTTTCAGATTCCTCCAAATTCCCTTCCTTTACGAATCCTTACCATATAATTATGCTCAAGCTTTAGACCATTCGTTATAATTATATGCTATTATTTCATTCAGTACAGATCGTTGTTGAAGAAAATAGCTGTTAACTTTCTTTCACCTTGCATTTTCTTCCACTTTTCTTTCTAACCAATTTATTAGCAATCTATCTTCTCCCTCCACCTCTTTCTCTCTCTCTCTCTCTCTCTTTCTCTCTCTCTCTCTCTCTCTCTCTCTCTCTCTCTCTCTCTCTCTCTCTTTCTCTCTCTCACTCTCTCTCTCTTTCTATCTCTCTCTTTCTATCTCTCTCTCTCTCTCTCTCTCTCTCTCTCTCTCTCTCTCTCTCTCTCTCTCTCTCTCTCTCTCTCTCTCTCTCTCTCTCTCTCTCTCTCTCTCTCTCTCTCTCTCTCTTTCTATTAATCTATATAAGTCCGTCTCGCTCCATTAAGGTCAAATTAGCCATCACATTAATACCGGTGATCCATTTAATACTTTACTGGTTCCACTAGTTAAGACTAAACGACGGTCGTTAAATATCTGCGAGTGCCAGTTTAATAAGGGTTAAATATTATCCGGGGGACTTAGATTGGCTAACTATTCCACTTTAGTTTTTTCTATGTGGATAAGGGAGACAAAAGGCAAAACTGCCTGTAACTAAGTGCCTCCCCCAGAGTTGAAAGAGTGACAAGGCCAAAATCATGGAATGTTCGAGCCAAATTGTCTGGACGCAAGGCGTTTGAAATAATGTAAGTATTATAGGGGCATAGGTTTATTGCATTATATATATATATATATATATATATATATATATATGTTAGTAAAGCCAGGTAATAAATTTTCTTTAATATATACGAGGTTGAAAGAAATGGCAATTTCTGCGTTGGAAATTTTATTATTCAAAGTTTCCAGGTCTCTGATGAGTTTTCGCTGGGTGGCGGGAAGTAGATGAAGGAGATGAGCAAAATTCGTGGTGGTACAGGGTTACATTAAAGTACATGAAGATACAGGATATACGATGCGTTTCACTGGACAACCAGCATTATCAAGTAAGGATGGAATGATATAAAAGGTAAACAGGAAGGGTATATATAGAGGGTGGAGGATCAGAGGAGGCGAAAATCAGGGGGCAAAAGTCTGCTATTGGTGGAGGGGTATTCTAGGAGAGAGAAAGGGAGAACCGCTTCAGCATGCGCACTGGATGCGGGATGGTGGTCGGTTGGAGGGGTCGAAGCTGATTGGCTGCGTGTCGAGGGGCGTGGCCTAAGTTGTGTGGCGCCTGCGGAAGACGAAGCTGAAGGAGGTAGCGTGGGGGGCTGCGTCAAGGGCACCGGGGGGCGAGGGGGGGTGTTAGGTCCTGTAGGAAAGTGTCTTTTGGCAGAAGGAAGGATCTGAAGGTCCAGAGTTTGGTTGTTGATGTTGGGATGTAAGGCTTGGATATATAAAGCTTCGAGTATAGGTAATCTCCTTGGGTCACTTTCTTTATCGAGTATGGTGGTGTGTTTCTCTAACTCGTTGCGTGTGAGGTGAGGGTGGTTAGGGGTGACCACCCCTACCACGCGTAGGGGTGGGCAGCTGAGAGCGCCCATGAATTTACACTTTCTCCTCCACAATGCAGAACTTCTGCTTATCAGAATTCATTTATCCCCAGAGCTACTACTCTTTGGAATTCACTTCCTCGAATTGCTTTCCACAAACTTACAATCTGCAAATGTTTAAATCCAGTTGTTACAAACATTTTATGAATGGAGGATGCCTTTAGGCACATGGACCTTTTTGTTTTATCTGTGTTTTTCCTTCCTCCGTTCATTGTCTCTTTTAAAAAAAAAAAAAAAAAAAAAACATACATACAGTAACCTGTCCTAAAGAAGGATGACCCCTCTCAACCCTCCAACTATCGTCCATTGTTCTAATTTCTTGCATCTCTGTATTTGGTGAAACTAATCTTTTTCTCAAAATGTCTAAAGCATTTATCTTCCCATTACCAACTCTCAGACCGCCAGTATGGCGTCCTTAAGGGACGCTCTACTGGTGATATTTTTCTTATCTTACTAACTCCTGGTCATCCTCCATTCGAAACTTCGGTATCTCAACAGTCTCTGGTATATATTTCGATCATTTGTGAAGTATATACAATTTGAACCTAACAAAAGGGATTTATTGAAACGGACCTATGTGAATATATAAGGTTAAATCGAGGTCAATATTACCTTAAAATTTGTCACATCCTTGTTAAGGGGAGGTTTTTAGTTTGCTTCTTAGACTTCCATCAAATTTAAAAAAACAAAAAAACAAGACCCTCATTCGAGGTGAATTTGTACATTTCTGGGAAGCCATTTTAGCAAGAGTGGTAATATGGTCTTTCCAAGAGAGATCAGAAGAAAAACAGACAGCGAGAATACTAAGAGAAGATGAAGGTTTGATTGTTTTATTGTTATGTATAAGGGATAGTCTTGTGGGAGTTTTTGACGGGTAGCTAAATGGAAAAATTGGATTTTGAAGCATTAGAAGTAACAAGATTTGCTCTGTCCCAATTGGAAATGGTTGATAGATCAGGAGATAGGCGTGCATGCTAGGGCGTTCTGAATAACTAGTTGAATAGTGTAAGATAGAGTCATCAATAAATTAATGCATAGGACTGGAGGTACAGTTGAGAAGATCATTAATGAATATTAGAAAGATAATTGGAGATAGGACAGAACCCTGAGGAACATCCAGAGTTGAAAGGATGAGGAAATGAACGATGGCCAACCACAATTTCAGCTATGGAACTGCCAGAAAAGAAATTAGAGATAAATGCACAGGTGAAGGGATAGAAACCGAAGGAGGGTAGTTTAGAAATTAGAGATTTCTGCTAGACTCTATTGAAGGCTTTCGATATGTTTAGCGCAATATAAAAGGTCTCACTGAAGTCCCAAAGGGAGGATGACCAAGAGTTAATAAGATATGCAAGATCACCAGTAGAACGACCCTTGAGGAAGTCATACTGGTGATCTGAAAGTAGATTATGAGAAGAGAAATGCTTAAGAAATTTTGAAGTAAGAATAGTTTCAAAAATTTTGGAGATACAAGAGAAGAAAGCAATTGGACGATAGTTGAAGTGGTAAGTGACAGTGGTAACACTTCCTGTGGAAAGGTTGAATGAGAGCAAACTTCCAGCAAGAAGGAAAGACGTTAGAGGAGAGACAGAGACGAAAAAGTTTGCCTAGTCAGGGAGTCAGCACGGAAGTACAGTTTTTCAGTACAACAGGAGTAACACCATCCGGACCATACGCCTTCTTAGAATTAAGCCCACAGAGGGTAGAAAATACAACTTTAGAATAAATTAGGATTGAATTAAAAATCCCTTTCAGTATACGATGATGCGTTTCTAGTCATCAATTATATTAAGTTTAGGAAAGGACTGTGGTAGTTACAAGGTTAATGAAGATAAATGCTACGCTTTCCGTCTCTAGAATATCTTCTTAAGTTGAGTAAAAATGTCTAATATGAGCCAGAATATACTGTTAAAACGCGGTATAATCTTCAAAAGTTAAACGTTGAAAGCCTAATATCCAAAAAACAGCAAATAATTGAAAATCAATGTTGGTGAGAATGAAAGCGGCGAAACGTACGAGGTCAGGAGGTGGCAGATATCACGAAAATTATGGGAATGGCCGAAGATAAAAGCCATGAAACGACAGAGAGAATTCTTAGGGGGAAGAGGAGATATCAGAGAGAGAGGAGAGAGTTGAAAGATAGCAAAGAAGGTGCATGGGAGTGTTTGTGTATATTTAAGGAGTCTCTTTGCCAGTTTATGGGTTTGTTGTTAAAATGTTGACCCAATATTTGTATACATAAATATCTAAGGGTTAGCTTGAAGTGGTTTGTTAGAATTGTCTATATTTTTGCATCAATATTGTTATTCTAACTTACGTCATTCACCATCAACATTCGTCCTGTTATGGTTGGTTTCTTATTCTTCGTATGTAAATTATCTCTACCTTACCATATTGCTTTGCAGTTAAATATCACCTTTAATTGGTATATTTTATGTATTTTTGTATTCATCTTTTGTTTTATGGTTTCTCATAGTTATTTAGCTTCTAGCAAGTTCGTCGGCTAATTGTTCGCCAGTGACACTTCCTTATCCTGTTACAGAATCGTGGATAAATATTGAATAACAAATAACGAAGTGTCCATAGGTAGTGCACAGTAAAAAGAGGGTGTTTTTTGCAAAAAACACACGAAATGTGTTTGTTTGTTATACTTCTAAAACACATTTTGGCATTCTTATATACACGCGTGTTTCCTTAAAACAAAACTAGTGATTTTGTATAAACAGAAAAATGTGTTTAAGAGTTTGTTACGCTTATAAAACGGATTTAGGCGTTTATAAATGAAACACGTGTTCTATTCTAAACACCTTATGTTTTCTTGGCTGGTGGTGCATAGTATACGGGCAGGTCTGGATCTGTGTGCATGATACCACTCTGCTTATGGGGCTATCACACTTGCCATTATTTCCATGGTTTCGACGATTTCCGTAGTTTCTCCTCTATTTTCCGTGGTCTTGCCGAAAATCCAAGCTACCCGAGCAAGTTGTGATCGTCGTCTAACCACGGAAATTTTCTTAGCATCAGCAACTTATTTGTCGTAGTAAATGATGATGCAATGAAATGTTTGCAATAAAGCATGCCTTGGCATACAAATGGGTAATATAATTGGTACATAGAACTCTTAAATTTAATATATATATAACTTTTGCTACAGTTTTCTGCAAATTATAGGCTATGCCGTACTTGTGACAGCGTAGGGTACCGTATATAATTACATACGGACCTTCCATTTGATAAAAATATACTTTAAAAAGTAGACAGAATGAAAATATACACCATGTGAGGAAGAGCACTTTATTGGCAACGTTTCGCATTTAGCTTCATCAGGCCATATGCGAAACGTTGTCAATAAAGTGTTCTTCCTCACATGGTGTTTATTTTCGACCTTCCATTTCTCTATATCCGCTTTGAAGTCTAACTTTCATAAATGCACATGTCCTTGTTATTTCAAGGTCATGTCACACAAAGACTCATTACTTACTATAGTATAGTTAATATGAGCTTTCTTGCTCAAATTACCTCTAATATTATTGTCAATAGAATGTCTGATACAAGTATGTCTCACATGAATTTAAGCTTATATGAAATTGGCATAAACAGTTGGTATCGGTTGGTAATAACAAGAAAACCGTAATATATAATAGGAAAGCAAATATAGCCTATCCCAGATTAGTTATTGTGTTTTGCTTTTAAGAAAGTGAACAGTGGTTGATGGTAGTGCATAACCTACCTTGCAATGTAGTGGCCTACTATTATTTCATTTGTTTACCAGCACCCCTATATTGTACCTCATAAATATCATGTATTACCCATGATAGGTTTTTGATTAAGACACTTAACGAAAATTACAGTTTGGCATTGCATATATCAATGAAAACATTACATTTACACCAAAAAAATACGCTGATGTCTTTTCCACTTTAACCTTTTCTAGCTAACATTAGACACTTTAAATTAGGATATGATTATTAACATAACTAAGGAGTCTTATTATTACTAATGTGTCGCCTTATAAACAAATATGCCTGGTTTTCACCAGTCCATGCACTTTTGTTGTCCCTAGACGAATTATTAAACTCAAGAATGGCTCCTCGAAGGCCTACCCAGTGCTAATATATTTTACTAATAATTGAGATATGTTAACTTTAATTGCATTGCATCAGGAAGCTTTGTACTTTGTACTATCAAATAGTAGAGGAATTTGCTTTTGTAAATACTTCTAAACATTGTACAGTAGCTATACCCAGCTGGGATTCGGTAGTTACTACTTTCTCCAGCGGCAGTCTGTGTGAGTTTGTGTGGATGCCCAACTTAACTTTCCTCGACGTGCAACTTATCGTACAGTATTCCAGATGAATAATTTAGCTTTATCTCTTTAATTAAAGTTGATAACATATATTAACACATTATTTTCACATTAGTGTAGTACTATGCAAGATTTATAACAACTAGAATTATTCTGGGAACGACAAGAACACTCTTAACAGCTAAGGCCTAAAAAAAATAAAAAATAAAAGGCCCCAGTAGCACTTAAAACAAAAGAAACAGTGTTTAGGTAAGATAATTCCCCTCCATACCTCTATCACTCCTCCACATGTGTCAAATCCCCTCCTTCCCCACTTTCCCTCCCCCTTAGCCCCCGCTACAATTATCACCTATTTTTCCCTCTTATTCCCATGTTTATTGGTGTATTTACCGTGCCAATATCTCCAAACCGATCCTAGGGTCAGGTCTTACAGGTGTGTATGCGTGGGAAAGAGAGAGAAAGAGAGAGAGAGAGAGACAGACCTCAGTCTCCCTCCAGACATCAAGAGAGCAGGGTGTAGGCCTCGCGTGTCTCTCACCTCATGAATGAACGGTCGGCAATAATTCGCGATTTTCACCCTCCAAACACTATTCCCACTTGTTTTATTGCTGTTACATGTTACTATCTTCATATTAAACATAAAATTGGCGCATATGAATAAGTAATAACAATATTTATCGTAAAATTACGATTTTAGGCTGGAATGAGGCCTAATATGGCCGCCCAGTTATAGGATGTTCATTACATATAGCTCGCGCTTAGCGGGTTAAGGGGCTATCACACGGGCATATTTTTCGTCGTCCTTCATCAAAACCACGATTTGCGTGGTCCTTCATCTCTCGTTTTGTGGTCTTTTCGGCAGCCCACGGTTACCCAAGTACACCGGGAAATCGTGGTCAAGCCCACGATAATTCTAAACTCAAATGACCATTTATAGTATGCATTTGTATTTTGCATATATTTAATTACATCTGAAAACGAACTAATGATATATAAATGGAAATTGATGTATTATGAACTGCATAACATTACATTTTACTAAACAAATAACAGCTATACACTCATTTGATTACATAGGTAACTTCGAAATTAATTGGTCTTAATTCAGCTGTTTTAGCTTCCCGTCATGCTATATATACATCTCAACCCAATGATAAAGCTGAGCATATATAAAAACCAAGGTAAGTATGACTATATTGCTCGCTATTACCTAAAACAAGCGACATGAATCCACGTCTGTTGGTAAAAGTGGAAGTCAGTGGAAGCAGCAGCACACTCATGATTGGCTATTTTATCAGTACCCTGATAATTTATATATTATCTGTATTGTTCCTTAGAAGAAAGCATATAGAGAGTGGTTGGGTAGTAGAGGGAATGAAGATTTCGAGAGACAGAAACGAGCGAGGTACGTGGAGAGAAAGAGGGTGGTGAAGAGAGTAGTGAAGGAAAGTAAGAGAAGAGTAGATGAGGAATTTGGAAGGAATCTGAGTGTAAAATGGAGGGAGAGTAAGAAACTGTTCTGGAAAGAAGTCAAGAAAGTTAGGGAAGGTAGCAAGGGAAACAGTAATGGTGTGAAAGATAAGAATGGGAGAATGATAGCCGAGAAGCAAGAGAGAGTCGAAAGATGGAGGGAGTACTTCATTGAGTTGCTAAATGTAAGGAATGAAGAGCCAGCAAACGTAGTTGGATATGGTATGGGAGGGAGAAGAAGAGAAGTAGTGGAGGAGGAGGTGGGGATCAGGAGGTCGGAAGTGTGGGAACCATGAAAAGAGTGAAGTTGGGGAAAGCACCAGGAACAGATGGAGTGTGTGGGGAAATGTTGAGGTATGGTGGTGAGATAGTGATAGAATGGGTATGGAAAATGTGCAAACTAGCATGGGAGAAGGGGAGTGCACCCGATGACTGGAAGACTGGCATAAAGAGTCCCCCTATATAAGGGGAAAGAGGAGTGTGTGGTAACCACCGAGGAATATGCCTTCTAAGCGTAGTAGGGAAGGTATACAGTAGGGTAGTGATTGAGAGAGTGAGAGTGATAACGGAGAAATGGATAGGCGACGAGCAGGGAGGTTTTAGGAAGGGGAGAGGATGTGTAGATCAGATTTTTACCCTGAATTGTGTTGTGGAGAAATATCTGGAGAAGAAACAAAAGGTGTATGTTGCCTTTATGGACTTGGAGAAGGCCTATGACAGAGTGGATAGAGAAGATCTGTGGAAAGTACTTAGAATATACGGAGTAGATGGCAAGTTGCTGAAAGCAGTGAAGAGTATGTATGAGGGTGCAAAGGCGGCAGTACGTGTGGAGAGTGAGTAGAGCGAGTTCTTTGACCATCACACACAGGGGTGTGTGATGTCCCCGTGGTTGTTTACTGTATATATGGATGGAGTCATGAAAGAAATACTATCAAGAGCAGTGAATGATGGTGTATCGCTGAAAAGGGAGGGAAATGAGTGGAAGCTGCCTATACTGCTGTTTGCGGATGATACAGTTCTGACGAGCGATAATGACTGGGAGCTGCAGGGTTTGGTAAATGAGTTTGGAACAGTGTGCGAAAAACGGAATTTTAAGGTAAATGCGGGGAAGAGCAAGGTTATGGTCTTCGAAAGGGGTGAAGTCACAGAGTGTGAGGTGAAGTTGAACGGTCAAGCTATGGAGATCGTCAGCTCTTTTAACCCTTTCACGCACATATGACGCAGAGGTTGCCAAATTAACAATAAGAAATAGAGTTCTCTCACTCTTATAATTACTTCTACAAAATTAGTTTTCTGCCCACAGCTTACTCAAAGACAACTGCAGAGGTTGAAGTAACTAAACTAAAGGCTTCCAAATACCCCTGATGGTAACAAAGGCTTTAAAGTATCCCTAATAGGCTCAAAATCGCGTCATATGTCGGAGAGGGTTAAGTATCTGGGCAGTGTGTTGAGTAAAGATGGGACTGTGGATGAGGAGGTGCGGGAGAGGGTGCAACAGGGGAAGAGGGTTGTAGGAACGTTGAAAGCAGTAACAAGAAATAGGGTGTTCAGTATGGAAGTGAAGAAGTCCTTGCATGACAGTGTGGTAATCCCGACACTAACTTACGGAAGTGAAGCATGGACTTTCGGGAAGAGACTTAGACCAAGAGTGAGAGTGGTGGAAATGAGTTACTTGAGAAGTGCGTGCGGAGTTACATGGAGGGATAGACAGACGAATGAGGAAGTAAGAAGGAGGTGTGGTGTGGAGGTAGATGTGCTGGAAAGTGTGAAAAGGAACAACTTGAGATGGTTCGGCCATATGGAAAGCGAGAGATTGACTAAGAGGGTGTACGAGAGCGAGCTGGAAGGACTGAGAGGGAGAGGTGCACCGAAGGAGAGGTGGAAGGATGGAGTGAGGAAGTATATGAATGAAGGCGGTGCTGGTTGGGAGGAGGGGCGTCGACTGACTGGGGACAGAGGTGCATGGGGCGATTCGTTCGTGTCCACCCCTTCAGGGATCACGACATCGAGCAATATTTAGATAGATAGATAGATTGTTCCTTATTTATTCATTAAACTAGATATGTTTAAGTAATTTTAATGATTACTTAATAAAGTACAGTACTATCTGAATTTAAAGAGCTATTAAATATCACAGGACACACAATAATAACGTATTATATCATAAAGTAAACACAAGCGAGATGAAGAAATGGTAAACCCAAGAAGTAAGCGAGAGTGAAGGCCGACTGACTCAGGCCCACGCGGTATAGCCAATCACAGGCCGAGCTTTACGTATTACACATTTAATATAAGCAGTGACTGTATTTATTCCCTTGCTTATGTTTACTGTATTATATGTACAATTTTAAGTGTTCCGTGTGGTATTTTATAGCTCTTAAAGTTTGGATATCACATTATCATTAAAAATATTAAACACTGATGTAGTTTAATATATATAGAATATATACTGTATATATTAATATATTTGTATACACAAAGAATGTATTTCCACGACATAGCCTACTCCCCGCCAAACACTATACCGACTGTATACGTAGGCTACTAAGTTATTTAAAGAGTAGTACTTAACACGTCGCATTAAGGGGAGCGTCCGCCTAGGCCCAAACTGGTGTGGATTGGAAAATCTGAAATTGAGATTTTTATTGCAGCAGTGATGGGAACACTGTAGGACTGATGTGGCAAAGTTTTAGACTCGTAAAATAAAAGGTCCCCCCCCCCCACCCCCCCTGCGCACTCACAACGTATATGTGGTGTCGTGGTATGAACGATAGTAACCAATACAATCGCGTTATTATGCACAAATATAGACAAATTACAGTCAACAGAGCTATCTGGCACCTCAACTGAACCTGGGAGAATGAGGGTGAGTCCCTAGACCTCATCATCTAAGCCATCACCATCATCCAAGCCATCATCATCATCCAGATGAGAAAACATGCACAAACATATTATATATTCAACACTAAACAGATCTAACCCATCCAAACCAACCCTAACACAACCTAGAGTAATCGAATATGGCCTAACTTGGCATAAATGAGGTGCGCGGTTCATGACACCATTGGCGCCAAATTAATAAAATACCTTTTGGGGGGTCCAGGTGGCATATTATTCACTTAGACTTAGTAAATTGCGCTGGGTTTTAGTGCCAGAGCATGTATCAAATCAATCAAGAGCAAACAATTGCAATAAATCGTCATTTGAGAGAGAAATCGTTGGGTAATGGATAAATTTAGTTTTTCGCCCTTTTCTCAAAACTATAGTTACTCGAACACCTTTCCCTAAAACTGTTTTATTATTGTCCAATTTTAATAAATAAGATATCATTGGAAAGAGGAGAACAACTGCAATATATTTTTGTGACAGACTCTTGATACACCAATAAAAATTTTGACAGGAGGCTTGCAACCTTTCAAAACTTAAGAACAAAAAATATTGGCAGCAAAACTATAGGGTGTATGAACTGTCTGTCACTAATGATTGTTGCATTTTTGTCCTCTTTCCAATGATATCCTACTTATTAAAATTGGACAATAAATAACAATGTTTTAGCGGTTTGAAAATGTGCCAAATATGCGAGAATCCGAGGTAGCGAAAAAATCATTTGTTCGATTTCATTCATTTTTGGATATGTTGTTCCTAGAAGTGGTATCTATCACCCGTATAAGAATTAAAATGATCGGACCCTTTTGAAAAAAACATGGCGGACACTCCCCTTAACTGAACCTATAATGCATAAATACGGTATTTTATTAAGATTACAAAGCATACAGAATACATAATTTGTTATATTGAAGGAAATATTAGGTTAACCATTGGAGTAACGAAGCTACTACTCATATTTAGTTCTAACAAATTGTTTACTTTTGCAAATTATAATTGTATGTTGATTATAATAACTGATATATGATACATTTAATCACTTAAAAGAATATTCTTCCCATTCTTGCCCAAAGATATTATATTTGTAGAAATTTGAAGTTGTGCATACGTGCTGTAGCCTACTTCTTGATTAAACAGTTTTTTCTCATCCCAACTTATTGAATATTGTACTGTAATGAAATATACTGTATATATAAGGATTTAGCATGATTATAAAATATTAATGCTTGTACATCATATATCAAACTCTCAACCTTCAATCTAAACCCGCGACGGTTATCACCTGCCGCCTATATAGCCTACTGATGGTGATAGGTGTTTATGCTCTTCATGATTTTCGTGCGAGTCGTGACCTTCAGCTTTTGTCGTCTATTTTCACTGTATTTTCGGGTAACATGATTATAATGGCGTTAATATGGCATAACTTCCACTTTTTATTAGCGATTACAAAGCATTACTATTATATAGAGAATCTATTTAGGCCAAAATAGGTGTAAATAAAGCCGAGAAGCGATCATAGATGAAGATCATGATCCGTGATAAGAAGATGTAGCTTGGGCGAGTGCAGCTGTATAGGCAGGTGTGAGGTTGGTGGGTGTGGTGCTGGCTGCACAGGCTGGGTTGGGGTTTTGGGTGGAGTTGGTTTCCTCTTTGGCACTGCTGGTTCCCATCTCCTAGGCTTAGTGATGCGCGGCCATCACGGGAATACACAGGTTGTGAGATAGAAGGTGGTGAGTGGGTTAATGGTGGGGATGTAAGGAAGCAGGGTTTTCTGGGTTTTGAGTGAGAAGGATGTGGGGATTTAGGTTTGGTTTTAGGGTTAGGGGAGGTGGCGGAAGGAGTGGAAAGGATGTGGGGTGGAGAAGGGTGCGGTTTAGGTGTGGGGTTTTTGACGGTAGGAAAGGATACTGAGGGATTGAGATGTATGTTGGGGAGGAAGGAGTAAAGGTACGGATTTCGGTGTTGGCGGAGGAAGATGGGGTGGGGAAGGAATGAGGGGTAGGTTTTGTGGGAAATGGAATGATTTGGATAGGGGGATTTGGAAGGGATAGGTTTATAAGGAGAGGAGCGAAACCAGGTGGGGCTGATAGGGCTCAAGTGGTTGGGAGAAGGGAGGTAGGATAGTTAGGAAATGAGGGTATTGGGGTTGGGATATGGCGAGGGATAGGAAGGGGGCATTTTGGTTTAGGGATTGGGAGAGGAGGTAAGAGGGGTAAGGTAGGGGTAGGGTTGGTTGGCAGATTCTATGTTTGAGTTTGTAAAGGTTCTATATTTGTAGTGGGGCATGCAACAATATCATTAGGGTCAGCCAACATAGTAAGGTTTTCGTCGAGAGGTTGGAATCAGCGTACATGCTGGTTTCTATATAATATTTGACCGTGACTTGATAGCAATTTGGTACTGTCAGTATTTCAAAGGGACCCTTGAATCTTGGCTTAAATGTTTATGGCACAGGAAGTTGGGCCACCATCACAAGGCCGCCGACATGGTGTGGGTTGATCTTTGGAGTTTCGTCAGGTTTCAGGTCCTGGAGGTACTGGAGTTGTCTTAATCTGTTGCGTAGGTGGACGAGTGACTGGTTGAGGTCAGGTAAGGGCTCTGATGGGACTGACAGGTGTCGTAAAGGGAGTAGTAGTGGTGGTTCCCCGAAGACCCTTTCGTGAGGGGTTATGCCATCTTCACGAGGACAGGTGTTTAATCCCCATTGGACAATGCGAACCTGACTTGGCCAATCTGTTGAGTTCATCTGTTGCAGCCTAGTTCTTATTTGGTTTGCAACTGTCCTGTGGCTGCGCTCGCAGAGGAGTTTCCTTGGGGCCAATAAGGGAAGGAATGACTGATCTTATAGCCAAACATCTGGGAGATTTGTGTCCAGACATGTCCTGTAAACTCGGGGTCATTATCTGAATGAATGGCTTGAGGGAGGCCAAAATAAGGAAATACATGTAAGAGAGACTCGGCAACTGCAAAAGCGGAGTGTTCCTTGGCTGGGCAGGCAATGTCATATTTCGAGTATGTATCAACAAAGGTGATTATGTATTTACAGCCTTTTACCCCGTCCATTTGTCCCATGACGTTGACAGCTAGGAGTTGCCAGGTTTTGCATGCAACTAGTTTGCCTGAGGGACCTGGGGTTCTGGTGTCATCCTTTCCCAAGGCGCAGGCACGGCAAGCTTCGGTTATCTTCTTGGCTGTTAAGATCGGTTGATGGTGCCAATATAAGTCTTGAAATGTGGTGACGAGTTTTTTCTGTCCTAAGTGAATACCATTATGGGAGTGCAGAGATTGCATAACGTCCAGGGCAGTGTTGGGAATAATAACAACCTTGCCATCTGAGGTGTACAGGTTGTCTCCCTTCCTTTCTAGTTGTTCGAAGAAAAAAAATTGTGGGATCCAGTCGGGTTTGTCATTTCTTTGGTAGGCTTGAAGGAGTTGTTGTTGGTCCTTGTCGGTAGAGTCTTAGTGGCGAATTGCTCGAACTGCTGCTATTGTTGAAGTGGGTTGAAGAAGTAGTCTGGAAAGTGCATCGGCATTAGTGTGGAGTTTTCCAGGTGGGTAGGCGATCTCAAAGTTGAATTTCTCAAGGGACTCTCGCCACCTGGCGGTTAATGCATTCTTAGTGTCTGATTTTCTGAGCCACTGTAAGGCTTGGTGGTCAGTAATGATGGTGACTTTGACCCCTGCAAGATATGCTTTAAAGTGCTGGAGTGCCCAAATGATGCCCAAACATTCTCGTTTTGTGACAGGATAGTTGATCTCGGCAGGGTTGAGAGTTCTGTTGGCACAGGAAATTATGCGTTTCCTGCCTTCCAGGGTTTGAGCTAGGACTGCACCAATTCCAAATAGGGAGACGTCAGTGTAGAGACGGAAAGGTTTGGTGTAGTCAGGGAAGGAGACGACTGGTGCAGCTACCAGTAAGTCTTGTAAGGTTTGGAAGGCGTGAAAACGTTGAGTAGTACATATGAAGGGTGCTTCTTTTCTTGTAAGGTCGTGGAGGGGTTTAGCTATGATGGCAAAGTTTTTAACGAAGTGCCTGTAGTAAGAAGCTAACCATAAGAATGCACAAACTCCTTTCATATTGTTTGGTGGTGTGATGGCACTTATGGCTTTTAGTTTGGATGAGTCTGGTGAAATTTCTGCTTCGGAGACAATGTGGCCAAGGAATTGGAATTCTTTCTGGGCCATGCTGCATTTGGATGGTTTTAGCTTGAGGTGGGCATCACGGATTCCTTGAAAGACTTGTAGAAAGCGTTGAAGATGTTCGGACCAAGTTTTACCGAATACGATGATATCGTCGAGATAGGCGAGGCAAGTTTCCCAGGTGAGCCCTTGTAATACTGATTCCATGAGTCTGGAAAAAGTAGCGGGACCGTTGCACAACCCGAAGGGCAGTACGGTAAACTCATAGAGTCTAGCCTGACTGGTGCAAAAATCTGTTTTATCTTGATGTTCTAGCACAACGGAGACTTGCCGATATCCTGCCTGTAGATCGAGGGAGGTGAACCATCTAGCTACAAGCAAGGAATCTAGTGAATCATCGATGCCAGGTAGTGGCGTCCTTGATGATGACATAGTTTAATTGGCAGTAGTCAATGCAGAATCTGGTTGAGCCATCTTTGTTTCTCACAAGTACTACTGGAGAAGACCATTTACTAGTTGATGGACGAATAACCCCTGTGTCCATCTTATTCTGTACTTGGGTTTCCTCTTTGTGGCGTTGGATAGGGTTCTTCCGACGGATAGGCTGGCGAATGGGAGGTCCGATGGTATGGATAGGATGGTTGAGTACTTTCGTTTTCCCCATATCTCTGGTGGATGTGGCGAAGATGTCTTGGAATGAAGTCATTAAGCTCTGTAGATCTTGTTTGTGTTGTATGGTTAGTTGTGGGGGAATCTCAGGGAATTTAGGGGGTGGAGTAGAGGCTTCATTCTCGGGTAGGGATAGCTCATCATCATGGTTTTCTAGCTCACCTATTGTTAACCCTTTTGGCAAAGTGAGGGGGTGATTAGATATGTTGGCAATTTTGACTTGATTGAAATTCTCAGGCCTGATAGCAGGAGCGGTGAGGCTGTCCCTGTCAAAGGAACTTTGGAGGTTGGGTGTTAGAATTAATTCACCAGATAAGGTGGTAAGATAGAAATACACTGTTCGTGGTGAGGGGGTAGCATAACAGTTTTGGTTAAGATAACCTGAGATGTTCTGATGGTGTGAACAGGGTGGATGATTTTAGGTTAACTGATTGGGTGTTTTTTTTTTTTTTTTAGTGGTTTAGGGTCAAAATTTAGCACTCTGTTTACACAATCGATGGTGGTATGTAGTGAGGCCAGTAAGTCAAAGCCTAAGTACCCATCATATTTTGTTTCAGCAGATGGGAAGATCATGAATGGATAATGATGACCATGATCAGGGGTGTTGGTAGCTATGTAGAGGGGAGCTGTTTGCGCTCGGTTTGGAATTATGCCATCGTTTGCATCAATTAATACAAATGGAGGAGGGTTGGAGAGGCCCAAAAGTGGCCTTGTGCTTGGTAAAATAAGATGAGAAAAGACACCAACGGGATGTTCCATGTGTCAATTAAAAGTCTAGCTTTAACACCTTGAATAGTAAGATGATTATAAATAGGGGGTTTTCCTGCATTTGAGATTGTTCTATCATGAGCCTCCGCCAGTTTGACGACAAGTGTGTGGGGGCGGACTAAAAACCCGGATTGTCTTCCATGTTTGATGACTCCTCACGTAACATGGTGGTAGTCCTTCTTTAGGGGCGTCATCGATTCCTGCAGATCCGTCTTATGTGATGGTGGCATCACGTTGTGGTTTGATCCAAGGGATCTGACCCCAAAACTGAGGAAATTTGGGACAACGGTTGACTAGCTCAGAGAAAGACTTCTTGAGGTAGAGCAGAGGGCACTTTGGACTACAGGGTTTCCAGTCTGAGGGTCTGACCCTGGCCCAATCTTCCATCTTGTCTAAGGAACGATGAAATGGAGCAGAAGATGATGGTTGAGGTTGGCTGGTGGCTCGACTAATCGTGGCGATTTTGTCCTTTTCGTGGCTTTACTTAAGTGCCAGGATTCGCCGGATAATCGGTAGGTCCTCGTCATAACCCTTTGGTTCTGTGATGGCAAAGTGATCCCTTACTGACATTGGTAGCACACAAAGTAAAGCACTGAACACGTTCTCTTTTCTTGCGGCCGCAGATTCACTATGGAAAGCTGTAACTACTAGCTGGTTCAACTGGCTAATTGTAGTACCGGTATCTAGTTTCCTGAAAATTTAGCACTGTGAAACTGCTGGTTTGTAATAATTTTCCCGAGAGACGGGCTTATGGCACCTTTGGTATACTTTTCAAATTGAGCCCAGGTCAAATTGGCGGTGTCACGCACATAACCGGAAACGAGGGACATATGCCATCCAACTTTATCACTACCATGTGAATTTTGGAGGTTTTGTCATCCATAACCCCTTCCGTACCAGTGACGTCTTTTTTAGTATATTTTAGCTATGTTTAGACAATTTTATTCAGTTTAAAAAGGGCCTCCAGCAAGTAACAGGCTTCGAACTATCTCACTTAGCCTTTTTACTACCACAGATTATTCTTAAACTGCACAATATCGTCTAAATACAGCTAGAATAAAATTAAAAAGACGTCGCCGGTACAGAATAGGTTAAACACAATGTCAAGCACGGGCTTGACCACTTCAAGATAGGTGATAATATCATGGTCCTCTGGCTTGAAAAGAATAAATTCAAGTTATTTCCCTGCCATAATGTTTGTGTATTGATTATACTGAGTGAGATAGAGAAACGAGAGGTCGTCCTTCCGAGTTGAGACACCGCTGCCACCAGTGTTATACCACGTTTATAAGAAAACGTGAGATAATCTGATTGCGATTTCCACCAGTGTTAATCATCAACTTCGATACCTCTCCTCTGGGTAAGGATCAGCCTTGGCTCTATTAATCAACACGCTAGTAATAACCAATGGACACAAAATACACAGTAAAGGATATACATGTTTTATTCCTTATTAGCTAGGGTACAATCTTAATATGTCTCTGGAACAATAAACATAACATTCATATATAAAGAATACTAATATTCCAATTGAACATATGAATAATAATAACAGAGAGGATAAGTCTCGAATCACAATAAATAAAGTCCTGAAATAAATATGCAAAGCTCTCAAATATGGCTCGAATCTAAGTAAATAATAGTTACTGCGATGTTTTACGGGTAGCACTGAAAGTATGGACAATAGGACAATATTTTATTTCAAAACGAACAATAAGTTAAAGTAACTTGAATAAGTAATTAAACTGTCATAACTCAAAGAGCAATAACTATGAAAGATAACTTCATAAATATATGATTAGAATATTAGTCATCGTTTCGTGACTGAGGAACAATACTCTGCGACTGAACTCTCACTATTGGTTCTGTACCCGGATGACACGTAGCATATAAACTCAGGTCTGAATAAGCGTTCAATGTTTACGTGTAGGTGTAGGTCTTTATAACCGGATAAACATATATATATATTTCCACGTTGGAGAATACATGAACCTATATTCGAGAAAGTATATAAATATTCTTTAGTTACATTAACACTGTGAACCTTAACATCCCTCAGTCTAGACCCTCACTAAAATCATCGTTACCATTACGAATAAGAAAAACACTTAAAGGATTGCAAAGGGAAGAGGCACTGGCAGATCGATTTGGGAGCACACTGGTATAGACACGGTTGTCTTGGTTCTTGACTACAGGGGCCTGGGATTTCACACTTCCCAGCTAGGTTCGGGCCCTCACAATTCCAGGTTTCGAAATGCTCTCTCTCTACCTTCTCTCGTCTTGGCACAACGCACTCGGTCACTACCCACGCTGAACCTGGAGGATGACAATAAAGGATCCCCTAAACTTGGTAAACTTAAGGTCTTTTCAGGCGTAAGTGGACAATTAATGAAACTATTGTCCTGACCCTAGGATAAGCACAGAGATGCAAGCCTAGGCTTAGTAGTGTTAACTATGCCTGCATCAAAAGTACTTGTGTAGTCTATTATGATCTGATCAAAAGATATAGCAGCCAATGATTCTATCTCGTCCCTGTCTGTGAGTACGAAGTCACAAGAAAGACTCAAGAGGCTGCTTTGCACAAGATCTTGGGATTCAATTGGAAGTGCACATTTGGAGATACTCCCAATTGAATTATGTTCTAGCCCCCTTTTGTATGGATATGCTAGTAGATAAAGAATGAAGTTCTTCACCAAAAGTTGTGACTGTGAGTTTCCCTTCTACCATGGGAAAGGTAAGTTTAGAACCCAAACATAGAGGTAATCCATTAGGATTTTTGCTTGATTTAACTTGGTTAAATGTGAATAGTCGTCGCTGGGGTTCTGTGGGTTAACTCTGTTATTTGGCTTGTACTGTATCTGAGGGATATTTGAGTATGACATGTGAGGCTGTTCTGTTATTCCTTGCCTGATCGTTTCTTCACTATTTGCACTTTGGTTGCGAGTTAGAACTGGTTCTGAATATTGAGTTTGCATCTTAAACCACACTTCACTATTATTTTGGTACTCTACAGGGGCACATTGTAGGGTTTGTTGATGGATTTGCATAGTGATGCTGGAGTCCCTGGTGTTCACGTGTTGGTTTGGGCGGCTATCGTAGCTTCCCCTTCGAGCCGCGTTTTCTCTCTTTGGTTGTTGTTGTTGTTGTTGTTGCTGTTCCCGTTCCCCAAACTGCCTGGCCGAACAGCCGCAAGGCCCCGAGAAGGCCAAGGCCATAACCGAGTGCCCCCACAGAACCCACCCTGCCGACCACAATAAAGCCTGGGTGACCGAAGCCACTCAATGGCGGGGAGCTGACGAGGGAGAGGAAACGCCCGGGAAACCAAAGCCCCACCCAGGGCCCTGTGCCCCTCAGCAATTATGAAGAGAATGTTGAGGGGCAAAGGAAAAATGTGATGCTTTGGCTTCCAATCTTGGTAGATTGGGAGGTCAATCCACGGAAGAGACGCCGTCACTTGAGATCTAGAAAATATATAAGTAAAAGGAACAGTCAGAGTAAGCTATGGGTATGGCAGAGATCGCTCAGTTCTCACTCTGATAGACCAGCCCATCACCACATGACTAGAACCCAATCCTCTCAGCAACAGCTAGGAAAAGCCCTAGAAAGCCACCTTTGGCGGGGGGATAGCTCCCCTATTTCAACCCCTTTCGGGGTTGGGCACCCGCCCTCTCTTTGGTTCAGGTCGGCTGTTGTAGTTTACCATCCGGGCCGCGTTTTCCTTCTTTAACCTTCTCCTGGCGTTGTCGTTATTGCTTCTTGGGGGTCTCTGGTTGCTGTTGCACGTTCGTATGGAAGCAACGCGACTGGGTTGATCTGTGATGTTCGTGGTAGGTGGGAGAACGTTGGTAGTGTTGTTTGGAACATTTTCATCCCCCGTCATCTCAACAATAATCAGTGCTCCTCAGAGTTCTCCCAGTGTATACCTCCTCTACGTAGGGTACGTAGTACCCGTCTTGCAACACAATCCCACCCCTACTCTGTGCAACTCTCCAACCCACGAGTGAAACATTACTCTCAGACTTTCTTCTATTCAACTGCTGAGCTCTGGAACTCTCTCCCAGAATCAGTCTTTCCCTCCTCCTATGTCTTAAATTGCTTCAAACTCTGTGTGTCCAGGCATTTTGGCTCGAACGTCCCTTGATTTTGGCCCTGTCACTCTTTCAACTATGGGGGAGGTACTCGCTACAGGCAGTTTTGCCTTTTGTCTCCCTCACTCACTTAGATTTTTGTTTTGTTCTATAGGTGTTTATTTTTTCTGACGAGGAATAGCGAGCCAGTATTTATAAGAGAACCCGGCTTTTGGCCGGGGGGGGGGGGGGGTTGTAGTTTTTTTTTTACTAAGTTTGAGGGAGGTCTAGCAAGGAAACTAAAAAAATAAATGAATACATTAATTAATAGACCAAACAAACAGCCACTAGCTCCTTAAGGATTAGGTATTGCTTTTCCATAGTTTACTAGTATTAACACAAGTATACTGTATATATTAGCCTTTCTTTGCAAAGTGCTTATTTTGCACAAATAATATAATTAATTAATTTCAATCCCAACCCCAAATCTCTCCCAATGAAATTAATGAAAGCATGTGATCCTCCCGGGATTCGAACCTGGGTTACCACATACAGATCTTAAACACTCTAACCATTACACCATCAAGACAGTTAAAGGTTAAGTACATGGCTACGATTGTATATCCATTTATCGAATACTGGATATCAATCTAATCATGTACTCAGACCCAACTGCACACTGAATAACGTAATGTTTAAGGGACTAGTGCTTGGCTTTTGGTGTATATATTTATTTACTATTTTAGTTTTTAGTTTCCTCGCTAGACCTCCATCAAGCTTAGAAAAACATCCCCTAGACCCCCTTTCAAGATAAATTTGTAAATTTTTCGGCAGAAAAATTTCCCGGCCAAAGGCCGTTTCCTTCTAAAATTAGAGGCTCGCTATCGCTTGCCAGGAAAAATCGACACCTAAAGGCCAGCAAAGGTCTTTAATATTGACAAAAAAATGAGACGAAAGGTCTCAAAATAGTCAAACTAATGGAACGCACGTCTTAAAACTCGAAACTAATATGCTAAACATGAGGGAGAAGCGGGTCCAGAAAAAGCGAGTACTACCCACTTAAGTGACAAGAAAAAAACATTTATGGGGTACAGATCTCGAAGGCCCAACCTCGCTATGAAATGTTCCTATAGGAATAATCTAATTCATAAATTTCACTCCCAACACCAAACACCTCCCAATGAAATTAATGAAAGCATGTGATCCTCCCGGGATTCGAACCTCTACACATATTTATTCATATTGTTTTGAGAGAGAGAGAGAGAGAGATAGATAGGTAGATATAGTATATAAGGCGAGAGAGAGAGAGAGAGAGAGAGAGAGAGAGAGAGAGAGAGAGAGAGAGAGAGAGCGAAAGCGAGAGAGAGAGAGAGAAATAGATAGATAGATACTGTATATAAGGCGAGAGAGAGAGAGAGAGAGAGAGAGAGAGGCAAGCAAGCAAGTACGCAGACAAGGCAGGAAGAGAAGGGGTTTATTGGGGAGGGAAGGGGGGGGGGGGGGAGCAGAGGGGATCTTTTTGTCAACCTCAGTTCCGGAATTAAATCATAACCTCTTCTCTACCGCTGATGTACTTATCATCATATTTGGGAAACTATTAGACTATTAGTGTCAGCGTAGGGAGGACGTCTAGCCATTAATAGCCTACAGACTATCTCAATTAATCTTTTTATCTGCCACATAGCCTTCCGAAGCTTAATACAATCGACAATCGTTTAAATGTAGCTGAAGTTAAATAAAACAGTCGTCGCCGGTACAGAAGGGGTTAACTTCGTCTCTCCCAAAACTTGGATCATTAAGGGGAGATGAGTCGCTTTTTGGTCCCTCCCTTCTCCCTCATGTTTAGTTCCACTAGTTTTCAGATGTTAAGAAGTTCGACCCAATAGTTTGGCAATTTTAAGACTTTTCACCCCATTTCGTTGTAAATATTAGGACTTTTCGTGTCATTTAGTTGTCGATTTTTCCTTGCGAGCGACAGCGAGCCTGTAATTTAGTAGGAACAGGCCTTCGGCCGGGGTGTACAAATTTATCTTGAAGGGGGATCTTAGGTGGTGGTTTTTAAGCGTGATGGAGGTTTAGGGAAGAAACTAATAAAACATAATAAAAAGTATATAAATGAGCCAATAAATGAGCTCATCCCCCCCCTTATGTCTAAACTCCAGGGTCGTCTTGGAAGCATTAATTACTCTGTGCTGTGTTCCAATCCCCCTGGCTATCCTGTGACTATCAGTATGTTTATGTGTGTGTGTAATAATAATAATAGTCGGTTTATTTCAAGCCGGCAGCCAATGGGGCTGAAAATACACAGACTTAACCTATATCTTAACCTAAGTGATCAACAGACTGATCCTGGCTGCTAACGAGAGCGCCTACATACCCCCGAGGGAGTAGGAAGTGGGCAGGAGACTTTGTGGGTCCCCCGAGACGGTCCTTCCAGACCTTGCCTTCACGGCCAGGGAAAGTTTTTGAGAGAACCTGTGTGTGTATATGTGTATGTATGTATGTACAGTATGTGTGTATGTATGTAATATGTATGCATGTATTCATATAATTTTTCACCAACCCACCAATTAATTTACACATAAACCTAATTAATTAAATCAATTAAAGTAATGTGTGCATGTAGGTGTGTGTATATATGTATGTATGTATGTATGTATGCATGTATGCATGTATGTATGTATGTATGTATGCATGTATGTATGTATGTATGTATGTACATACTCAGGTACATACGCCATAGCTAGGGGTGGCCGAATCGAGACAGAGCCAATATATAAACAACAAGCCAAAGCAATAATAACTAAAAACTAAATCAAACTCACACACATCTGAGTTGTCATGGCACTGATAAAGATACAGATAGATAAATACTTGGGACACTAAAAGACAATATATATATATATATAATTTATATATTGTAATTAACAACGCAAATTGTAAAATAATGCAGTAAGGCTTAGATGTATTATCATATAATATTATGTAATCACAAATTAAATGTTCGTATTAAGGGTAGATGGGTGTATTTATGTATATTTTTATTACCGGTATTTTACTAGTTTCCTCCCTAGGCCTCTATAAAAGCTTAAAAAATACCATCCATTAGATTCCCTTCTAGATTAATTTGTAAATTTTTCGGTAGAAAATTTTCCCGGCAGAAGGCCGGGTCTTCCAAAATTACAGGCTCTAATATCGCGAAAGGTCTTAACACCTTAAGAGCGGCCTAGGCGGTATATAATATGTAGCCACCAGCGGGGTGTTTTTACCCAAAATAGGGCTGTTTACATGATCATTTTCATGCCTAAATAAGACCCAGAGCGTAAAACAAGTATCTATCCCTGAAAGGGCATAAACAGAGCTTTCCAATGACACCACAATGATCCTTTTATGACCGCTAGTTTTCTTGCAACAACCACGCAACACAAGTGCAAAAAGCATGTAATTCGGTACTTTCCCCATACAATTCAGTATGTAGCGAGTGAGAGAGGGAGGGAGGAGGTGGGATTCGTGTAAGTAGGTTCGCCGCGGTGGTCTGGAGCAGTCATACGCTCGCTACTCTCCTGCCACCACTTGTCTCACTCTCTCAGCAACATTACGTGCTGAAATTGCCACACGACCTATGTCGCGCGCCGCCAGATAGTCCAGATTTATTATACTCGACTTATGTTGCGCACCGATAGTTAGGGGTTTTAATATTGACAAAGAAATGAGGCGAAAGGTTTTAAAATCGACAAACTAATGAGCCGAACATCATAAAATTTGAAAACTAATGTGGATAAGCACTAGGAAAAACGGGGGTTAGAAAAACGGCCCATCTCCCCTTAACATATTCTGCTGATAAACTAAATACATTATGAGAGAGAGAGAGAGAGAGATTTACATAGATTTACACTGGCCACACAGACATTACGATCCAAACGAGGTGGTCAGGACTTAACGCCTTATGAGCGGGCCCGTCAGTAATTTCTACTACCCGCCAAGTGGGTGCTTTTACACTAAACGACCTTGTTTCCGTGCTCTTTTTCATGCATAAACAAGAGCCAGAGCGTAATACAATTATGTATCCCTGAAAGGACGATAATTGAGCTTTCCAATGACACCAGAACCATCCTTCTACGATCACGCGTTCTCTTGCAACGATCTTGCAAAGCGGAGGAAAAATCCCTAAAATACGGTAATTTCCTTACATAATTCCCTGTGTAGCGAGGTAGTGAGTGTGGGTGTGTGTGGAGTAGACATCAGTAGTCGCGCAGGACCCGTGCCGAGCGGTCATGAGCCGACCTACGATCCTCCACCCGCTCGTCTCTCTCTCAGAGCCATTATTGCTCAAAAATTGCACACAGACTTAAGTCCACCCCCGCCACATAGTCCTTTCTTCTCTAGACCGACTTAAGTCCACCCCCGCTAGACAAGGGTTAATTCTAGTAGAAATATCATACCCGATAGAAAAGGAATAGATAGAAAAGTAGAGAGAGAGATAGAGAAATTCAGTAAGAGGGTTGGAGTTGATTTCATGGTTGTATCCTTTCGGCCCCATTCAGCATACTGCTTAAAAAAAATTATCCCCATCCAGGTGTCTATTTTTTCCTGGCGAGCGATAGCGAGCCAGCATTTTACGGAGAAATCCGGCTTTGCCGGGGATATTTTTCTATCGAAAAATGTACAAATTTATCCAGCTGTCTAACTCCTTATCCAAAATATGGTTGCTCGCTGTCGCTTGCCAGGTATTAATCGACACCTGGATGGGGATAAACGTCTTAAAACAGTAAGCTGAATGTGGCCAAATGGATACAACCCCGAGAGAAGAAAAAAAAACAGGTGACCCCCCTTAACCCATAATCCCGTCACTGAACACAGGTAAAGGTGAACGGAGGGTATAAAAGGTGATATAAACAGGTCATTTACTGGTAGTGGGTTGTTGTTTTACTGGCCCCCCTTCCCCCTCATGTTTAGCCCCATTGGAGGGTATAAATGGTGATATAAACAGGTCTTTTACTGGTAGTGGGTTGTTGTTTTACTGGCCCCCCTTCTCCCTCATGTTTAGCCCCATTGGAGGGTATAAATGGTGATATAAACAGGTCTTTTACTGGTAGTGGGTTGTTGTTTTACTGGCCCCCCTTCTCCCTCATGTTTAGCCCCATTGGAGGGTATAAATGGTGATATAAACAGGTCTTTTACTGGTAGTGGGTTGTTGTATTACTGGCCCCCTTCTCCCTCATGTTTAGCCCCATTGGAGGGTATAAATGGTGATATAAACAGGTCTTTTACTGGTAGTGGGTTGTTGTATTACTGGCCCCCTTCTCCCTCATGTTTAGCCCCATTGGAGGGTATAAATGGTGATATAAACAGGTCTTTTACTAGTAGTGGGTTGTTGTATTACTGGCCCCCCTTCCCCCTCATGTTTAGCCCCATTGGAGGGCATAAATGGTGATATATACAGGTCTTTTACTGGTAGTGGGTTGTTGTATTACTGGCCCCCCTTCCCCCTCATGTTTAGCCCCATTGGAGGGCATAAATGGTGATATATACAGGTCTTTTACTGGTAGTGGGTTGTTGTATTACTGGCCCCCCTTCCCCCTCATGTTTAGCCCCATTGGAGGGCATAAATGGTGATATAAACAGGTCTTTTACTGGTAGTGGGTTGTTGTATTACTGGCCCCCCTTCCCCCTCATGTTTAGCCCCATTGGAGGGAATAAATGGTGATATAAACAGGTCTTTTACTGGTAGTGGGTTGTATAATTGCCAAAAATATGAGTTGTACATTAAGGGGAGATGGATTGTTTTCTGGTCCCCCGTCTCCCTCGTGTTGAGTCCCATTGTTTTTATTTTTATATTTTATGTGGTGAGGGAGGTGAAAAGGAGAACTATGGGAAGAGGATTGGGTTTAGTAGGAAAGAATGGTAGAGATTGGGAGTTGAATCAGTTGCTGTTCGCTGATGACACAGCATTGGTGGCGGATTCTGATGAGAAAGTGCGGCGGGTAGTCAAAGAGTTTGGTGTGGTTTGTGGAAGGAGGAAACTGAAGGTGAACGTCAATAAAAGTAAAGTAATGGTGTGTAATAGGGGAGAGCATAGGGTGAATCTAGATGTGAGGCTGGATGGGGAAATATTGGAACAAGTAGAGTGTTTTAAATATCTAGGAGGAACAATAAGCAGGAGTGGAGGTATGGAAGTGGAGGTAAAACAGAGAGTGTGTGAAGGAAGGAAGGTTTTCGGAGCAATGGGAAGTATGTGGAAGACGAGAAATCTCGGAGTGAAAGTAAAAAGTGCACTGTATCAAGGAATTATTGTGCCAACAGTGATGTATGGGGCTGAGACATGGGCTCTGAAGAAAAAGGAGAAAAGAGGGCTGGATGTGATGGAGATGAGCTGCTTGAGGAGTATGTGTGGAGTTACTCGTAGAGACAGATTGAGGAATGAAGAGATACGTAGGAGAGTGGGGCAGCAGGAACATTTGTCAGCCAGAGTGGACAGAAGGGTGCTGAGCTGGTATGGTCATGTTGAACGAATGGGAGATGAAAGGCTTACAAAGAGAATATGTGAGTCAGGTACAAGGGGAGATAGAAGGGCAGGAAGACCCCCATTGAGATGGGGAGACTGTGTAAGAAAGGCTTTGGATGATAGAGGAATGACTATAGATCAGGCAGGGGAAGTGGTGGTGGACAGGAGTGAATGGAGAATGCTTTTGAATAGTTGAGTGAACACGTGGTCATTTGGAGTAAGGGGTCGGGCGCAAGTTGGACTAGATAATAGTCCATCAGGCGCCTGGCCCGGGGAGACGATTAATATGAAGGGTGTGCCTGGAAGTGTGGTGGGAGGGCTTGTGGCTTTGGCTCCGCTGCATGTCTGCCTGCCGAGATCGGAACCTCTCCGGGTGGTCAGGGGCCGGGGGAGTGCTGGAGCGACCTTGGTAACCCTGGTCTCTGGGTCTTCTCCTGGGTGACCTGGATGTGTGAGAGTTTGTGTTTTTTATCTGTGTTTATTTTTTGTTTTATGTTGTTTTTGAGGTTTCCCTGTTCTTGCTCTGTCTTGAGTCGGCTACCCCCAAAATGGGGATTGGGCCTGAGCATATAGATAGATAGAATAGATTTTAAGACCTTCACCCTATTATTTGGCGATTTTAAGTCGTTTCGCCTCATTTTTGTGTCAATATTAAGACCTTTCGTATAATGTATGTGTCGCTTTGTTCCTGGCGAAAGATAGCAAGCCTGTAATATAGAAGTTAATGCCCTTCGGCATGGACATTTTTCTATCGAAAAATGTACAAATGTATCTTGATGGAGGGTCTTGGGGTGTTTATTTTAAGCTTGATGATAAAAATATACATAAATGAGCAAATTATTACGCCCATCCCCCCTTAATTGTATTGGGTATATTGGCCAGAAATATGAGTTGTACACAGAGCTAGAACAAAACTGAAAAGAAGTCGCTGGTACAGTCAGCCAAATAAGTAAATCGCGGCACCAAGTATATTTCGATCAATAATTGGTATCAGCACTAGCTAAGCATTAATTTATCGTTTCGAGTGAGATATACAACATGTCCTTATCTATACACATCCCAGTCAACATCCGACAGACATTAATACAGCACACAGAGAGCAAAACATAATGACAGCGGCGACATGACTTGTTTGGCCAACTGTACAATCGGCCTAATAAGTGATGTCTCGGCACCAATTATGTTTGGATCAATAATTGGTATCAGCAATATTTACACATAATTTCTTCTTTTTGACCGAGATATACAAACATGTTCCTACACTTGGGCAGGTGCCCAACCCCTAAAGGAGTTGAAATAGCCGCCAAAGGCGGCTTTCTAGGGCCTTTCATAGCTGATGCTGAGAGGATTTGGTTCTAGTCATGTGGTGATATGCTGGTCTATCAGAGTGAGAGTTGAGCATTCTCTACCATACCCATAGGTTACTCTTACTGTTCCTTTTGCTTATATATTTTCCAGATCTCAAGTGGTGGCGTCTCTTCTGTGGATTGACCTCCCTACTGCCAACCTAGAGGTTGGCAGACTGGGAGCCAAAGCGTCACATTTTTCCTTTGCCCCTCGACTTTCCCTTCATAATTGCTGAGGGATACAGGGTCTTTGGTGGGCTTTGGTTTCCCGTGCGTTGCCGCATCCTCCTCAGCACCTCGCCTTGGAGTGGCTTCGGTCACCTGGGCTTTATTAATAGTATGCAGAGAGGGTTCTGTGAGGGCGCTCAGTTATGGCCTTGGCCTTGCTCGGGACCTTAGGGCTGCTCGGTCAGACAACCTGGGAAACAGCCACAACAACAACAAATGATATATGATAACTCTTACTTTGTTTAAACCCATAACATAGATACAGTAATACAACATACTGTGATTTGATTGGAATTATGAAGTATGAAGTCTGTCAATTTTGAGAGAGAGAGAGAGAGAGATGTAGACAATTTCTGAATAAGTCCTGTAGATAAAGGCAGTGTCACACGAGCGCATTTTCCGGCAACTATCGATGAGCAATTTTTTTCTCGTACTAATTTGAGGCTCTTTCGTATTGGAATTGGAAATTTGATCAAAATTAGATTATGTTAGGAGGTTTAACCCATTCAATACCGGTGACGATATTTTCAATACATTCTTGTAACTATTTGACGAGTGTATTCAGCTTAAGAAGGACGTCTATCAATTCAAAAGCTACGGACAATCTCAAATAATCCTTTTTAGCAACCATATACCTTTCCTAAGCTTCATGAAATCGTTTAAATGTAGCTGAAATCAAATAAATGAAACGTCACCGGTACTTTAAGGGTTAATTCTTACGAAACTTATATTTCAAAACTGCCCGACTGTAAAGTCAGTAAAAATAGGTTAGCCTAAGCTGAACCAGATGAGGAAATACACTTAGACTACCAGCCTAAGTGAGGTACCTTTATTAGTCTCATGGCAAGGTGTCTGCCTCGTAACTCAAGGGTCCCGGGTTCGATTTCCGCCCTGGGTGCTGATTTGTTTAGGCTATTTTCAGCATCTAGGTGTGTTGGTAAAATTATCAAGATGGTTGAAAGTAAGATCGGAGCTCCATAGCCCTCCTTACGGGCATGGAGTAAAAGCCAAATCCTACACTACTACAATGGGGGAAAATAAAAAAATTGTCTGCTATTTTTCCCGCCTTAGGTTCGCACCTTATGTCCTTTACTAATTAGGCATATACTGTTAGGGAAGCGTATGTGTCTTTGTGTCGAATTGTGGGTATAATTGCGAGTATGGCCTTTGAACATCAAGTCAATAGTTGTACAATGTATGTTATATATATTCAATTTTTGTAAATGGTATTACATGGGTAATTGTGATAATGAACAATCAGCTGTGAGCTCTGGGAAGTGAGTGTGACCTCAGGGTTAATCACCATTAATTTAATTTGTTTTATGTTATTATATGTTGCCTACATACATCCCTTTTCGAATTTTAAAAAAATCTTTACAACACGTAGTTCCCGGGGCACATAGCTGTGACTAAGTGTATTATATACAATTGCATTTTGATAGATCGAGTTATAGCCAGGTGCCTTAAGAGAGACATCTCTCAAAAGGCTCAGCCTTATTTTTTTGTATTATTATTATATATTTTTGTTTTTTAACAAATCATTTGTAAGCAAAATTGTATTGTATACTAAAGGCTAAATAAAAAGATTTCAATTCAATTTCAATTCAATTCAATTCACCGAACCCAAATCTGTTGCCATCGAGTGAATTCAAATTTTTAAATCGCAGTCATCAAAATATCACTGGATTTCTATAGTCATGAATGTTACAGACATATTACTCTAACATTCTATTCAGTACATTGTCCAATATATAAAGTATTTATGATTAATAAAACATATTTGATTAGGCCCACAAAAACACATGGCAGTCATTCGAAAAGTAGTCCTGTTAATATTTAAATAGATAGGTATCCATGTCCTAAAATTAAAATTATATGTATAAAAACTCGAGATGAACTTATAAAATAATCGTCATTAGCCACTTTACTGATATTAGATTATACAATTATAAACTAGTTTCAGATCTGGCAAGCGCATAATAAATTGATGCCAGTGTTCGCTACCCATAATAGTCATTACGAAACTTCTCGGACAGTAAACATCTCTTCCCCACTTAACTTACTTTGTTAAATTTGACATTAGTTGTGTATCTATGTGCACGTAATTAGCAGTAATGGTGGTAGATATTTGTTTCTCACAGATGGAAATCTTAATATAATGTGGATTATAGCCTTAATGAAGGTCAAATGTTCAGTGATAGATTGTGTCGTGCGTGTGTGTGTGTGTGTGTGTGTGTGTGTGTGTGTGTGTGTGTGTGTGTGTGTGTGTGTATTCCAAGGTTGCCAGCGCACATCACATCTCCAAACTCGCCCAAAAGTAGCCCAATCACTTAATACCGCACAACAGACAATTTCAGCTATTTTAATCCTATCACACACATTTTCTGATATGTTTATCTTTAACAGCCATGCATGCATGATACTATGAGTTCCCCAAATATAACTAGGCCTAGTCCCATATAGCCTACTGTATGAGTAGTGGCCTACGTGTCACATCATTTAAATATTAATGAAATACCACATACATTATTATCACAATCATGCACTCATCAAATCTGCATCAATGTCCCAATCCCCCCTCACAAACAATCACTTAATTAGGCTATTCAGTCACCACCACATAGGCTACCATACATGTATAGTACAACCAACAGAAAGTCATGATGAACGTTTGTATGAAATGTAGCCTAGCTATAGGCTACTCAACACTCGACACCTCTACAATTTTAATAGTATATAGAACCAGCCCAATTCCGCTTTCCTCAATGTTAGTTAGTTAGGATAATACTTCAGAGGCTATCCACCCCATCACACTGTAAATCAAGAATATAATATCGTTTGAAATGGAAACTCGCAAATCTACGCTTCTGAACGAATCCTAACTAGCCCAATGGTGCGAACAAAAGAAGACCTTGGCAACTCTGTGTACGTATATCCCACCGCGGTCAGCTGACGACCTAAACAGTCGCCCGTGGAAAAGGCAGTGTTGTAAAAAAAAATGTCATCATCTTTTTCGAATTTCCTGCATCTCCATGTATGTAATTTGCTGCCTCTGTGTTCTATGACATATTGATTCACATTGATTGATTTCCTGTCACTGGTTTAATAAGAAATATAGCCGGTAACATATTTAGCTGTCCGATTTGATAGTGGATTATAAATTGGTAACTTTAAAGCGCACGATAGCTTGTTTTGTAGGAAAGAAACTATAGTGCGCAGGCGCAGACATTCAACCTGCCAAATTCTACAGCTACAGAATATAATACCGTATGTTCAGCCAATTTCTACTGAAACACGTATTTGTTAGTAACTAAAATGGAAGTAAATACAATACTTCAATGAGTATTAAAATTTTGCCCAGCCTATTACACCACATTAGATGAAACTAAATTTCTTGTTCAGGAAGCTGATATTTATGTATCAAATGATGTTTACCCGCTGAGTACCAGCTAAATATTTAAAATAACAAATTAAAAATAACAAAGTTTTTGCGCGCTCACGCGCACGCGGTTGGACTTTGAGAGTTTTGAACCATCGGCATGGGTGCATGGGATACTTACACAGTTCCCATACAAATCTGAGCCCTCTAGGTGCCATAGGACCGGAGTAATTGGGACCGGACCGGCCAGGACGCAAACCATGTGTCGCTGGGGTTTAGCGTTACTTACATTGTGGACGCAAACCATGCGTTGCTGGGGCTCAGGGGGTTAATAATTATATATTCACTGCATTAACCAGTATATAACCATCATATTATGAATCTAGTAAATATATAATACACAACTATGTGTCATAGATAGTTGGGAACTGTATTAAACCTCTTGAATCACGAAAACCTTGAAAACACCTCAATGGTGCATCACACACGATAGTCATTTGAATAAGACCCCCAGCGCCATCTGGATTTTTAGTAAAGTTTTACCTCATTGCCCGCTACTACAATAATCAGTGTTCCTCGGAGCTTTCCCAGTGTATACCACCTCCTCTACGTAGGGTATGTAGTACACGCCTTGCAACACAATCCCACCCCTGCTCTGTGCAATTCTCCAACCCAAGAGTGAAACGCTATTCTCAGACTTTCTTCTAACAAACAGTTGGATCAGTATGATATTTTGACACAGCTTTTTTCACACCGTCCCCTAATTTTTGTCAATTTAATGCATTACCAAAAGTGTAGATATAAGCCACTGTCTTGTCCCTGTGTCATAAGGTTAAAGTTTCACATTAATGACTAAGAAACGGACAAGGCTACTGTGGCTTACCTGTGAGAACCACCAAACCATTTTTGCTCCTCCATCAAACACGGTAGTTATCAGCCACCACCCAACCATATTATCGACTTTAAGTTCAAGTAATCTGTCAATATCAGGTATAAATATAAAAAAATACTGTTGTATATTTATACCTGATATTGACAGATTACTTGAATTTAAAGGCGATAAT
Source organism: Paralithodes platypus (assembly GCA_032716605.1). Lineage (NCBI taxonomy): Eukaryota > Metazoa > Arthropoda > Malacostraca > Decapoda > Lithodidae > Paralithodes > Paralithodes platypus. Next base: position 4,271,800 of record CM064484.1, read on the forward strand.
AGGGTTGGGTGGTGGCTGATAACTACCGTATTTGATGGAGGAGCAATAATGGTTTGGTGGTTCTCACAGGTAAGCCATGGTAGCCTTGTCCGTTTCTTAGTCATTAATGTGTGACTTTAACCTCATGACACAGGGACAAGTGGCTTATTTCTACACTTTTGGTAATGAACTATATTGAAAAAAATTAGGGGACGGTGTGAAAAAAGCTGTGTCAAAATATCATACTGATCCAACTGTTTGTTAGAAGAAAGTCTGAGAATAGCGTTTCACTCTTGGGTTGGAGAGTTGCACAGAGTAGGGGTGGGATTGTGTTGCAAGGTGTGTACTACGTACCCTACGTAGAGGAGGTGGTATACACTGGGAAAGCTCCGAGGAACACTGATTATTGTAGTAGCGATAGAATAGAGAGAGAGGTTGGGTGATCTATGTTACTACAGGGTTTCTAAACTCGATTTTTTTTAAGGGGAGATGGGGGGTTTTCTAGACTCCCTTCTCCCTCATGTTTAGCCCCAATAGGTTTTAGATTTTAAGATGTTTGCCCCATTAGTTAGTCGATTTTAAGAAATAGGCCCATCTACCCTTAACCCTTTTTGTACCGGTGACGTCTTTATAAATATTAGTCTAGCTATATTTATATAATTGTGTGCAGTTTGAAAAAGATATGTGGTAGTAAAAAGAAAAAAAAAAAGTCAAGTGAGAAAGCCCATCAATTGCTGGAGGCCCTTTTTAAATTGAATAAAATCGTCCAACAGTGGCCAGAATAGAGTTAAAAGGACATCATCGGTACAGAAAGGGTTAGAGAGGTCCCACACTAAGAACAGGTGCAGAACAGGTGTAGAACAGGATGTGCAGGGGTGGGAGGGGGGGCTCAAATGGGAGGCAAAGGGTTTTTTTCTGGAATTGTTTCTCCCTCATGCTTAGCCCATTAGTTATGAGATTGTAAGAGGTTTGCCTCATTAGTTTGGCGATCTTATGATCTTCGATTTGTCCTGGAAAGCGATAGCGAGCCTGTAATTTAGTAAGACATTTTCCTACCTATTTTTGTTTTCTATGTGAGTGAGGGAGATAAAAGGCAGAACTGCCTGTGGCGAGTGCCTCCCCCAGAGTTGAAAGAGCGGCAGGGCCAAAATCAAGGGACGTTCGAACCAAATTGCCTGGACACACATAGTTTGAAGCAATTGTAGTCATATATCTCGAATGGGGGTCTTGGGGTGTTTTATAAGCTTGATTGAGTTCTAGAGAGCAAACTGAAATTATATAGGTACCGGTAATATTGAAAAAAATAAAATAAAACAAAATATATGTATATACTATATAGTATATATATTTACTGTAAATATATATGTATATACTGTATATATCCCCCCAACCCCCTTAAAGGCTGTTTGAAAGATAAAATATATGCCTAAGCCTCTCTTCTTTAATATTGCACAATATTCGAGTTCGGAGCTTATAAAATGCCTCCCTAGAGGTAAATTTGTACATTCTTCGGTAGAAAAATGTCCCGAACAAAGGCCAACATCTACTAAATTGCCGGCTTTTTTTCGCCAGCCAGAGAAATATCGAAACCTGGATCGGGTGAAGCGTCTTACAGTCACCATCCCTTCTATACACCTTCCGTTCACTGACGCGACGGCGGTTAAGGGGAGATGGCTGTTTTTTCTTCTGGAAACCCATTTTCTCTCATGGTTAGCCCCATTAGTTTTGAGATTTTAAGATGCTTGCCCCCCTTTCCTGAAAAATGTCCCGGTGCGAGGTGCTAGAGTTCCCTGTGACAGAGTGACAGGTTAATTAAAATAGCCCATATGCCTATCATTTGGATCAAAATCAGTTAAATCACGACTGTATTTCGATATATTTTACTTAATGTTATTGTATTAGGTTAGGTTGGTTATGTTAAGCTAGTAAATGCAATAACGTTAAGTAAAAATCCACCGAAATAGAATCGTGGTTAGCGCCCCGGGAGCCGTTGCCTTCTATAAGTAGATTCTATAATTGATCCCACCAAATTATTGTTACTTATAGTTATGTTCTGCATTAGTATTATTGTAAGTAGTGGTAGGTTAGGCTCGCTAACGATATATCGAAATACAGTCGTGATTTAACTGATTTTGGTTCAAGTGATAGGCATATGGGCTGTTTTAACCTGTCACTCTGTCACAGGGAACTCTAGCACCTCACACCGGCCGAAGGCCAGTTTCTCTTAAATTACAGGCTCGATTTCACTTGCCAGGAAAACATCGACACCTAATTAGCACGAAAGGTCTTAAAATCGCAAAATTATTGGGGCGAAAGTTTTTAAAATCGCCAAACTAATGGGGCCGTCTTAAAATCTTAAAAACAACAGGCTAAAGAATGAGGGAGAAAGGGGCCAAGAATAAAATCCATCAAGTGGAAATCTCCCCTTAACCCTTTCAAGATTATGACCCATTTCAACAATTTATTCTGGCTATCATTAGACGATTTCATACAGCTAAGGAATCATCTGTGGGAATTAAAAGGGTGAAGACTATCTCAATAAACCCTCTGACTTTCGTATACCCTTCCTAATCTAAATACTATAGTCTAATAATAGCCAGAAAACTGAAAATAAATGCCCTCTGTACAGTCTTGATCGTACTTATGATTAAGGGGGGTGACCTGCTTTTTTCTCTCCTATTCTCTCATTCTCTGGCTTGTATCCATTCGGTCCCACTCAGCCTACTGTTTTAAGACATTTATCCCCATCCAGGTGTCGATTTCTTCCTGGCGAGTGATAGCGAGCCAGTATTGTATAGAGAAATCCGGCTTCGCCAGAGACATTTTTCTACCGAAAAATGTACAAATTTAGCCTGCTGTCAAAAACATATAAATAAATATGCTGCCTCGCTACCGCTTGCCAGGAAAAAATCGACACTTAGATGGGGATAAGCTTCTTAAAACAGTAGGTTGAATATGGCCGAATGGATACAACCCAGAGAGAGAGAAAACAAAACGAGGTGGACCCCCTTAAAGATCTTGTATGCCTTAATGTGATCGCCCCAAGATCTTTTATAGGCCGGGGTGGGAAGTTTCAGCTTCCCAAGTCTCTCTTCGTAGGTAAGGTCCTTTAGTTGGGGTACTATAGTCCATTCATTTGTAAGTATGCCAAAAATTGTGACCCCTAACCTCTGTATCTCATAAGTGACTAGAGTAATTATCAAGCTATAATATTATTACTATTTGGGAAGAGTCAGCCAGGGAATAGGAGTGGAAATTTATAGCCCATTTACTCTAGCCCATTTTGAGTTACAGAGGTTAGGGGTTAGGATTTCTGGCCTACCTATACTGAATGGACTATAGGCTAGGTTTCTTACCCGACGTTGTATCTACATCCTTTATCAAGTGAGGACACTAAGATAAACAATGTAGCCTATATATGAGGGGGTTTGTGTTGTTTACAGAAGACAAGCATTACACTATTTTTTCTATAAATATTTCAAAAACTGATAGGGGCAAATAGGGTATAAGTAAAAAATATAAATTGTACTTACTGGTCCTTTTTAGTAATTTAGTTACCCATATAAATCTATTTTCTCTATACGTGCTTTAGAGAAAACGATTATTTTTATTGGGTAACTGTAATAAATCTAATCAAATGTCTAATTATTTTACATTTGCATTAAATTTAAGGTGATTACAAGTTACACTTTACACTTTGTTACACTTTGTTGTATTCCGTCAGTTAGTGACGCAGCTGAGCTGGGGCTCCACTGCAACCAGGCAGCTCCTTTTCTTCTATGCTCCAATCTAGAAGTCGGTTGGAGTTGGAACTGGGGTATCCTGGTGTTGGTGGCTGGTCAGGTATTTTGACCAACCATGCATCCAAATGCTTCTTGAAGGTGTCAGGAGACACCCCTTTCATGTTTCTCAGTGTGGCTGGGATGCAGTTGAAAAGTCTTGTTCCACTGTAGGTGAAGCTGTGGTGAATCAGGGTTTTGATTCTGTGAGTTGATCCAGGAGTGGTCCTCACATAACACAGCCTTCCTCGCCGCTGGTGGTTTGTTTCTTGAATACTTGTGTTTGGGACCCTTTTTTCTAAAATCTTCCAAACATAGATTATAATATATCGTTCCCTGCGTCTCTGAAGAGAATATAGCTGCAACTCCCTGAGTCTCTTCCAGTAGTTCAGGTGTTGAAACCCGTGGATCTTGCTGATAAACGTCCTCTGCGGGGCTTCAATTTCTGTGATTTCTGATACTTTTTGGGGAGACCAGAGCTGACCACAATATTCTAATCATGGTAGACCCAGTGACTTCCATAGAGTCAGCATGCACTTCTCACTCCTTGTTTGGAAGGTCCTCAGGATCCAGCCTGCTAGTTGTCTTGCAGTTGATGTTGCTTGGTGTATGTGATGAGAGAAGGTGGCATCGTTGCTCATACTTACTCCTAGATCTTTGACCACCTCCTTGGCAGTGATTTCTTGTTGGCCACAGTTGTAGTTTGTGGAGTTCTTTAGTGCTTCTTGGTTCCCATACCGCAAAAGCTCAAACTTGTCTTCGTTTAGTGCCATGTTGTTTACTTCTACCCACCTCAGGATTCTGTCCAAGTCTTGCTGCAGAAGCTGGGAATCATGTTGTGTGCCGATTTTCTTCATAATTCTGGTGTCGTCTGCGAAGGATGTGGCTGTTGAGTGTTCCAGGACCCAGATTCACTAACGGTCGTACGATCCGAAAACTCCCTTACCGTTCCCTTACGTCTCAACGCTGGTATTCACGAAGCGTCGTAGCGGCCATCTTTGATCGTAGGAAGCCCCTAAAATCCCCTTTCGCAAAGGGTGGTCCAGACCACCCTTACATGAATTTGACCCGGATATAGGTACACAAATATCGATAACACAACCCGCGACCATAACAAATTTGTCTGCATTATAGCTCTTTATGACACACTAAGTCATTATTGAGGCAATAATAGCGCAATATGATTGTTAACTTGTGTTTACAACACCATTAAGGCATTAATACAAAGTATGAATATATTTGTATCCTTAATGTCCTATGACAGGCCGAATTAAGCTATGAATAGCCTACATATGCCAGCCTAGCCCTAGTCAAGGTTAATTGATGCACAAATGCATGTGCTGCGACAACACGTAGCCTACCATTAGTAGATTTTAACCCTCATTTATTGCGGAAATGTTTTATTCCAACTCCCCACCACCTCTGAGTTAGATTAGGGTAGCCTATTCCTCAACAAATTTGAAAGTATCACAGGAACAAAATGATGAAAAGAATTACCCTACTGTAGGCCTAGCCTAAAAAATGAATAAATAATAAACGCTGTGTGAATAATTTTGTTTAGCCTAGCCTAGGCTATAACCTAGGTTTATTTTGAAAAAGTTAGGGCTATTTAGGCTAGACAAGTTAGGCCTATGTATGGTATTTTGGTTAGGCTAGCAATGCCTAGCTGGGTTAGATTAGGGTAGCCTATTTCCTCAACAAATTTTAAAGTATCAGGAAAAAAATTATGAAAAGAATTACCCTAGGCATAGTCTAAACAAAAGATAATAGGCTAGCCTATATGGTGTTGTGAATATTTTTGTTTAGCCTAGCCTATGATATAACCTAGGTTTATTTTGAAAAAGTTAGGGCTATTTAGGCTAGAAAAGTTAGGCCTATGTATGGTATTTTGGTTAGGCTAGCAATGCCTAGATTGGTGTAGCCTAAGCATGGTAAAGTAGAAGCCTAGCATGTTAAGATGGTGTTTGCAGGCGTACCGTCCTCATTGTTAACTAGCTGTTATTAGTCCCATGCTGGTAATATATTTGATGATGGCAATAAGTCATGGGATGTGAGGGGGACAAAGCCCCCCTCAACCTATCATTATTTCCCATGGCCAACTGTTGGATAATAGATTGAGGGGGCCTATGCTAGGCCTATTTTGAAAAGGTAGATAGGCCTTGAGGTGTTGTGAATACAAAACAATTACCCTAGGCCTATTTTGAAAAATTAGGCCTAGGCTAAGTCTGGCATTTTGGCTTGGCTAGAACTGCCTGTGTAGGCATAGACATAGTAAAGTCTGGCATTTTGGTTTGGCTCGCCCTGTCTAGGTGTAGACATGGTAAAGTAGAACAATATACTGTGGTTAAGGTATAAATAATACACTCCCAACTAGCCTAACATATGATTATCAATGATCAATCCGTCGAAAATCCTTTAACTTGGGCCACTAACAGGCTTCCCTGTAGCCTAGCTAGGCTAATTTCTTATCAATTCACAAGATACTCTATTCTTCTTCCTGCTGGCTGTGGTGGATCGAATTAGCCATGCTAAACAATGACAAGCTCATAAATTAAAGTAAATTAGGTTCTTCTTGGCACTTCGGTCATGTGGGTGACATATTGTTTATTTACAAAGGCCAAGCGCCTGATTGGTCAAGAGAAGCCTCGGTGAAAATAACCGAAAGGGAGCCGTAAGGGAGCTCAACGATGCGTTCGTGAATACACCTTCCGCACTCCCTTAGGAACGATCGTAGGTTGCTGTAAGACATCGCACGCTACGACCATTAGTGAATCTGGATCCAGGTCTCTGTCGATGTCCCCTATCATGATGAGGAATAGGAGGGGACCCAGAACTGAGCCTTGTGGAACACCGCTGACGACACTGCTTGCTTCCAATAGGCTCCCTTGAACAGTCACTCTTTGCTTTCTGTCGGAAAGAAAACTGTGTAGCCATTTTCCGAGTTCTCCACATATTCCGAGTGCCCTGATTTTGTGTAGGAGAATCCCGTGGTCTACTTTATCAAAGGCTTTGGCAAAGTCGAGGTATACGACGTCGACATTTGCCCCATCTTGTGTGTCCTGCAAATTTTTCTCGTAGTGGGATAGCAGCTGTGAAAGGCAGGAGCGGCCTTGTCTAAAGCCATGTTGGCCATCGTTGAATGCTTCTCTGTCTTCCAAGAAGCTAACCATCTTTGATCTTATTGTTCTTTCTATTATCTTTATAAGATGAGATGTCAGCACCACCGGTCGGTAGTTTTTGGCTATGCCTTTGCTCCCTCCTTTGTGGATAGGTGTGATTGTACCATTTTTCAGGGCATTTGGTACATAGCCAGCTTGAAGGGACTTACTCCACAGCAGCTTTAGTGGCAAGGCTAGCTGATGTTTACAGTTTTTCAAAAGCTGGGCATGAAAGCCATCTGGTCCTGCTGCAGAGTTTGGTGCAATCTTGTCAATTGCCGATATTATGTCGTTTATTGTAACCTCTATCGAAGAGAGTTGATGTGGCGTCCCTGTAGCTTCGTCGAAGAAAGAATTTGGGTTGTTGATTTTCTTTTCTACATTTGGGTGGCTGAAGACGCTTTCGTACTGTTGTTTGAGCATCCTGGCAATTTCACTAGGGTCGCTCTCAAGTTCTCCAGTGGTTTTAATGAGTGGTCCTAGTTTTGAAGTATTCTTGAGCTTCTTTTTTGCATAGGCATAGAAATATTTGCTGTTCACTTTGATGTTTGAAACTGCTCGAAATTCTTCCCGGGTTCTTTCATCTTTGTGTGATTGGATAAGTTTCCATTCTATTTCTTCGAGGTCTCCTTGCAGTTTGGTGATACTGGGTGTATGGCTAGTCTTTTTGAGTTTGGCTAGTTTGTTGGTCCTCTTCTTCATTAGAATTTTTCTGTCCCTCGGAATCTGTTTTCTCTGTTTCCTGTTCTTCCTGGGTGGTATAATATTCTTGCAGATCTCAAAGCATCTTTTCTGAAGGACGTCGAGGGTTTCGTTAACATTTCTCTCTTTAAATAGAGTCGTCCAGTCAGTTTCCCCAAGTTCTGATCTTACTTTGTCCCAGTCTATTTCATTGTTGTAGAAATTTAGGTCACTGAGAGAGTTGCAAGGAATCTGATCTGAATGCTGTTGGCATCTTTGGGGTGCTGAGAAACTTGAGGTCATGACTTTGATGAGGCTGTGGTCAGACATCACTGTTTTGATAGTTTCATAGGAGTGAACTAATTCAAAGTTGTTGCTGAATAATAAGTCTAGAGTGTTGTTGCCTCTTGTAGGGTCCTCAATAAACTGCTTCAGGTAGGCAGTGTCAACGATAGCCACTAATTCCTCAGCTTGACGTTTTTCATCCCTAGATCCACCATTTATTTTCATGGATGGCCAAGTTATAGGGGGTAGGTTGAAGTCCCCTGTGATTATAACCTCAGTGGAGGAGGTTGGCAGATTCTGTAGGAGTGACCGTATTTTTGCCGAGACCTCCTTGAAGGTTTCTTCTGTGGTGTTTGGGGGTCGATATACAGTCATTATAAGCAGATCGATCTTCCTCACATATACTGCTAGTAGTTCTGTTGTGCCGTTCGAGAAGGTTGTGAGTGTTTCAGCATTTGCAGCCACATCCTCCCTCAAGTAGAGCGCTACACCTCCATGGCTCCTGTCTACTCTGTCAGCTCTGAATAAGGTGAAGTGTTGGATATTGATTTCTGCATCCAAAATATTTTTGTTTAGGTGCGTTTCTGTGAGAGCTTGACAAATCATACTATCTTCCTCTACTGTTTCTTCCAGCATTTGGACTTTACATTGGTTATTTTGTGGGTAAAGTCCTCTGATGTTTCCCACATAGAAACTGCTTAGTGGCAACTGCACCTCCCTCTGTGTTTCGTTTCTGGTACTTCGGTGTGGGCTAGGAATCTCCCCATTATTGCTTGTGACTGCTTTTCTACTTCTAGGAGTCGTTCCATAAGTATCTCTAAAAAAGAACTTTGGTCAGGCGTATTTGTATTTGACGATGGTCTGTCTCTTACACTTTGCTGGATGGTTGGCCAGTTTCTTGGAGAGTATTGTACTGGCGTTGCAGGAGTTTCCCTTTGCGTATGTTCCGTATTCTGCTCTCGAGGTTCATGTTTGTTGGTAGACTTTTTGGTTCCCTTTATGTGAGGAAGTTTACAGTCGTTACGATCACATACCCTTTTGTGGAGTGAATATCTGCATACAAATGGATGGTAGTCCACACATTTCCATCCAAGATTGCAGCCGATCCTTTCATCCCGGCCATGCTTCATAAATTTTGAGCATATTTTTGGGTGTGCTTGCTTACATCCTTTGCCAACTGCTCCGTACCGGTATTCATTCTTTAGGTAGTACTTACATAATACAATTTTTTTCTTCTTTTGTGCACTCCCATTGTTGTCTTTTTTTCTTTTGTGGTGTGGGTTTAGCAGTGGCCTCGGTGTGTTCCGTTCCCGTTACCTGTTCTGCGTAGTTTGGTGGTGGTGTGGTCGTGGGCTGGCTTTTAGTGGTAGGCACACGGTTCACATCCTGGGGTTCGGTGACTAGAGAAAGTTCAATATCCACAGGGGTGCTCCCAAGTCCAAGGTCCAGTGTTTTGGCTGCATCCTCTTGATTTTTACTGGGTTATGTGGCTTGTTCTTTTCTCTGTAGCCAATATTTAATGATCAGAATTAATTTATATACGATAAATCAAGGTAAGTATTGACTTTTGTGAACCATCACATGGCCAGAGTTATATAGATATTTTAGTTGACAGGATTTGATCACTCGTGAAAGAGAGATAGTCTTGTTCTGAAACTTGATTCGTTAAGTGTCTTGCGTTCTCTGCCGTTTATGTTCTAAATTTCGGAAATATAAGACGCCCCGCAGCAAATTTTTAGAACATATAAAATACTAATTCATAATTATAAATAATTAACAAATACATAAGGTAAAAATATGGTTCATAACGTAAATAACGAACGATATCTAATCGTCTCTGGCACTACAATCTTCGCGCCGCCATCTAATACTGATGTTGAATTTCCTGATACGCTGAAGATCAAAACACAATACAGAAACAAAAGGTGGTATAATAGGGGCAAGATATTTAAAACAAATCTCCAAAAATCCCAAAGCGAAGAAAAGTGGATAGCGAGGGACATGGAAAGGGCCGAGTATTTGTTTGACGCACAGGAAATGGTGCCTCTTCGACAGGAATATAGTCAAGTTCAGTTCAAATGGAAAAGGGGGCGTAAAACTCTACAAAAATGTATCATTAGCGTCGAGCCCACACCGGCCTTCTGCAGATTTCCACTTTTCTTATGTTCTCATGTTTTTATGTAACCCTGGTGAATTATAAAATCAAAGGGAATAGTGTGATGGATGTTGGCCAAAACGAGCGTGTTGCCAGCGATCAAGAGCAGACGCAGCCCCGCCAGGAGCTTGTTGACGCAGCCTACGCCAAGATTAACAGAGACATCCTTGAGGAATATATCTCATTATTTCCAAACCCGCCAATCCAGGAAAGTATTATAAGAACTCAAAAGAGGCATTGGCGGAGGGGACAGCTCCACAAATGCTCCTGAATGCGACAACCTGGTGGACGGAGAAACAAAAAAATTTCATATCAATAATACATTATTTATATAATTATGTTATTATCGTATCTGTATAGTATTTGGAAGGAATTTGATAAATTTTCTTTGTCTTTATGATTTTTTTCTGAATGAATTTGATATGTTTTTTCAAGATATGATGTTAATGGGTATGACCTACCCTAACGGTTTATTACCCTAGCGGTGGCGTTAGTGCCCTAGTTGTGGTATTAGTGCCCTAGTGGTGTGTGACCTACACTAGCAGTGGTGTTTTATGCCCTAGTGATAGTGTTAGTTCCCTAGTGGTGAGCTACCTATCCTAGTCCTAGTGATAGTGTTAGTGCCCTGGTGGTGAGCTACCTATCCTAGTGATTGTGTTAGTGCCCTAGTGGTGTGTGACCTACCCTAGTGATAGTGTTAGGGCCCTAGTGGTGTGTGACCTACCCTAGTGATAGTGTTAGTGCCCTAGTGGTGTGTGACCTACCCTAGTGATAGTGTTAGTGCCCTAGTGGTGTGTGACCTACCCTAGTGATAGTGTTAGTGCCCTAGTGGTGTGTGACCTACCCTAGTGATAGTGTTAGTGCCCTAGTGGTCTGTGACCTACCCTAGTGATAGTGTTAGTGCCCTAGTGGTGTGTGACCTACCCTAGTGATAGTGTTAGTGCCCTAGTGGTGTGTGACCTACCCTAGTGATAGTGTTAGTGCCCTAGTGGTGTGTGAACTACCCTAGTGATAGTGTTAGTGCCCTAGTGGTGTGTGACCTACCCTAGTGATAGTGTTAGTGCCCTAGTGGTGAGTGACCTACCCTAGTGATAGTGTTATACTCTATGCAACTCAACTTTGCCGCCGGCCTCTGCGGCAGATACGAGACCGCGCCTGTGATTGGCTGGCAATGACATCACGCCCTAGACATTAAAGGTTCCAGAATTTCCAGAGTTTGTATTATTATGCACTTATCCTTGACGTTGTGGTTACAATTTAGCCAAGTTATTATACTAGAAAGTAGCATACAAACCCCTTTGTTATTTCGCATACAACACACTGAGCATAATATTCAGAAACCGCCGAAAAGATGGAAATGCAGTGTATAAATATAAAACAAACCAACTCCTGGCAATATTGCACTGGCCCGGCGGCGTCTTTTAAACTCTCAAATATTATCTTATTTGTGTCTGTATGTGCAGATATAACCATTATCTATTCATGTTTACCTTTCGTTGCCTTCGTGCTATTGTTCATAAGGTCGCAGAGTATGGTAAGCAAAAGAATAACATATAATATATAGCCTATGACGGAACATGAGGGTATCACATTATCGTATGAATTAATTCAGCTTTTCTTTTATATTCCATATATATTAATTATATTAGATAGGTTTAGGTCATTCTAATGGTGTGATAAGTGATATCCGAACTTTAAGAGCTATACAATACCACATGGAACACATAAAATCGTAAGATATAATACTGTAAACACAAGCATGGTAAGAATTACCGTCACTGTCTACTTTAAATGTGTGCGAAGTCATTGAGTCAAGCACGGCCTGTGATTCGTGATTCGCTAATACGCCCGGGCCTGAGCCAGTCAGCCTTCCCTCTCGCTTACTTCCTCCCCTGTTTATCAATTCTGTATCTCCTTGTTTTTACTTTACGATATTTACGTTATTATTGTGTTTCACGTTATATTTAATAACGCTTTAGAATCGGATAGCACTGTAATTTATTAAATAATCATTAACATTTCTTAAACGTATCTAGTTTAATTAATAAATAAGGAATAATAAAGATAATGAATAAATTATCAGCTCTGCCTCTCCTATTGGCCAGATAGCCAATCACAGGCGCGGTCTCGTATCTGCTGCAGAGGCCGGCGGCAACGTTGAGTTGCATAAAGTATAGTGCCCTAGTGGTGGGTGACCTACCCTAGTGATAGTGTTCGTGCCCTAGTGGTGAGTGACCTACCCTAGTGATAGTGTTAGTGCCCTAGTGGTGTGTGACCTACCCTAGTGATAGTGTTAGTGCCGTAGTGGTGTGTGACCTACCCTAGTGATAGTGTTAGTGACCTACCCTAGTGATAGTGTTAGTGCCCTAGTGGTGTGCGACCTACCCTAGTGATAGTGTTAGTGCCCTAGTGGTGTGTGACCTACCCTAGTGATAGTGTTAGTGCCCTAGTGGTGTGTGACCTACCCTAGTGATAGTGTTAGTGCCCTAGTGGTGGGTGACCTACCCTAGTGATAGTGTTCGTGCCCTAGTGGTGAGTGACCTACCCTAGTGATAGTGTTAGTGCCCTAGTGGTGTGTGACCTACCCTAGTGATAGTGTTCGTGCCCTAGTGGTGAGTGACCTACCCTAGTGATAGTGTTAGTGCCCTAGTGGTGTGTGACCTACCCTAGTGATAGTGTTAGTGCCGTAGTGGTGTGTGACCTACCCTAGTGATAGTGTTAGTGCCCTAGTGGTGTGTGACCTACCCTAGTGATAGTGTTAGTGCCCTAGTGGTGTGTGACCTACCCTAGTGATAGTGTTAGTGCCCTAGTGGTGTGTGACCTACCCTAGTGATAGTGTTAGTGCCCTAGTGGTGGGTGACCTACCCTAGTGATAGTGTTCGTGCCCTAGTGGTGAGTGACCTACCCTAGTGATAGTGTTAGTGCCCTAGTGGTGTGTGACCTACCCTAGTGATAGTGTTAGTGCCGTAGTGGTGTGTGACCTACCCTAGTGATAGTGTTAGTGACCTACCCTAGTGATAGTGTTAGTGCCCTAGTGGTGTGCGACCTACCCTAGTGATAGTGTTAGTGCCCTAGTGGTGTGTGACCTACCCTAGTGATAGTGTTAGTGCCCTAGTGGTGTGTGACCTACCCTAGTGATAGTGTTAGTGCCCTAGTGGTGTGTGACCTACCCTAGTGATAGTGTTAGTGCCCTAGTGGTGTGTGACCTACCCTAGTGATAGTGTTAGTGCCCTAGTGGTGTGTGACCTACCCTAGTGATAGTGTTAGTTCCCTAGTGGTGTGTGACCTACCCTAGTGATAGTGTTAGTGCCCTAGTGGTGTGTGACCTACCCTAGTGATAGTGTTAGTGCCCTAGTGGTGTGCGACCTACCCTAGTGATAGTGTTAGTGCCCTAGTGGTGTGTGACCTACCCTAGTGATAGTGTTAGTGCCCTAGTGGTGTGTGACCTACCCTAGTGATAGTGTTAGTGCCCTAGTGGTGTGTGACCTACCCTAGTGATAGTGCCCTAGTGGTGTGTGACCTACCCTAGTGATAGTGTTAGTGCCCTAGTGGTGTGTGACCTACCCTAGTGATAGTGTTAGTGCCCTAGTGGTGTGTGACCTACCCTAGTGATAGTGTTAGTGCCCTAGTGGTGTGTGACCTACCCTAGTGATAGTGTTAGTGCCCTAGTGGTGTGTGACCTACCCTAGTGATAGTGTTAGTGCCCTAGTGGTATGTGACCTATCCTAGTGAATTTTTTGTTCTATGTGAATGATGGAGGCAAAGGGCAGAACTGCCTATAGTGAGTGCCTCCCCCATAGTTGAAAGAGTGACAGGGCCAAAATCAAGGGAACTTCAAGCCAAAATGCCTGTACACACCGAGTTTGAAGCAATTTAAGTCATAGGAAGAGGGAAAGACTGATTCTGGGAGAGAGTTCCAGAGCTCAGCTGTTGAATAGAAGAAAGTCTGAGAGTAACGTTTTACTCTTGGGTTGGAGAGTTGCACAGAGTAGGGGTGGGATTGTGTTGCAAGACGGGTACCACGTGCCCTACGTAAAGGAGGTGGTATACACTGGGAAAGCTCTGAGGAACACTGATTATTACAGTAGCGATAAAATAGCAAAGAGAGATGCAACATTGCGGCGAAGAGAGAGAGATTGCAGAGAGTTGGTGAGTGGACGGGAGTTAATGATACGAAAGGCCTTCCTTTCAATTTTGTCTAGGAGAACGGTGTGAGAGGAACCTCCCCACACATGTGAACAATACTCAATACAAGGACGCACTATGCCCCTGTACAGAACAAGAAGCTGTGCAGGGGTAAAGAACCCCCCAAGGCGGTTGAGCACACCCAGCTTCTGGGAGGCTGCCTTAGCAAGACTGGTAATATGGTCCTTCCAACTGAGAGCAGAAGAAAAAGAGACACCAAGAATATTTAGAGAAGATGAAGGATTGATTTTTGTTTGTTGAAAAATAAGGGATAGTCCGCAGGGAGTTCCTGACGGGTAGATAGATGGAGAAATTGGGTTTTGGAAGCATTAAAGGTAACAAGGTTTTCTCTGCCCCAATTGGAGATAGTAGTTAGATCAGAATTTAAGAGTTCTATGGCTTCATTCCGTTTGTCGTTGAGGAGTTGCTGGCTTGGGCAGTCTGAAAAACTAATGGAGTAGTGTAAGGTTGAGTCGTCTGCGTATGAATGGATGGGAATTGAGGTACAGTTGAGAAGATCATTTATAAAAATTAGAAAGAGAATAGGAGATAGGACAGAGCCCTGAGGAACACCGGAGTTTATAGGGTGAGGAAGTGAGCGATGGCCGTCCACAACCGCAGCTATGGAACGGCCGGAGAGGAAATTGGAGACAAAGGCACAGATGGAGGGATAGAAACCGAAGGAGGGTAGTTTAGAAATTTAGGATTTGTGCCAGACTCTATCGAAGGCTTTCGATATGTCTAGTGCAATGGAAAAAGTCTCACCAAAGTCCCGAAAGGAGGATAACCAAGAGTTAGTAAGATGTGAAAGATGATCACCAGTAGAGCGACCCTTAACACCTTACGAGCGGGCTAGGCGGTAATTTCTATGTACCGCCCAGCGTTTTTTTTTTTACCATAAATTGCCTTGTTCTGTGCTCTTTTTCATGCATAAAATTCTTCCCCAAAATAATAGTATCACTTAACAATATTACGCTCAACGAGCAAGCTTCAACAAGCCTAGCCTACTAAGACAAAAACTCAGAATGCCTTAGATTCTTGCTGTAACATACTGCACTTATATACTATCAAAAGAAAGAGTTTTTATGTGAGGTTTTTGTATTATTTTTAATAGTGTTTTTGGCGGCTTTGCACTACAGGGGCAAGCCTAATTTTTCTCCACTCTCAAACAAACACTGACTGAACGGCGAGGGTTCTCCTTGAAACATACCCTCCTGTGACAAACAATCAGCCAGAACATTATCAGTGCCCTTAACGTACCACACATCCAACTTGTGTTCCGGCAGCAAAACAACACCTGACACTGATAAACTGCCCAGTTCATCACAAGACTGTTTTCACTAGTTCCACCTTAGTGATAAACGAGGCAGCCCCGATGCGGTCTATGGGGTCGTCAACTCTGGATAAGGTTTAGGCGTCTGTCAGGGATGATGCACCAACACTCTTGCAAACAACACAAACACGGATCTTGCCACTCAACTCAGGTTGCAAAGTCACTGGCAACGACCACTCACGATATCCTTTATCCCTCGGACCCTTTTCCAATATGTAGTCCAGCTCTGCTTTCACAACAGGCTGTCGAGCAGGATTTATTCGGTAGGGAACCAACTTGAGCCTTGCACTGTCTCCAGCCTCCATGTCGGGTTCTACCCCATACATCAGGCCTGGAGAATCAACAAACATGCGGACATACTGCCACAGCCTAGTTAACAACTTCTCTTGGCGCTTAGGAACAATAGGTTGCAACTTTTCTCGAAGAACAACATGCTCATTGCCCTCCCACAACCCCGCTGGGACCGCAGTTTCTACACTATAATCTCTCTCCTTCTCCACCTTTGTCCCCAGAACAGCCAGGTCATGAGAGGGACAATCTATACCACCTGTGCAGTCACTCCCATAGTTCATAATTGCTAAGGCTTACCCGCCGATACCGTACATGTGCACCCCCGCATTCTTTGCGACTACACCTGCCGGCGCAGCATCACCGCCTTCAGCGCCACGGCCAGATACAGTCGGTCTATGGTAGGGCTGATGCCTTCGACTAGAGCGGCATTGGGAGGCTATGCGACGACCGGGCGCATCCACTCCACAGCCAACCTCACCAATCTGCTCAATGTCCTGATTCTGACCACCACCCTTAGCAGCCATTGGTCGACCCTGACCTGACAACCATGCCAAAGCCTCGTCGCCCACCTTGAACCACTGAAACAACGAGGCCAACGGTTTACTAACACTCAAGTGACCTGCCAGCGGAACATCGTGCACCACATGAGTTGTGAGGCCTGGGTGCTCGGCACAAACAGTGGGGTATGAACCGAGCAGGTGCTGGAGCGCTGCACACTGCTGCTCAGGCAGGTGCTCAAGCGCTTCCACAGCCACCTGACTCGTGTCCCCCACCCACTGCTCCGCCGAGACATGACAATCCCAACTTTCCTCCACCTGTGCCCCACTCTCCTTCTCCACCTTGGCCGCTGCAGGCCAACACAGGAACAGTAGGCTGCTCAGGTGGTTGCCTCACAAACTCCTTTAACAGGTTCACATGACATGTTTCCCCGTCCTCGTTGAGTTCAATAGGCCCGTTCCCACAACTCTCAAGACTAAGATCTTCTAGTTGCATCTGGGAACTACTCTGTCGCGGAGTGCCATCACGCCCTACCATGTCACTAGGGGGGACAGGTTCTGGGGCCACTCCGGAGCTCACATTTGGTGCAAGTACCGAGTCACCAAGGAGTGTCGCTGGGTCCAAACTCTCAACCCGACCAGCCTTGACTTTCTCCTTCTGACCCTTCCTCCGCTGGTCTGAAACTTGGGTACTAGGCTGTGACACCTGAGCGGACTGAAATCTCTCGAGCCCCTCTTGCCCCTCCCTACTCATGTCGGCCGCCCTCTCGACAACGACTAAGGGTGGAACCTCGGAAGTGAGCACCACAAAGTCGTTACCGAGAAGGAGGTCGACCCCCTTAACTGGCAACTTCTCCACAACACCCACATCCAACTCTCGTGTCATACCGTCCACCTCAAGCTCCACTCTGACCAGCGGGTAAGACCGCGTAGCATTGATTCCTTGAACCACCACAACCCGAGCCGCGTTAATAGGCTTGCCAGTGAAATTCTTAACAAGTGTCTGGGAAGCGCCCGTATCACACAGCAAGTCAAGCCTATGCTCCACACCAGCCCACCTCACAGTGCCGTGCCCCCTATGACCACAAAAAGCATCTCGGACGGGTTACGAGCCCTCCTGCTGTTTCTGCACCGACTGTGACTTCGCAACCGACATATTACCCCGGGCAAACTCGGAAGATCTCAAAGACACACCGATGTTGCTCACTAGTGACACCACTGCTGTAGGCGGTGTGCTCGGACATGAGCGTGCAATATGCCCCTTCTCATGACACTTGAAACACTCCCCTTCGCTCTTGGACTTTCTCTGAGGTGAGGAAGGACCCTAGCCTTTCTTTAACGGGAAGGGTTTCGACTTGGGATCATAATTGGCACCAGTACTCTTAAATGGGTAATTAGTTGTGTCCTTAATTCGGGGGGGTGGAGTGGTACGCCCCTGGTTACCTGCCTCAGCTCTCTGTGCAGACCCGCACCCACGAATCAATGACACCCTGAGGTCAGCCAACTGAGCCTCCTCCTGCAGAGTTTTAGGTTGCTTTTCTTTCAGGTTAAGAGTCAAGTCACTGCCAGTACATTTAAAAAATTGCTCTAACAACACTAATTGCTTCACTGCATCAAAAGTAGTTGCCTTCTCCGACCTTAACCAATTCTCAAATGCATCTGACAGCTTGCTAGCGTGTTCCTGGAAAGTACTCTCCTTTCTCTTGGGAACAGCCCTAATATTCAGCCTATAGGTCTCTGGCTGCAACTCATACGCCCTCAGGACAGCCTCTTTCAACGCCTCATAATTCACGCTCAAATCTAGGGGCAAAGCATCATACGCCTTGAGTGCTTTCCCCGTCAATCGTGACGAAACAAGGGCTGCCCACTTCTCCTCGGGCCATTGGTGCTCCTGGCACTTTTTCTCGAACCGGAGAAAACATTCGGTAACTCCTAACTCATCAAACACTGGAACCAACTTTAGTAGATGCGACAGGGACTCGTCATGGGTTCGACCCCCCTGGGCGACCCGGTTCCCTGTCACCTCTAGGCTCTACACGCGTTTTCTCTAGGTCAATATCGGCACAATACCTTGCAGACTCAAACTTGAGCTCAGCCTCTCGCTGCTTGAGCTCAGCCTCATACTTATACTTGAGCTCAGCCTCATGCTTTCGTTGCTCGATCTCAGCCTCATGCTTCCGCTGCTCGAGCTCAGTCGCATGCTTCCGCTGCTCGAGTTTGGCGAGCTCGAGCTGCAACAACATCTCGGAAGACAAACCCTGAGGAGGGGGTGCTACTATTGGGGACCCACCCCGTGAATCACCTAGAGGCATACCCAACCGCCAGCGGGCATCGGCCTGCGGGAATGTACCCGGCTCCGGAGCCCGAGGGGGCGCCATGATAGGAGTCGAGTGGAATGGGGGCTGGGACGAAGGTGCCCCAGCTCCCGCTCCACCCGAAGCCCCATGCACCCCACCGAGCACACAGGTAACCAGCTCACCTCTCGACAAACCGCTAGTACCGGAAAACCCTAAGACCGTGGGTACACACTGCAGTCCGTACCGGTCCAGCCCCGACACCCGGTCCGCCGACACAGGCTCCTCCAAAAAAATCCGAGCATCCTCCTCATTGTTCACCACCCGAACGCCGTTTAACAACTCCACCTTCTCCACCTCCTCGCCTGTCTCTCGCACTGTGCCCTCACTATGCTCAGACCCGTCCAGTGACATGATGGAGTCAACAACAAAAAATCTCAAGTCAAGACAAAAGTAGCCAAACTCTCGCGTAGCTTTATTCACAAAAAATATTAGAAGATGTTCTTGAGTGCAATACTAGGTCACCAATAAACTCCAACAAGTTCCATATATCCTCAAAACAATGTCCACTGCCACCAATGCGAGAAATAAATTCAACCCCAAATGGCAATAAGATTTCACCAAAAAAATAAAAAAATGCAATATTCAGTTCACTATATACTGGTCTAAGGTCGCCATTTGTTACGACCGGCACTACGAAATAAACAAGGGCACTCAATATTGGACTAGATGATAGGCTATATCTGCAACAACGGTACGCTAATTCCAAACCCTCGAACTATTACGCCGGTGAACAAAACACTTAAAACCCTCCAGAGTTAATCTACTGGATAATGGGGTATCAATTAACCTCTGAAGTGCGCATGGGGGGTATGAGACACCACACTCCTGTGCCGACGTATTTGAGCTGTTCCCATCACTAAAATATTATTTTACCATAAATAGCATTAATACTTATCCATATGTGCCTATTATAGGTTGATTATAAAGGTATTAACCTGTTACAACAATAAAACAAGTGGAAACAGCGTTTGGATGGTCAAAATCGGCAATACAGGCCGGGAGTTACACAATGTATGGCTGAGGCAACCTCCCAGCCCACCACTTTCCTCCACCTCTGGAGAGAGACTGTCGATCGATTCTCTCTCTCTCTCTCTCTTGCACTCGCTTGCTAACAGTGATGACAACGCCCTGCTACCAACTCGCTAATGTTAGCACGAAAATAGACCACAGGAAAAGGGAATGAAAGGGAAAATAGGTGATAACTGAAGGAGGGGAGGAAACTGGGGAAGGAGGGGAGGTGGAGGAGTGATATTTGGCATGGCCCCGGGGCAAATAAAAAAAATAAATAAATAAAAATCGGTGTTTTAAATTGATTTTTTTTTCCCCTGACTCTTAAGAGTCCTTCCCGCAGTCCGCCGGGGGAACTCTTAAGAGTCTTCCCGCAGTTCCCGGGTTAATGGGGTGTTGTTTATGGACCCCCATCTCCCTCTTATTTAGCCCCATTTATTTTCATATTATAAGACGTTCGCCCATTTAGTTTGGCAATTTTAAGACCTTTCGCCCCATTTTTTGTCAGTTTTAAGACGTTTCGTATCATTTGGGTGTCGATGTTTTTCCTGGCGAACGATAGGGAACCTGTAATTTTAGAAGAACCGGCCTTTGGTAGGGACATTTTTCTAATTAACCTAGAAGGGGGATCTAATGTTATTTTTAAAGTTTGATGGAGATCTAGGTAGGAAACTAGAAAAATAATATATACATGAACAAAAGTGAACCATCTCCCCTTAACCTAAGACGTGCGCATGGGGGGTATGTGACACCACACTCCTGTGCGCACGTATTTGAGCTGTTTCCATCACTAACATCATTATTTTACCATAAATAGCATTAATACTTATCCATATGCACCTATTATAGGTTGATTATAAAGGTATTAACCTGTTACAACAATAAAACAAGTGGAAACAGCGTTTGGATGGTCAAAATCGGCGATACAGGCCGGGAGTTACATAATGTATGGCTGAGGCAACCTCCCCAGGGATGTTAACTTTTGACATTCGGGCTATCGTACCAGACTACTAAAATTATCGTATTTCCCAGTAAATTATCGTATTTTCTAAGAAATAGGAAAAAATAAAACTAGAATGATGCCCATTGCTTTGCATTTATTAGTTTCCAATAGTATAACACAAATATATGAATGCATTTAAACATTAAACATAATATTTATCAATTACAACAACAGTTATCCTCTCACTAATTATACCGGTATACATTGGTAAATTAAAGATATATAGGATATAGGCCTCTTATCTACTGTACTTATACGGGTGTATAATAATCATGGGCAAACCTTTCTTCCTCTATAATCTAGACTAGACATCCAAAAATAGCCTATTTAAATGAAAATTCAATAAGCTATGAATTATAGGTCTTTCTACAGACATATACATGCTTAAATTAAATTCATGGCCTCCACTTCCTGAACCTCTTCAGCTGCAGCATCTACTTGGGATTTCAACTTGTGTTTGTAGAGAGAGCAGGTAGCCATCCGACTTATCATGTCATCTGAAGGAGTTTGAAGGCAAAGTTTGGTGGGCTACGGCCTCACTCATGGCCCGGCAGTACATAACCGTCACCGTCTCTCTCTCTCTCCTATTATACAAATTTAAGTGGAAAAAATCACTGGAGACAAATTTATCGTATTTTAGCGTACGATACATAACTTTGTATCGTACATCGTACACAGACCGAAAATATCGTACAAATACGATAATTATCGTACGGTTAACATCACTGAACCTCCCTCCCCTCCACTTTTCCCCACGTCTGGAGAGAGACTGTCGATCGATACTCTCTCTCTCTCTCTTGCACTCGCTTGGTAACAGTGATGACAATGCCCTGCTTGCAACTCGCTAATGTTAGCACGAAAATAGACCACAGAATAAGGGAATAACAGGGAAAATAGGTGATAACTGAAAGAGGTGAGGAAATTGGGGAAGGAGGGGAGGTGGAGGAGTGATATTTGGCATGGCAAAAAAAAAAAAAAAAAAAAAAAAAAAAAAATGGGGGGTGTTTTAACCCTTATTTAGCGGGGTCAGACTTAAGTCCGATACAAGAAAATTGGACTAAATGGCGGGGTCGGACTTAAGTCCGTGGGCGTATTCCCGCCCTAATTTAGGTGGAAAGCGAAACTTGATGGTCAGGCGGTGTACTACAAGGGCCCACCCACACATCCCCACTGCATGACCGTGACTAAGTGACCCTCAAGCAGCCATAATGGAAGGTCAAGATTTGCCCGTGTTCGATTCGGTGGCCGCCATCCCTAGTGCGTCGCGCCACCCTACTAACCACGCCAGGCTTACCACCCAGGAACTAGATATCATGCTGAACTCTTCAGAACTTTCTAATAAGCTGTTGGATGAAACCGTCGAAGGTCTGGGTGAGAGTTTTGGTAGTGTGGATGACTCGGAAGACGAAAATAACACGATCATAGGCTTTCACCCCAAGCATAATTTGCGTGGGGTGGATGTTGTGGTTGATATTGGACAGACCCTTGAGCAAATTGGAGACGTTCCTGACGAAGAACATACTGGTGTGGGTGTTGGTAAGTACAATTTATATTTTATAATTGCGTGAAAATGTGATTGCAAGCATTTTATCACCTTACGAGCGGCTGGTGGAGTATATTTCACTGTGCCGCCCAGCGGGTTTTTTTTTTTACCCTAAATGGGGTTGTTCAGTGCTCTTTTTCATGCATAAACAAGATCCAGAGCGTAATACAAGTATGTATCCTGAAAGTGCGTAAATTGAGCTTTCCAATGACACCCGAACCATCTGTGACGCTTCTGCATAGTAGCCACGTGCGGGCATGCGCGCGCGTCGGCTGCCCAGCCGTTTAGAAACCGGCTGGCGGCAGCTCTTTTCCTTAGTATATATCCTACGATAATGTAACTAATGTCTGGGATATTCTTATGTTGTTTCACAGCTTGTAGCTGCCCTTATTCTTAACCAACGCATCTTAGTATATTTTATTCTCGATAGTTGATTGTTTCATTATAATATAAAAAAGATGTAAGTCTAGTGAGAGTGGGAGGAGACGAGCGGGGAGAGACCGGTTGGGTGACGTTGCTTCGCGCGGAGAGTCCAGCTTGGGACGAGCCTGATGTTGCCATATGCATTTGATCGCAACGTTAGGCTTAGTTTCGACTCACGCACGGGGTAGACGATTTTGACCCGGCAACTGTGTTTAGTGTTGCCAAGCCTGGGATGTATTCTGCATGCCTAGGGCAGGGTCCAGACAGATTCAAAACTCAGAGCTCACCTCACTGTCGTACCCTTCGGACCCCCTTGATATCTATCCCTCTCAACCCCACTTAGAAACTTTCTCTCTTACATTGTATACCTTCCTTCCACTACTTCACCAATCTATTTAATTATCCCATCCCCTTGATAGACCTTATATCTATTATTGTATTAACGACGAGCTCTCAGATAACTAGATAGGATTTTGGGCCTTATGCAGAGATGTAATTGTTAATGAGACCTAGGAAGCTTTTTTGTTGTCTCATATTTGGTGGTTTCATGCTTGCTAGTGTGTTCTTGTGTCAGGTTAGCAGGGGCTAGACCGGAGGGGAGGCTTTTTGCGATCCTTTAAGTAAAGTCTGCTGGTGCGAGTCCTGTGGACCCGCACGACTTTACTAGGATACCCGTGGGAGTCTGGGGGCATTTTCTTGTCTGTGTCCCTGTGTGTCTAGTGTTGTGTTGTGTGAGGGCCCTTGCCTAGTCCACTCAGCACTGCGCTAGCACGTCTTGCTTTTGTTTTAAGGTAGCCAGGAGAGAGTCAGATACTTGCGATCTGAGTCTCTCAAGAGAGCACCCTTTCAATTAGAGTAATTTGGCGCACAGACTTGGGAACGTCCCTAGGCTAGAGGAGGTGGCTCAGCCCGGGTATCCGAAGCCTATATCCTTCCAGCTAGACCTCTGCCACCTGGCAGATTAACAGCTAGGGGTTTATTATTTCTGTATGCTTGTTATTGTGCCACAGTTTACCGTTTTTGTGAGCATTGTGAGTCAGTGTGTGGCTTAGAGACTCTGTCTGAGCAGGCTTGCCTGACTAAGAGTGAGAAGCACACCTGTATGTGGTTATGTTGCGAGTTGCTGCCTTTATTTAATTATACCTATGCCATTATACACTGTATGGCCTATCACTAGTATTTATTCCTGCTTATGAGTTAAGAGTTCTCTAAATCCGTAACGTACTTTCTTTGCTAAGCATCAGATCCTACAGTAGCCGCATGCAGTTTAGAAACCCGCATCTTGTCTACCTGTACGATGTTTTGAGGACTGTTTGCTTTCACCTTCTTTCATGCAGGGGTGATTAGTTGTATTAATTAACGTAACGTTAAATGTACTTTCTTCTAGTTTGTTATTAAATTGTTTCTGCAATTTAATTCCGTCATCTATCTTTTCCTTGAAGCTTTAAGTCAACTTAATTGTGTGATCTTTTATATAGCCTGCTTGACTATCAGCAGTCTATAGTGCGTGCATCCTGTAACCGAGTCATAGGATACCTTGTTGTCCAGGCAGGACTCTTGACGGTTTAGGGTGGTTTGTTGCCTGGGTTTATAGATAAGGGTTGGATCTAGCGTTTTCCGTTGTTGCTTGTTGCCGCATACCTAGTCCAATAGAAAGAGCCCAGTGTTTATATATCTCAGGACGTAACACATCCTTTTACGAGCACTGGTTGTCTTTCAACGATCGTAAAACACGAGTGCAAAAACCCTAAAATACGGTAATTTCCTTATATAATTCCCTGTGTGGCGAGCAGTCTTGAGGTAATTTATGCTCCTAATCACGGCTCCACTCTCTCTCAGAGCACATTACGTCCTCAAAATTGCACTCTACAAGAAATTTCCTTTGCATTTTATAGCGTATTATTTGCAGGCGTTCGGTAAATTTCTTACGGTAATACAAACAACGAAAGATTGAATATTTGTGCTTGGCATTATATGATTGTGGGGAACAGATGTAGGCCTACCGTATATATTATGTTTTCATATTTATGATACATGTGTAAAAAAATTATATTATCACGACTCTCTCTCTCTCTCTCTCTGTCTCACTCTCTTTGTTTGTACTCCTTTGTACTCTCTTTGTCTGATGTAGGCCAGGGCACGCCCCTAACTAATCTCTTCCCTCCCAGGGGAAATCACACCTAGCAGATGTTTTTGACCTCCCCTCTCTCTCTGTCTGTCTCTTCCTCTCTGGGTCTACCTATACTGCATGTGACATTGAAATTGCTTGAGAGTTTGATTGCAAGCATTTTATAGCATATTATTTGCAGGCGTTCGGTAAATTTCTCACGATAACCAGGGTGTATGGTACATTTCTCACGATAATACAAGCAACAACGAAGCTTGGCGAAGATTGTGGTCTACAATATACCTTTTTATAATTGCATGTGACCTTGTAATTGCTTGAAAGTTTGATTGCAAGCATTTTCTAGCGTATTATTTTCAGGCGTTCAATAAATTTGATAAATATATCAAAATAAGTCCTGTGGGACTATGAAATAGCTATTATTGGACAGGGAAAATATTTTGTTCATCCCTCCACTGGAACTTCAACAACAATGTCAACAATGTATTGCCGTCGGCAATCGTAAGATTCAGAGTCGTTAAGATTCCAGGACGAGCTCAATAGAAAATGAATGAATGAAATGAATGAGTGTGAAGTACTGCCAATACGTATAGCGACTTCCGCTAGATCTAGAGACCTTTACTTCGATCTAGCAGCAATGACTTACACTAGCGGTTTTGTTTTGAAATTTCAGAACAATTTCGAAGTGATATTATATGGATTTTGCCAATTCATATTTCTAGTGGTATTTATCATGTCTTACATCTAACAATATATGCTAGCGGATTTAACTTCAATTGGTAACCCTCCCGCTCGAGTCGGCTCCAAGAAAATTGATAATGGTGGCACTTTAGTAAACAGGTGATAAACAAAACCGCATGCGGATCGGTTTGGTGTATCGGTATTATGGTAAGTTGGCTACCTACTATTGTTTATACGATATAGTAAGTAATGATAAGTAAATTATTATATATTATATATAAAACAAAAACAAAATTCCTGCAAAGCAAGCGAAACAGAGAGAGAGAGAGAGAGAGAGAGAATACAGAAACTGAACTGAAGAAAGAGTGAAAAAGATATAATAATACAGAAATATTACAAGCAAATAAATGAAATAGAGGGATTAGTTAGAGAAAATAATAATGAGAAATACATAATACGGATGAGGAAGAGAGAAAGGGAGCCCAAGAGAGGGAAAGCGAGGGAGCCAGAGAGACAGACAGACAGGAGGAGTGAGAGAGATTAGAGAAAATAATAATGAGAATTACATATACGGATGAGGAAGAGAGAGAGAGAGACAGAGCGCGTGAGAGAGGGAAAGCGAGCAAGCCAGAGAGAGAGAGAGACAGACAGACAGACAGGAGTGAGAGAGAGAGAGAGAGAGAGAGAGAGAGAGAGAGAGAGAATACAGAAATAAGGAGAAATAAGAGAAAAATAAGACCGATTACCGAAGGAATAGTAGACGCGCGAGAGGCCGAAGTCAGGCCAAAGCGAACGCAACCGAACGCGCCCGGGAAATAGACCAAAAAGTACCTCCTCTTCCTCACCTCTTCCCACCCTCGACACTCATTCATAACATCCATTCATAGACTTATATGGGGAGACGAAGAGTTGCTCTTTCCAAATATGATCGTTTCGTTCGCATTGGAGCCATAGTAACAGCGCTAGGGCGAGTGAAATTGAGCGAATATTTCGGGATTATGCCCACTGAGCGGTACAGTGTAAAATACCTTACCACCCGCTAAATAAGGGTTAAATGGACTTTTTAAAAGCCTTACTCTTAAGAGTCTTCCCGCAGTCCGCCGGGGGAACTCTTAAGAGTCTCCCCGATGTTCCCGGGTTAAAGGTAAGAGGGATGGGTGTGGGGGGGGGTGAGGGTGGGGGGAGGGGGGGGACTAATGGTAATGGGTGAGGGGGGGGGTGATGGGTCGGTGAGTTGTTGGATAGTGGTGGGTGATGGGGGAGCCTGGTGGGTGAGTGGGTGGATAGTGGTGGGTGATGGGGGAGCCTGGTGGGTGAGTGGGTGGATAGTGGTGGGTGAAGGGGGGTGATGGGGAAGCCTGGTGGGTGAGTGGGTGGATAGTGGTGGGTGAAGGTGGGACAGTGGTGGGTGAAGGGGGGTGAGTGGATGGACAGTGACGGGTGAAGGGGAGGGTGTGGGGGGGGGGCCTTGTGGGTGAGTGGATGGACAGTGATGGGTGAGGGGGGGGGGGGGGGGAGAGGGCCTTGTGGGTGAGGGGGTGATGCGTGGGCCTGCTGGGTGAAGGGGTGAAGGTGGGTGAGGGTCTACGGTTCAGTTTGACACCCTGCTTCTATGGCTCACTTCTTTCAGGCGATGTAATCATCTGGCCTCCCATGGTAAACACACAAGAGACAGACAGACAGACAGATTGGGAAATATAAATGTTAGTAATGATAACTTGATGTTCAGCAGGTGTTGGTAATGGTAACCAGCTTGTGTGTGTGTGTGTGTGTGTGTGTGTGTGTGTGTGTAGAGAAGTGCATATGTGTGTGTGTGTAGTGAAGCATGTAATATGAGTACAGTGTAAGTTCGTGCGCGCATGTACACACACACACACACACACACACACTGTACTGGTATGCATAATTTTCTGCACAAATGTCTGCAACAGATGTGCAAGTGAGAGTTCGCCCTAAGGGGAGATGGGTCGTTTTTCTGGTCCCCCTTCTTTTTCATGTTTAGTCTCCTTAGTTTTCAGACTTTATGACGTTCCGTCCATTGGTTTGGCGATTTTATGACCTTTCGTCCCATTTCTTTATTAATATTAAGACTTTTCGTGTCATTTAAGTGTCGACTTTTTCCTGGCGAGCGATAGAGAGCCTGTAATTCAGGAGGAACCGGCCTTTGGCCGGGAAATTTTTCTATCGAAAAATGTAAAAATTTATCTTGAAGGGGGGTCTTGGGCGGATATTTTATAAGCTTGACAGAAGCTTAAGGAGGAAATTAAAAGGGGACTGACCGTTTGTTTGGTCTATTAATTCATTTATTCATATATTTTTTTTTTCAGTTTCCTCCCTAGACCTCCATCAAGCTTAGAAAAACACCCCCTAGACTCCCCTTCAAGATAAATATGTAAATTTTTCGGTAGAAAAATATCCCGGCCGAAGGCCAGTTCCTCTTAAAATTGCAGGCTCGCTATCGCTCGCCAGGAAATAATCGACACCTAAATGGCACGAAAAGTCTTTAAATTGACAACGAAAGGGGGTGAAAGGTGTTAAAATCGCCATACTAATGGGCAGAACGTCTAATAATCTCAAAACTAGTGGGGCTAATCATTAGGGAGAAGGGGGTCCAGAAAAACGGTCTGCCTCCCCTTAACCCTTACTGTACCGGCGGTGTCCCTTATATCCTATTCTGGCAATGATTAGACGATTATATTTGGCTTAGGAAGGACATCTACTATTCTGGCAATGATTAGACGATTATATTTGGCTTAGGAAGGACATCTACTATTCTGGCAATGATTAGACGATTATATTTGGTTTAGGAAGGACATCTACTCATAAAATGGCTACAGACGATCTCAATTTATCATTATAGCTATCACATATCCTTGCTAAGCTTGATAAAATCGTCTAAATGTAGCTGAAATCAAACCTAAAAGACGTCGCCGGTACAGAACGGGTTAACAAAATAGCAAAAATATACATAAATGAGCCAATAAATACGCTCACCCCCCTTAACCCCAGATAAACATTTAGTGATAGTGTAGAAACACATGTAGCGCGAGTGTAGAGTATATGTCCAACATAAGTATATACGAGTGATATTAACTCATTTGGATCAGAGAGAGAGAGAGAGAGAGAGACAGACAGACAGAGGGAGGGAGAGAGAGAGAGGGAGAGTCGATTGTATATTTATTATGTAGGAAGAACACATTTCATAGTACAGTCGGCCTAATAAATCATGTCCCAGCTGTCATTTCGTTTGGCTCTCTCTGCGCTGTATTAATGTCTGTCAGATGTTGAATAGGGTGGGTAAGGGTAGGATCATGTTGGTATATCTCACTCGAAACGAATAAATCAAGTTTTAGATATTGCCGATACCAAATTATTGATCAAAACATATTTGGTGCCGAGACATCACTTATTAGCGCGACTGTACACTCGGATACCATAGTCTCTAGCCCACTCATAAATATTCCTGGACTTCACCTATTTCTAACAATATGGAAGTATATCTCTGGAAACGAATAGGCCTAAAAGATTTTTTTGTTTTCGATAAATCAAAAATTAATCTGTATATACTATTTATTGAAAAACAAGTTATATCCAAAAATCAATCCAGATAGTTATAATTGCATAAAGGAAAGCACTCATTTCTAACAATATGGAAGTATGTCTATGAAAACTAATAAATTCATATATTTGTCTTTTCTTTTACTCTCATGCATAAGATCATGGAGAGAAAGAGAACTTAAGGGGATAGTGCTTGTTTTATTATTATTATTATTATTTTTATTATTATTATTATTATTATTATTATTATTATTATTATTATTATTATTATCAATGTTATTATTATTATGCTTTTTTTGTCTATGTATTTATTATTATTATTATTATTATCATTATTATTAGGGGTTCGTCCCCTACGGGGAACCCCTATTGTAACCATTAAACCTGGGTTTTCATCCAAATTCTTCTCACGCACCGGTTTCGACGCAATAACTCCAGAACCGCTTTTTGGATCGGGATCAAACTTTCATAAGAGGTGCGTTTTTGTATTGGGCAACTTTTGATATGCTAAACATCCGGTATGGCAGCCAAACAGGTCTGTGGCAGCCGATTTCCCGAAAAACTTGACGCCTAAATACCGTCTCTCCCACTCACAGGAAACGACTGGGCTTTGCCATACGCACTCCCCTACTAATGCTCCGGAAATTTTATAGAGAAGGTTTTGCTTTTGCACGTGGGTTTTTTTCCGGCAATCTTGAAATAAACTCTAATTCCACTTAAAATTCCACATCTTGAAAACTACGCCGATGATCAAAGCCATGCTTGCGTAGTTGGGTGAGGCTCGCGATTCCGAACGTTTTGATACCAAAAAAATATAAATGGGTGGAAAAGTTTGGCCGCAGCATTGAAAACTGTCTATTCTTAAATGACTTTAAAACCGCATTCGCTACCCACACAAAGTTTACCGTCTACAGTCTATAGGCTTCCACGCATCCCCCAGTTTTGCTTAATAACATAATCTCTTTATTATTCAGATCTATAATTTTTGTTGTATTTAACTCTCTCAAAACAGTTCAGAGTCCCTACGAATTCCAGCAATTATTTAGCCAACCTACCTATACATACCTACCCTACCAAATAATAATGATAAATTCAAATTTATTTTTGGTGAATGACAGAGTATTGGCTAAGGTTTTTAACAATTCCTCCCTTTGCCAAAAATGCTTAGTTTAATAACAATGATATGGACCTTTAAAGTTTTGACAATTGCCCGTGTGACTGTGTGACTCGTATTTTAACCCTCCTAAAGTGTTACCACGAAATACCGTGGTAACATAAGAAAATGGGAGTCTGTAGAGAGCCAATTGGCCCACACAAGACAGATCCTTTTCACACCCAACCCATCTTATAAAAACTCATTTATCTCTGTCTTCCTTACATTTATGACATCCTAGTCTCTCTCTCTCTCTCTCACAAATGAGAACATAAGAGAACTGGAGTCTGCAGAGAGCCGATTGGCCCACACATGTCAGATCCCTTTCACACCCAACACATCCCGCGCTCTCTCTTTCTCTCTCATATTTATCGCTATCTTCCTTACGTTTACGACATCCTATTCTCTCGCCATACTCCCTCTCTCTCCTTCACAAATGAGAAAATAAAAAAATAAGAAAACCAGAGCCGATTGACCTACACATGGCAGATCCCTTTCACACCCAACCCATCTTGTTCTATCTAATTTCAAGTTGAAGCTCTATTGTTCTTGATCCCATTATAGCACTTGGTAGCCTATTCCACATATCTACAACTCTGTTACTAAACGGATAGAGGCAGATCCCTTTTACAGCCAATCTCTCCCTCTCTCGCTCTTGTTTGTTTTTTTTGTTTTTTGTTTTTTCTATGTGATTGAGGGAGGCAAAAGGCATAACTGCCTATAGCGAGTGCCTCCCCCATAGTTGAAAGAGTGACAGGGCCAAAATCAAGGGACGTTCGAGCCAAAATGCCTGGACACACGGAGTTTGAAGCAATTTAAGTCATAGGAAGAGGGAAAGACTGATTCTGGGAGAGAGTTCCAGAGCTCAGCTGTTGAGTAGAAGAAAGTTTGAGAGTAACGTTTCACTCTTGGGTTGGAGAGTTGCACAGAGTAGGGGTGGGATTGAGTTGCAAGACGGGTACCACGTGCCCTACGTAAAGGAGGTGGTATGCACTGGGATAGCTCTGAGGAACACTGATTATTATAGTAGCGATAGAATAGCGAGAGAGATGCAACATTGCGGCGGAGAGAGAGAGATTGCAGAGAGTTGGTGAGTGGACGGGAGTTAATGATACGAAAGGCCTTCCTTTCAACTTTGTCTAGGAGAGCAGTGTGAGAGGAACCTCCCCACACATGTGAACAATACTCAATACAAGGGCGCACTATGCCCCTGTACAGAGCAAGAAGCTGTGCAGGGGAAAAGAACCCCCTAAGGCGGTTGAGCACTCCCAGCTTCTGGGAGGCTGCCTTAGCAAGACTGGTAATATGGTCCTTCCAAATGAGAGCAGAAGAAAAAGAGACACAAGAATATTGAGAGAAGATGAAGGGTTGATTTTTGTATTGTTGAAGAATAAGGGATAGTCCGCTGGGAGATCCTGACGGGTAGATAGATGGAGAAATTGGGTTTTGGAAGCATTAAAGTTAACAAGGTTTTCTCTGCCCCAATTGGAAATAGTATTTAGATCAGAATTTAAGAGTTCTATGGCTTCATTACGTTTGTCGTTGAGGGATTGCTGGCTGGGGCGTTCTGAAAAAGTAATGGAGTAGTGCAAGGTTGAGTCGTCTGCGTATGAATGGATGGGAATTAAGGTACAGTTAAGGAGATCATTTATAAAAATTAGAAAGAGAATAGGAGATAGGACAGAGCCCTGAGGAACACCGGAGTTTATAGGGTGAGGAAGTGAACAATGGCCGTCCACAACCGCGGCTATGGAACGGCCGGAAAGGAAATTAGAGACAAAGGCACAGATGGAGGGATAGAAACCGAAGGAGGGTAGTTTAGAAATTTGGTAGTTTGCACAATCTTCTCCTTCTGTAGTTTCTCCATGCCCGATAAGTTAAATATTCTTTGGATATCTGTGACACAGCATTTGTATCCAATACAATACCCTACTTGCAAAACCGTTGAACCCCAGACAACATTGCTTGCAACTTTAATTATTATTATTATTATTATTATTATTATTATTATTATTATTTTTTTTTTTTTAGTTTCCTTGCTAGGACCTCCATCAAGTTATAAATAGCACCACCTAGACCCCCCCCTTCAAGATGAATTTGTAAATTTTTCTGTAGAATTTTGTTTCGGCCGAAGGCCGTTTCCCTCTAAAATTACATGCTCGCTTTCGCTCGCCAGGAAGAAAAATCGACACCTAAATGGCATGAAAGGTCTTGATATTGACACAAAAATGGGGCGAAAGGTCTTAAAATCGACAAACTAATAGAACGAACATCTTAAAATCGACAAACTAATGGAACCAACGTCTTAAAATCTCAAAACAAATAGGCTAAACATGAGTACAAAGGAGTACAAAGGAAATCAAGCAACAACAGGTCTAGTGACCCCTCTAGGCTGCTTGTTCTCCAAAACACTGAGGATCAAGTGTCCAAACAGTGGTTTAGAGTGGGTAAGGGAACATTGGAAAGGGAACTACTGCCCTGGAACTAATGTCCGTGGCAGGATTAGGAAGTTAGTAGGGGACAGATGGGTTAGTAACTGAGGGGAGGATAAAATAAAGTTATTCATTTACAAACGCAGTCAGTCGCGGGTTTGATGCGAGATATTTGTCTAGGCGGAGTTTAAATGAATCAACGGTGCTGCAGTCTATAACATCTCGGGGAAGCCCATTCCATAAGTTGACAACTCGATTGAAGAAGACATTTTTAGCTTCGTGCGAGTTAAAAGATTTACCAATAATTTTGCATCCGTTTCCCCGCGTGTAATTAGATTGGTCGATAGTGAAGTACTTACTACAGTTCATATTGTCGAGGGAGAAGGGGGTCCCGCAAAAGAGACTACCTCCCCCTTCCCTTATGTGGGCAACGTATACAAGCATTTCAACACACTCCATATAATTTGGTATAGGGGTTAGGAAAATTAGCTTGATGGAACAAATTAAGGAGAGATGGGTCTTATTTCTAGATCCCCCTTCTTGCTGTTTAGCCCCATTAGTTTTCAGATTTAAGGATGTTTGCCCTATTAGTTTGGCGATTCCAAGACCTTTCAACCCATTTCGTTGTCAATTTTAGGACCTTTCGTGCTATTTAGGTGTCGATTGTTTTCCAGGCGAACGAAAGTGAGCCTGTAATGTTCGAAGAACCGGTTTTCGGCCGGAAATGTTTTCTCCCGAAAAAAATACAAATTAACTTAGAAGGGGGATCTAATGGATGTTTGATTTGTTATTATTGTTAAGCTTGATAGAGGTCTAGGGAGGAAAATCGATGTTTTTTTAAGTTTGATGGAGGTCTAGGGAGAAAAAAAAAATAAAAAATAAATATATGAAATAACCAACTAAAAAATAAACCCTTCCCCCTTAAAAGCGCATTTTCCGGACCATAAGTTAAATAATAGGACCAACTAACCATTTGCGACTTTCATGCTATAATAAGGCGGTGTCACACGAGCAATTTACCGGCAATATTTATGGGCAATTGTAGTCTGGCAGCTTGGAAAAATTTTAGTTCCATTTTTTTGTTTATTGTTATACGTTGTATTAGGTTTTTTCCATAGACCTCTAACAAACTTAGAAAAGAAAAAAAATCCAAAACTCCCCTTGGGAGGAAGCTAAAGATAATTATTATGAATAAGTAAATAAATAAATCAATATATAAATAATATATGATAAATAATATATAAAGATAATAAAATAAATGATAATCAATAATAAATAATAAATAAATACAACACAAATAATAATAAACAATAATAAATAATAAATAATAAATGATAATAAATAATAAATGAAAAATAATATATAAAGATAATAAATGATAATAAATGATAATAAATGATAATAAATAATAAATAATAAATAATAAATAACAACAAATAATAATATATAAAGATAATAAATGATAATAAATAATAAATAAGTAAATAAATAAACACCAAAATATATATAATTCCATAATATTTAGAATTTAGGTCACAGATGCTGACAATGTTAACCTCTTCAGCACTATGACGCTTTTTTTTCTTTCTCTCCCTCTCTCTTTGGCTTGTATCCATTCCAACACATTCCGCCTAATGTTTTAAGACGTTTACCTCCATCCAGGTGTCAATATTTGCCTTGTCGAGCGGTAGTGAGCCAGCATAGCCTATATATTGTCGAGCGGTAGTGAGCCAGCATAGCCTATATATTGTCGAGCGGTAGTGAGCATAGCCTATATATTGTCGAGCGGTAGTGAGCCAGCATAGCCTATATATTGTCGAGCGGTAGTGAGCCAGCATAGCCTATATATTGTCGAGCGGTAGTGAGCCAGCATAGCCTATATATTGTCGAGCGGTAGTGAGCCAGCATAGCCTATATATTGTCGAGCGGTAGTGAGCCAGCATAGCCTATATATTTTTTGTTTTGAGAGTAAGCTAAATTTGTACATTCTTCGAGAGAAAAATGTCTCCGGCGAAGCCGGATTTCTCCATACAATGCTGGCTCGCTATCGCTCGCCTGGAAGATATCGACACCTGGATGGAGATAAACGTCTTAAAACAGTTGGCTGAATGGGGCCGAATGGATACAAGCCAGAGAAAGGGATAAAAGGAGAGCAAGAAAAAAAAAACAGGTGACCCCCCTTAATGCCCCCAATATGTAATCTCCTTGGCACTTAACCCTTTCTGTACCGGTGACGTCCTTTTAATTAAGGGGAGTTGGGTCGTTTTTCTGTGGTCCCCCTTCTCCCTCATGTTTAACCCCTTTAGTTTTGAGATTTTATGACGTTCGGCCCATTACTTTGGCGATTTTAAGACTTTTTGACCCATTTATTTGTCCATATTAAGACTTTTAGTTTCATTTAGTCGATTTATTCCTGGCGAGCGATAGCAAGCCTGTAATTTTTATGAGAAACCGACCTCCGGCCGGGACATTTTTCTATCGAAAAACGTACAAATTTATCTTGAAGGAGGGTTTTGGTGGGTGTTTCTTTACGCTTGATGGAGGTCTAGGGGGGACACTAATAAACAATAATAAAATGATAAATAAATTAGTAAATAAATACGCATAGAGAGAGAGAGAGAGAGAAAGAGAGTGTGAGAGTGAGTGAGTGTGAGAGTGAGTGAGTGAGTGAGTGAGTGAGATAGAGAGAGAGAGAGTTAGTGAGAGTGAATGAGAGAGAGAGAGAGAGAGAGTACAAAGGAGTACAAAGGAGTACAAAGGAAATCAAGCAACAACAGATCTAGTGACCCTTCTAGGCTGCTTGTCCTCCAAAACACTGAGGATCAAGTGTCCAAACAGTGGTTTACAGTGGGTAAGGGAACATTGGAAAGGGAACTACTGCCCTGCCACTAACGTGGCAGGACTAGGAAGTTAGTAGGGGACATATGGGTTAGTAACTGAGGGGAGGATAAAGTTATTCATTTACAAACGCAGTCAGTCGCGGGTTTGATGCGAGATATTTGTCTAGGCGGAATTTAAATGAATCAACGGTGCTGCAGTCTATAACGTCTCGGGGAAGCCCATTCCACAAGTTGACAACTCGATTGAAGAAGAAATTCTTAGATTCGTGCGAGTTAAAAGATTTACCAATAATTTTGCAACCGTTTCCCCGCGTGTAATTAGATTGGTCGATAGTGAAGTACTTACTACAGTTCATATTGTCGATGCCTTTGATGATTTTGAACACTTGAATTAAGTCGCCTCTTAATCTGCGCTGGGTTAAAGGAAATAGATTTAATTCTCTAAGACGCTCTTCGTATGGTTTGTTCTTTAGGCTAGGTATCATTTTGGTAACTCTACGTTGAACTCGTTCTAGCTTGTTTATATCTTTTTGGTAATAAGGGCACCAGGATTGAACGCAGTATTCCAGAAGAGGGCGGACTAAGGAATTGTAAAGGGTTAGGATAACTTCTTTGGATTTATGCTCAAATGACCTGCCTATAAAGCCAATTATTTTGTTTGCCTTCTTAACAACTTCTGAACATTGTTGACTCGGTTTTAGGTTACTCGATATTGTTACTCCCAGATCAGTTTCTCTGTTTACATTCTTAAGCTGAGTGCCATTCATCGAATAGTTTGCTTTCTCATTTAGGTATCCGACATGTAGTACTTTACATTTATCCGCATTGAAACTCATTTGCCAAATTTGGGCCCAACATGACAATTTATCTAGATTGTGTTGCATATCGTCAACTTGTTCTTTTGAGAGTACGCTATTTGCAATTTTTGTATCGTCAGCAAATTTTGAGATTGTGCAGGTGAGACCCTCATCTATGTCGTTGATGTAAATTAGAAAGAGAATTGGTCCTAGTACCGATCCCTGGGGTACCCCGCTACTTACATTGGTCCATTTAGATGCCTTACCGTTTATGACTACCCTTTGCTTTCTGTTGCTGAGCCAATTTTCTATCCATTTCAACACACCGTCTTGTATTCCATGCGCTTTTAGTTTTAGCAGTAAACGTTTGTGGGGAACTTTGTCAAAGGCCTTTTGAAAATCAAGGTATATAATATCTACAGCTTTACTCTCATCGTAGAGGTTGAGGATATCGTGGAAGAAGTCCAAGAGGTTTGTTAAACAGGAACGTTTTTTACGAAAGCCGTGTTGAGTATCTTTAAGTATGTTATTTTCCTCTAAGTGATTTACGAGTCTGTCTCGTATGACCGTTTCTAGCATTTTACATACAACTGAGGTTAAGCTAATTGGACGATAGTTACTGGGTAGGGATTTGCTGCCTTTTTTGAATATCGGTGTTACGTTGGCTAGCTTCCACTGATCAGGCATAGTTCCAGACTGCAAGGATTTATTGAATAGTAATGTCAGTGGTTTGGAGAGCTCATTCTTAGCTTCCTTTAGAACTCTAGGCGAGATTGTATCAGGTCCTGGCGTTTTATTTACCTTGAGTTTATCTAAACAATTCAATACTTCTCTCTCTGTAACGGTGATATTGCTTAGGACATCTGAATTATCAATCTGAATCGGCGATGGTGTAGGGATATCACTGAGGTCTTCTGTTGTAAAAACTGATGCAAAGAAGGTATTGAGGGCATTACTCATTTGTACTTCGTCTTTGGTGTATTCTCCTTTTTCATCGACTAACGGTCCAATAGTTGAAGTAACTACTTTTTTCTTTCTGATATAACTATAGAATTCTTTCGGGTTTGTTTTACTTTGATTCGCAATATGTAACTCTAAGGTCTTTTTACTTTGCTTAATTAACTTTTTGGCTTTGCGTCGTAGCTCTACAAATTTCACCCGTTCTTCGTCATTTTGTGAGGATTTTAATCTATCATTAGCAAATTTTTTAGCAAGCAGGCAGTTTGAAATATCTTTATTCCACCATTTGGGCTTATTATTATGGCCTGGACGTCGTATTTTCGATGGTATGCAGTCTTGCACTGCTTTTAGGTAAGTGGTTTCGAATAACTTCCAAGATGTATTTATGTCGTTATTGTTAATTAAAAAGCTCCAGTCAGTTTCTTTAAACATAGCTCTAAGTTTATGGAAGTTTGCTTTCTTGAAATTAGGGACTTTTTCGATGCTACTATTTGGTTCGTTACTAGTAAAGTTTAAAGTGAAAGTTATCGTACGATGGTCGCTGTTACTGAATTCATCACCAACATTCAAATTCTCTATCAATTCTTCTTTTGTTGCAAGTACAATGTCAAGAACGTTATTACCACGGGTCGGCATTCGAACAAATTGATAAAGCGAACTCTCTTGCAAGTTCGTATACAAGTCATGTCCGGAGTGTGAAGTAAGAGTATCGCCCCACTTGGTCACAGGTAAATTAAAGTCGCCAAAAATTACGGTATCTTGTGAGATACTTACATCTGCAATTTGTTCGTAAATTTCTCGGTCAGTTTGCACTGATTGAGCTGGAGGTCTGTATATTAACGCAAGTATTATTTTTGTACCTTTATTATTCTTTATTAGCACAAAAGATGTGTCGACGTTCACAATTTGAGGTTTTGACACGAGGGTTGGGTTAAGACTTTCTTTGATATAAAATAAAACGCCACCTCCATTTTTATTTATTCGGCTGTTCTCAAACATTACATAACCGGGAAGTGAATACTCTGCTAAAAAGTCTCTATCTTGTGTATTGAGCCAAGATTCTGTTATGCCAATCACATCATAATTTTCTGTAAACACTAGTTCCTCTAAATCTGAAAATTTATTGCGTATGCTACGAGCGTTTGCATAGAAAACCTTTAAAGTTGCGGTTTTAGAACTCGCAGATCGTTCTTTCATCGAATTTTTGGTTCTGGTCGGATCTACATTTACATTCATGGCTGTCCTCGGTCCTCGGTCGTTATCCCTGACAGTTTTGAATTTGGGTCGTGTTGGTGGAGCTTTATCCAAATTCGCGGTTCTTGACAGATTAGTATTTAATTCCTTTGTAGATTGCCGTCCTCGCTGTCTTCGGTCCTCCTTCCTGGTTGTCCTGTGCTGAGTCGATTTCTTCTCCGAAAATCCTTCACCGCATCGTTGAGAAGACGCCCAAAACGTGCTGCTCCCACCTGGTTCAGATGAACTCCATCGTCCGAAAACAAATAGTCATCGTAGTAGAAATTGTCCCAGGTGTCGACGAATCCCACGTTCTCCTTCCTGCAGAGGTTTGCTAGACAACGATTTGTGCTGGTGGCTATGTTGTAAAAGAGAGAGAGAGAGAGAGAGAGAGAGAGAGAAGGTGAACATGTGCAAGTTTACTAATTAATTGCCCTAGCCAATATTCTAGAAATCAAAATATTTGGTAACATTAAATAGATTCTCAGTAAATCCTGAATAGAGAGAGATTATATTGGTCGTTTCTGATGAGAAACTGCAGCGGGTAGTCAAAGAGTTTGGTGTGGTTTGTGGAAGGAGGAAACTGAAGGTGAACGTCAATAACAGTAAAGTAATGGTGTGTAATAGGGGAGAGCATAGGGTGAATCTAGATGTGAGGCTGGATGGGGAAATATTGGAACAAGTAGAGTGTTTTAAATATCTAGGAGGAACAATAAGCAGGAGTGGAGGTATGGAAGTGGAGGTAAAACAGAGAGTGTGTGAAGGAAGGAAGGTTTTCGGAGCAATAGGAAGTATGTGGAAGACGAGAAATCTCGGAGTGAAAGTAAAAAATGCACTGTATCAAGGAATTGTTGTGCCAACAGTGATGTATGGGGCTGAGACATGGGCTCTGAAGAAGAAGGAGAAAAGAGGGCTGGATGTGATGGAGATGATCTGCTTGAGGAGTATGTGTGGAGTTACTCGTAGAGACAGATGAGGAATGAAGAGATACGTAGGAGAGTGGGGCAGCAGGAACATTTGTCAGCCAGAGTGGACAGAAGGGTGCTGAGCTGGTATGGTCATGTTGAACGAATGGGAGATGAAAGGCTTACAAAGAGAATATGTGAGTCAGGTACAAGGGGAGATCGAAGGGCAGGAAGACCCCCATTGAGATGGAGAGACTGTGTAAGAAAGGCTTTGGATGATAGAGGAATGACTATAGATCAGGCAGGGGAAGTGGTGGTGGACAGGAGTGAATGGAGAATGCTTGTGAATAGTTGAGTGAACACTTGGTCATTTGGAGTAAGGGGTCGGGCGCAAGTTGGACTAGATAATAGTCCATCAGGCGCCTGGCCCGGGGAGACGATTAATATGAAGGGTGTGCCTGGAAGTGTGGTGGGAGGGCTTGTGGCTTTGGCTCCGCTGCATGTCTGCCTGCCGATATCGGAACCTCTCCGGGTGGTCAGGGGCCGGGGGAGTGCTGGAGCGACCTATCTATCTAAAGATAGATAGATAGATAGATAGATAGATAGAGAGAGAGAGAGAGAGGATAGATAGATAGAGAGATAGAGAGAGATGATCGATTAGATACATAGAGAGAGAAAGAAAGAGAGAGAGAGACTCTTCACCTATAGCTCTACCATTCCATTATTTTTTGTTTTGTATAAATCTTCTCATTTCATATTTCTAACTATTTTATGTGGATAGGCTAACCATTTTCATTAAAGATAAAAATTATCGAGTAAAATAATCTAATGCTAGGAAAAATATATTAGATAGATTGATAGAGATAGATAGATAGATAGTTAGATAGATATAGACAAAAAGATAGATAGATAGATAGATAGATATGTGTGTGTGTGTGTGTGTGTGTATGAGAGAGAGAAAGTAGGGTTGTTGTGTTGCCTTTGAAGGGAGAGGACGTATGGATTTTTCTCTCCGTGGTGAACAGCAAGTTAGTGAGGGAAGGGGTGGTGATGGAATTGTGAAATATACAACAGGGTGAGTGGGAAATTACGGTGATTTGATATTGGGTGAAACTCTGGAGTTCTATCTAACCAAAATCAAACAACATGTGAAAGAAGAGACGGAAAATTGAAGAGTGCTGTGACAGGCAGCGAGGGAGGCGTATGGACGAGGGGCAAGCCGATGCCAGGCAAAATACCCTCCCTCCTTGACTGTCTCCAGCCAACACCACTCACCCTAGGGTGTGCCCCCCCCCCCCCTCCCCCCCCCCCCCCCTTCCTCACCCACATCCCATCTGTCATCGCGCCAGTGCATGGAGAAGCTGGTCGTGTGAAAGTGGACCGAAATATTCTGCATGGCGCTAATGCTGAGAGGACGATTGCAGCAGGGGGAAGTATGCAGGAGAGAGACAGCGAAGTACAGCAGAGGCGAAAAGGCGGAGTAAGGGAATAGAGGAAGGAGCCATAAACCTTGCTGACCACAACACTCCCCCCCCCCTCTCTACCTCTCCTCCCCTCGCCTAAAGTAATATGATACCTGACAGTATAAAGGCAAAACAAAAGTGTATTTAAGTATGGTTCTTATCTAAATCCATGGGGGAGATTTGTATTGAAAACAAAATGTCAGTGGTAGTTTTTGATGCAATGCAGCTTAAAAATAAATGTGTGTTTGTGTAAGAGTAGTAGTAGCTACTGTATAATAGAGAGAGAGAAACACAGTGACAACAAATATTCAACCCTCCCCCCTCCTCCCCCCCCCCCATCCTTACCCACACATTCACTTCCCTCCCCTCTCCTTCCCTCTTCCCTCCTTCCCTCTTCCTTCCACTTTCCTCAATGTCCCTCATGCTACTATTACATGAGTAACATGATGTAATATTTTGTACATATATTTGTCTTGAAAATAATTAAATCTTAGGACATAATTGGCTGGTTTCCATTTAAAGTTAGGCATATTTAGAATGTAAAGCGGCTCAAATTGCCAAGGTTTCTTTAGCTTTGTATAGAGTCATTTAGCTTTGAGGAAACAGGCCGATTATATTAGGTAGGGTTATATATGATTTATGGCCGAGTCAGGAAATCAGACTTGAAGTGGTATATTTCATGTGAGAGTTATCTCTAACGAACTAGTAACTAAGTATACTATTTAAAATAAGGTATAATTCGCTGATATATTATGTGCATACTGATAACCAGGACCTTTTTCTCAAACTAATAGTAGATTTCTAACATCCTTCTTTAATCCTTAGCACTATTTTGACACTTGTCTTTTTAATCATTTTACTCTCTTAATTAGTGTATTTCTTTTCTCACTACAATAATCGTTTTGTATTATATATATATATATTTTTGTTTTCCGTGTTTATTCTTTGTGCGTATTTTTAAACACTACTTTTATTTTACTTTATTTTTCTATTTTCTTTTGCACTCACTGTCTTGTAATATAGCCTGATCTTCTGTAGCCTTGCATCATACTAGGTGAGTTAAATAACTTATCTTACTCTTTCTATCTCTAACGCTACTCATAGGATGTTTACATTTTCACCTTTATCGGGCAGAGGCTCGTCCCTTAGGAAGAAATGATAGATAGACTCAGTATTATGGAATAGGTAGGAAATTATGATAATAAGACAAGATGATATTAACTCGGTCCCAGTCGAGGAATAATCCTGATGACAGACAAAACGCAGTGAGAGATGCAGTACAAATGAACCGTGAAACAGACAATGTAGTTAATGGAGATGTACAAGCAAACCCTGTTAGAGAAAATGCAGAAAATAACAATCAACAACTGCAGCCCGCAAAACAAAATGCAGGAATCAATAATTCGCAAGACATCAGAGGTGTGGAACAAAATAATGAAAATAGTGTAGGCCTAAACGAAGATAATGAGAGAGAAATAATCGAAAATCGTGAACAGAACGAACGACCTCGTAACGTAAACATGAATGGTGGAGAATGGATGGGACATTCTGGTGACGGACTCACAACATTAGTGAATTAAATCTATACAGAAGTGATACAATGGCAACATAATAAGTTTGAACTACCGATTTGTGAAGCCGCAAAAGACATGCTGGGGGAACTCAGACGTATGATCCTAAAATATGTTCAGGATGCCCCTTTGGCGCACGTGGCAATCAAGATAGCTTCTTTCATTCCTCAGTTGTTCCTTCAAAGAAAAAGACCAAAGGGAAAACTGAATGAGAACATTAAAGCGCTGAAACAGAGAATGGAGTGGGTGGAAAAATGGGGAGTTAGACAAAATTCTTAGCCAAGTACGAGCAATCCAGCGAAGACTGAAAACAAAACAACGAAGAAAGAGGAAGCCAGATGATATGGCACGATCAGTGGGAAATAGCATGAGGATTGGTAAAGTGGCACAGGCAGTCAGAATGGTCACTGGGGAAGCCTCAAGTGGGGTGCACGAAGTGAATCGACGCATCTTGGACCAGCTGAAGGAGAAACACCCAGAAGCAAAACCAGCAAGTGATGAGGCCAAACTAGACGGGGAATATGTTCCTCCAGACCCGGTGATATATGAGAATATAACTGGAGACCTCATATGGAGAAAGGCGCTGAAAACACAGGGAGGAGCAGGTCCATCAGGAGTAGATGCTAAGACTTGGAGGATCTTCCTAAGTCAAAACAAGTTTGGTTCAGCCGCGGGTGACCTATGTGAAGCAATAGCAATGCTGGCAAAGAAACTTGCATCATCACCATGCGTGAACATAGAAGCTCTGACAGCATGTCGCCTGATACCTTTAAATAAGAATCCAGGAGTTAGACCAGTAGGCGTTGGGGAAGTTCTTAGAAGGATTATAGGAAAAGCAATCATGTCCGTATTTGGAAAAGATGTACAAAGAGCAGTGGGCAACTTACAAGTATGTGCAGGACAGCAAGCCGGAGGAGAAGCAGCAATACATGCAATGGGGAAGGTGTATCATGAGGAAGATTGTGAAGCGGTACTGCTAGTGAATGCAACAAATGCCTTTAACACCATTAATAGGGAGGCAGCTATTCACAACATCAAGATCAAATGCCCAAGCATCGCAAAGTACATAGAAAATACTTATAAGGAGCCAGCTAACCT
This sequence comes from Paralithodes platypus, assembly GCA_032716605.1. Classification (NCBI taxonomy): domain Eukaryota; kingdom Metazoa; phylum Arthropoda; class Malacostraca; order Decapoda; family Lithodidae; genus Paralithodes; species Paralithodes platypus. The sequence goes on from CM064484.1 coordinate 4,315,293, forward strand.
GTATATAGTTGGAAGCACAAAGAAGGAAGAAATGAAAATTCTCAAATCAAATGAAGGAACAACGCAAGGAGATCCAGTGGCAATGGCAATGTACGCACTGGCACTATCAATTCTGCAGCAGAAAATAAAACATGAGGTAACCCGAGTGAAACAAGTGGCGTATGCAGATGACCTCACAGGTGCAGGAAAAATAGGGGATCTCAAAGAATGGAGGCGGAGAGTACAATCGGTAGGCGAAATCATTGGGTACCATCCGAATGCTAGTAAATCTGTACTAATAGTGAAAGAAAACAAGTATGAAGAAGTGGTGCAGACTTTTGATGGGACAGGAGTGAAGATTACAAAGGAGGGTCAACGCCATTTGGGAGCAGTAATAGGCACAGAAGAATGCAAGAGAGACTATGTGCGAAAAAAGGTAGCGGAGTGGGTAAAGGAAGTGAAAACCCTGGCAGACATTGCGAAATCTGAACCACATGCTGCATATACTGCCTTCACATATGGTGTTAAGCACAGATGGACCTTTCTTATGAGAACAGTGCCTGGCATTAGACAGATGCTCCAACCGCTGGAAGAAGCAATCAAAGGAACATTCATACCGGCCTTAACAGAGATGGAAGGCGTCACGCAAGAGCTAAGAGATCTATTAGCTCTTCCGCCAAGGTTCGGAGGTATGGGGATCATAAACCCAGTGGAGGCGGCACCACATGAGTACCAAAATTCCCTTAAACTTACTACGTCTCTGACAGAAAATACGGGAGCAAAATGAAAATGATGAGGTGGACGAAGAGGAACAACGAAATGCAAGACAGGAAATTACAAAGAGCAGAGAAGAGAGACAGAAACATAGCCTAGAACAAATTAAGACCAGATGTAGGGAAGAACTGAAAATGAGAGTTGAGATGGCACAAGACACGGGGGCTTCAAATTGGCTCACATCATTACCAATAAAGGAGAAAGGCTTCAGCTTAAATAAACAAGAATTCAATGATGCCGTAGCCTTGAGGTATGGGTGGCCAGTTTCGAACCTGCCGCTGAAATGTGCATGCGGTGAAATAAACAACCCAGACCACTGTATGACCTGTAAGAAAGGAGAATTCATCTGTATCCGGCATGATGAAGTACGAGACATCACTGCACAAATGCTGGACGAGGTGTGCCATGATGTCAGAATCGAACCGGAACTTCTGCCTATGGACGGACAGCTCTTGGCCCACAATACTGCAAATACTTCAAATGAAGCAAGAGTGGACGTAAGTGCTCGAGGTTTTTGGACGAGGGGACAACAGGCTTTTTTCGACATCAGAATCTTCAACCCAAGAGCACAAACATATCGTGAGCGAGGACACAAGGCGGCATACTTGAGAAACGAAAGTGAGAAAAAACGCGCTTATGAAGAAAGAATTTTGAACAGGGATCAAGGAAGCTTTACTCCTCTGGTCTTCTCATCGTCGGGAGGTATGGGACCTTCTGCAAGTGTCTTCTATGCCAGATTAGCTGAACAAATATCAGAGAAAAAGCGCCAGCATAGAAGCCAAGTCAAAACTTGGATGAGATGCCGGCTCTCTTTCTCTCTTCTCAGGTCTGCACTCCTATATCTCAGGGGTACAAGGTCCTCCCCGCTACAGAGGACAAGAGTGAGAGACTTGGACTTTGAAATGGTCGTGGCAGAGGGACGAATTAGGGAACAACTAGGTTGATTGTAGGGAGGTACTGGTACAATAAGATAAACTACAATGTAACTAGAATAAGATAGATTGTACACCACTTTGTAACTGTCACCTTAATAAAAAAATGAGAGAGAGAGAGTGAAATAAAAACAAGTCCCCCTAAGCAATTGTACATAAATAAACGTTGTTACGTATCTTGATCCTCAAGTGGTTAACTTGATGAATCTAGATAGCACAGAGATATATATTAAGGTATCAGTCAGCTGAAGGCAAAACAAAAGTAAAATCTAATAAAATTATTTCCTGTTGTAGCTTCCTTTCCATTTGGATCTTAGGACTAGTATCCTTTATTGATTGATACTCTTTAATTATGAAAAATACTGAAACTAATTAAAGTCATGTAGTATTTATAAAGAATTATTATTTAACCGAAGCTTAGTAGGCTATGGTTATGAACCGAAGAAGTTATATCTAAAGAAGGACTATTAATTCTATAAAAGTCTTGAAAGATAAATATTAAAGTAAGAATATTTCTGTCTCTTACCCTTTTTGAAATGAATAGATAGTTTTCTTATATGTCCTTTTATTTATATTTAATGTAATTATTCTTGGTTCTTGTCTTACGTTAACAGTATTATATTATTATTATCATCAGGATTTATATCAAAGTCACATAAAAAGTTAGATATATATTTAATAATTAGTTAAATGTATTTCTTAACCACGTAACATTGAGGTTTGATTATGAGTAAATTAAGTTACAGGATCGCTTCATAGATTCGATTCAGATCTCACTCAAATAATATGAAAAGCAAAAATAATATTTTGAAGCTAAAAGAATTTGCTTCAGCTTAGGAAATCACTAGAAGTAATATTAACACAGCCATGTTAGTCTAAGGCGATATTACTAATATGAGACAATAGCATCACCGTACTATCTATCTATCTATCTATATGCTCAGGCCCAATCCCCATTTTGGGGGTAGCCGACTCAAGACAGAGCAAGAACAGGGAAAACACAAAAACAACATAAAACAAAAAATAAACACAGATAAAAAACACAAACTCTCACACATCCAGGTCACCCAGGAGAAGATCCAGAGACCAGGGTTACCAAGGTCGCTCCAGCACTCCCCCGGCCCCTGACCACCAGGAGAGGTTCCGATCTCGGCAGGCAGACATGCAGCGGAGCCAAAGCGACAAGCCCTCCCACCACACTTCCAGGCACACCCTTCATATTAATCGTCTCCCCGGGCCAGGCGCCTGATGGACTATTATCTAGTCCAACTTGCGCCCGACCCCTTACTCCAAATGACCACGTGTTCACTCAACTATTCACAAGCATTCTCCATTCACTCCTGTCCACCACCACTTCCCCTGCCTGATCTATAGTCATTCCTCTATCATCCAAAGCCTTTCTTACACAGTCTCTCCATCTCAATGGGGGTCTTCCTGCCCTTCTATCTCCCCTTGTACCTGACTCACATATTCTCTTTGTAAGCCTTTCATCTCCCATTCGTTCAACATGACCATACCAGCTCAGCACCCTTCTGTCCACTCTGGCTGACAAATGTTCCTGCTGCCCCACTCTCCTACGTATCTCTTCATTTCTCAATCTGTCTCTACGAGTAACTCCACACATACTCCTCAAGCAGCTCATCTCCATCACATCCAGCCCTCTTTTCTCCTTCTTCTTCAGAGCCCATGTCTCAGCCCTGAGACATGGGCTGGACATGTACTAAGCACCGTTAAGCAATGTAAGCTTAATTAAAAGAAAATGAAAGAACTCGTAAGTACCGGTATTAATATAAAACAATAGTATTACTTTCATCATAACCCAATTACTTAAAGAGTTGCTTTAGTCCACAAGTCAGTCAACTAAAATAGTTAACTACATAATAATAGCGTAACGTTAATTCCCAATCAAATAGTTAAGTACATAATAGTAGCGTTAACGTTAATTCCCAATCAAATAGTTAAGTACATAATAGTAGCGTTAACGTTAATTCCCAATCACATATCTCACTAACCAACATAACGTAAGTGTTTACACCGAACACACTTAACACACACTTATATAATCTGACTGACAGTCACAAACCCATTATAATACTTCACACCGTCTTCCTCCAGCTGCAAGTTCACCTTCCCCAACTCCAAATGAGACTGATTTGAATGCCCACTATTCGGGTCTTATATACTAAACAATGATGGTGTAGGAATGAATCAGGAGGCGAGTGATGGTGCGCGCCCCTATCATGGCTCCTCGAGTTGCATAGCAGGTGCGTCGTCCAATGGGGGCTCCTGGCGTCGATCATACGTCATAGCGTCGGGTCATCGAAGTAGTTTGCAGGGTCCCCTATGACGCACGCAGGTGTGAAGGCTTGTTTGCTGGTATGCGGACGAGCTGGTTTCCCACTCGCTGGTTCGCTCGCTAGTCTGCTTCGCCGCTTGGGTAGTTTGACACTCCTTCAACTCTAATTCTAACTCTTAAATTAACATACAGGACTCCGTATGTCAGACCTCCCCCCTAGAAAAGAGTTTAAGGAGTATAGTACATAATATTAAACATAATACATAAATAGATTCACCACCAGATTGGCAACAGCAAGATTATAATGAGGATAAAATAAGGATATCATCCAAAGTAGGCAACGTCTCCAGGTACCACATCAGAACATAGCCGGAACGTAGCTGGAGCATTATTCGAACTGCAAGGCATCTCACAGCTGAAGGCTTGAAAGCGCACTACTAAAGCATAATATTTACCTCGCTACAAGGGAGAGCTAATTGCCAAAATCCTCTCATTAAGTTAAACTTACTGCTGTATGAGGCCAACCTGGTAAATGCAATCTTTGATCCGTGGCAGTGGGTAGGTATCGTTCTTTGTGACAGCATTAACTTGCCTATAGTCCATACATAACCTATGGCTCCCGTCTGGCTTTGGCACAAGTATGACCGGACTACTCCACTGGCTTAAGGCCCTTGTGATCAGCTGGTTTGAAAAAATGAAGTCAAGCTCGACCTGCAGTATACTCCTGCGTTGTGGTGAGACACGGTAGGGGGATAGTTTAATGGGAGTTGCATCCCCTACGTCGATGTCGTGCACGGCCAAAGAAGTGAGCCCTGGAGTATCACGGAACACACTGGGAGACTGAGATAAAACAGAGATTAGTTGGTTTGCTTGATCAAAGGGAAGATGACATAGTTTAGATGGTAATTCCCTCAAAGCCACTGAATTATACTTTAAGTTGGATAGGCTACATGACAAGTCAAAGTCTGCATGGATACCTTCAGGCTCTGGAACAGTCTGTTGCGGGTCAGTAAGATAACTGAAGACTTCGTCCGCACCAGGCTGTCCACAGGTCCTGACATTCACTGCCACAGTGGGAGAATCTGGAGGAGAGGAATCAGGGGACCTATGGTAGGATTTCAACATATTTATATGGAATACTTGTGTGGGCTTTCTCCTGTCTGGGGTAGTTACTAGATAAACGGTAATGCTCACCCTCTGAATGATCTTATATGGGCCCCTGAACTTGGCAGATAAAGGTTGGCCAAAAAGGGGGAGCAGGACCAAAACCTCATCACCGGGCTGAAACTCCCTCTCACAGGCTTTTCTGTCATACCATTTCTTCATGGAGCTTTTAGCCACTGTCAAGTTTTGAGCGGCAAACTCACATGAGGATATCAGCCGGGTTTTGAAATCTGAAACATACTTGAGGAGGTTTTGGTTCCCCTCCTGGCCAACTAGGCTATCCTGCAATAGTTGCAAAGGACCTCTTACCTGGTGACCGAAAACTAGCTCATTAGGGGAAAAACCCAGGGATTCAGTTGGAACCTCACGAGTAGCAAATAAAAGAAAAGGTACCCCCTTATCCCACTCAACTCCGGTCTCTGTACAATACTTACGTAACATTCCCTTTAATGTCTGATGATATCGTTCGAGAACCCCTTGACTCTCTGGGTGGTAGGTGCTAGACTTAACATGCTCGATACCCAACTCCTTCAGGGACTGCTGAAAAATGTTAGAGGTAAAATTACTTCCTTGATCACTTTGCACCTCATGGGGGAAACCCATTCTGGTGAAGAATTTGAGCAGTTCCTTGATGACAGTTGGAGCAGAGGTAGTCCTTAAGGGTATAGCCTCTGGGTAGCGAGTTGCCATGTCCATAATAGTTAATAAATAAATGTTACCTTGGGAAGTCTTAGGCAATGGGCCTACAATGTCCACTACCACCCGAGTAAAAGGATTCTCGAAAATGGCAAGGGCACCAGAGGATGTACAGGCACCTTCTGATTGGGTTTTCCTGTCATCTGGCAAGTGTGACACACTCTACAAAACTCCACTACATCTGCACGCATTCCTGGCCAGTAAAAGTGGGCTCTGATTCTGTCTAGAGTTTTTCTCACACCTAGGTGTCCTGCCAATGGTATACAATGTGCCATTTCCAAGATATCTCTTCGACAAGGTTTGGGGACTACTACTTGATGGACGTCCCAGGCCCCGTCATCGATTGGTCTGTGTGGCAGTCTCCATCTACGCCACAATACTCCTCCTTTGAGGTAGAAACATTCACCACCCTCCTTCTCACATTCCTCTTCACTCACGGACCTGGCAGCTAACTCCTTGCATTCAGTATCATCTCTCTGTAGCTCTACCAGGCCACTAGGACAATTTGGAGGGGTTTCATGGTCATCGTTAGGGTCAAGATGAGCCATAAATGTGTCAGATAAATCCACCTCAGTCACATCATCAGGCACAGTTGGAGCGTCATTCACACTCTCATCATCCCTTTCATCAACTCTTACATTCGGTACATTTCTGTCTGAGGGAACTGCTACTTGAGACATTGAACATGTGACAGCACACACAGGGAAATCTGTTGGCATCTCCTTTTCGAGCTCACCGGATAGTGGCTCGTTAAAAGGAGAAAGTGACAAAATGGGGTCTGGTCGGACCTTCTCACCTGCTACATCATTCCCCAAAAGGAGTGTTACCCCAGGCACAGGGATATCTTGGGACCTACACAAAGCTATGGTGGCCTCACCCTGTAGTAACTCACATTCAATTTCGCCTTTTACCAAGTGTGCATAAAATTGGCCTCCAGCACCTCTCATTACAACTGGTTCGCCAGGTGGGCACTCAGTGTAAGAATTCACCATGAGGGTGCTAGTAGAACCTGTGTCTCTCAGAATTTTTACCTCATGCATGCAACCATTTAATCTCACGTTGCCAGATGAAATAAAGGGACGGTAACTGTCCTGCACTGATGGTGAAATTATTATTGGCTTAACCCTAGTGGGTTGCACCACACATACTACTACACCCCTGTCTAGATGATTTACGTTAGCTGCTAGGCACTCCTTCTGTCGGGAGTCCTGCATTAAAAGAACTTTTGGTGCTAGGTACTCCTTCTGTCGGGAGTCCTGCATTAAAGGCTCATATGGAATTTGAGATACGGCGGCAACTGTCTGCCCCGATCTCTCGGTTTTCTCCTTGGCCCAGCACTGGTAAGCTAGGTGGCCTCTCATGCCACAAAAAGTACATACTTTAGGGGATACGGGAACGTTCCCTCTTTGAAGCATTACTATTACTTTGGGGCCCACCTCTGTTACCATTGCCCTGAGTCGCATTTTTAGTTGGGGGAACAATTCTATTTTGGCTAGCTGGGGAAGACGTTATAGGCTTGTGACTGGGTCTGTCAGATTTGTGATTGGGATACTTAAAATTAGAACTAGAATTATCGTAGGGCTTCTTTCCACGAAATTTGTTGTTGAGCACGTATGTGTCAGCCATGTCAGCGGCGTCGGCAAGACAATCTACCCTTTTCCCCTTTAAATGATAGGATACAGAAGAATCAATTTTCCATAGGAAATTTTCTAACAGGACCAACTCCTTCAGATCGTTGTAGCTTGTGACTTTCTTACTCTTGACCCAATGATTGAAAGTTTTAGTCATGGTCCTGGCAAATACCTTATGGGTTTCTTCTACTTTCTTCTGGTTTTTACAGAAAGATTGCCTGTAAGCCTCAGGCTGCAATTGATAGGTTTTTAGGATAGCTTCTTTGAGATTGTCATAATCCTGCCTAAATTCTGCTACTTCTGACAAATACGTGGCTCGAGCCTGCCCTGTCAAAACGGTTTGTAACATAAAAGGCCATTGATCTCTTGTCCACTTCATACCTCCAGCAACTTCCTCAAACAAAACAAAGAAATCCTGCACATTATCCTCAGTGAAAGGTGGAATGACACTAGTCATAGTCAATCCCAGAGGGGGAGCAATTAAGGGAGCATTTGTATTGACATTTAGTTGAGCCGTACGATATTGATATTCATATTGTTCTGTTGTTGCTCTGGCATTTATTCTGGCTAGTTCTATACTTGCGTTGGCTTGTTCGGTCGTTGCTTTTATTCTGGCTTCTTCTATTTTTAGTCTGGCTAGTTCCAGTACTTGATCACCGGTCAAACCAGGTGGCAATTGTTCATCAAGTTGGCTAGGATTACTCGGGATCCCACCAACTGCTCCGTCACCCTCCCCACCTTCTACAGGGAACAGGTGGGTTTTTATCTTCTGAGCCACCTCTACTTTGGACATGTTTGAGACAGTTAACTGGAGATGCGAGGCAAGCACTTTCAGTTCGGATTTTGACAGACAGTCAATATCAGGGGCTGTGGGTTCTGATTCTATGAAAACTCACGTCTTCGTCATTAATTTGTTGAGGCACGATTAATATTTGATTTTTAAATAGTGAAACGTTAATAAAACTGAGTGAAATTGTATGAAACGAATCCTGGCGAGGTCGCCACTCTTCTGTTACGTATCTTGATCCTCAAGTGGTTAACTTGATGAATCTAGATAGCACAGAGATATATATTAAGGTATCAGTCAGCTGAAGGCAAAACAAAAGTAAAATCTAATAAAATTAGTTCCTGTTGTTGCTTCCTCTCCTTTTGGATCTTAGGACTTAGTATCCTTTATTGACTGATACTCTTTAATTATGAAAAATACTGAAACTAATTAAAGTCATGTAGTATTTATAAAGAATTATTATTTAACCGAAGCTTAGTAGGCTATGGTTATGAACCGAAGAAGTTATATCTAAAGAAGGACTATTAATTCTATAAAAGTCTTGAAAGATAAATATTAAAGTAAGAATATTTCTGTCTCTTACCCTTTTTGAAATGAATAGATAGTTTTCTTATATGTCCTTTTATTTATATTTAATGTAATTATTCTTGGTTCTTGTCTTACGTTAACAGTATTATATTATTATTATCATCAGGATTTATATCAAAGTCACATAAAAAGTTAGATATTGTGACGCTTCGGCATAGTAGCCACTTGCGGGCGTGCGCGCGCGTCGGCTGCCCAGCTGTTTAGAAACCGGCTGGCGGCAGCCGGCCGGCAGGCTTTTCCTTAGTATATATCCTACGACAACGTAACTAATGTCTGGGATATTCTTATGTTGTTTCACAGCTTGTAGCTGCCCTTATTCTTAACCAACGCATCTTAGTATATTTTATTCTCGATAGTTGATTGTTTCATTATAATATATAAGATGTAAGTCTAGTGAGGGCGGGAGGAGACGAGCGGGAGAGAGAGACCGGCTTGGGACGTTGCTTCGCTTGCCAGCTTGGGACGAGCCTGAAGCGTTGCCATATGCATTTGATTGCAACGTTAGGTTTAGTTTCGACTCACGCACGGGGTAGACGATTTTGACCCGGCAACTGTGTTGAGTGTTGCCAAGCATGGGATGTATTTTGCATGCCTAGGGTGGGGTCCAGACAGATTCAAGACTAAGAGCTCACCTCACTGTCGTACCCTTCGGACCCCCTTGATATCTATCCCTCTCAACCCCACTTAGAAACTTTCTCTCTTACTTTGTATACCTTCCTTCCACTACTTCACCAATCTATTTAATTATCCCATCCCCTTGATAGACCTTATATCTATTATTGTATTAACGACGAGCTCTCAGATAACTAGATAGGATTTTGGGCCTTATGCAGGAGATGTAATTGTTAATGAGACCTAGGAAGCTTTTTTGTTGTCTCATATTTGGTGGTTTCATGCTTGCTAGTGTGTTCTTGTGTCAGGTTAGCAGGGGCTAGACCGGAGGGGAGGCTTTTTGCGATCCTTTAAGTAAAGTCTGCTGGTGCGAGTCCTGTGGACCCGCACGACTTTACTAGGATACCCGTGGGAGTCTGGGGGCATTTTCTTGTCTGTGTCCCTGTGTGTCTAGTGTTGTGTTGTGTGAGGGCCCTTGCCTAGTCCACTCAGCACTGCTCTAGCACGTCTTGCTTTTGTTTTAGGGTCGCCAGGAGAGAGTCAGATACTTGCGATCTGAGTCTCTCAAGAGAGCACCCTTTCAATTAGAGTAATTTGGCGCACAGACTTGGGAACGTCCCTAGGCTAGAGCAGGTGGCTCAGCCCGGGTATCCGAAGCCTATATCCTTCTAGGCTCTGCCACCTGGCAGATTAACAGCTAGGGGTTTATTATTTCTGTATGCTTGTTATTGTGCCACAGTTTACCGTTTTTGTGAGCATTGTGAGTCAGGGTGTGGCTTAGAGACTCTGTCCGAGCAGGCTTGCCTGACTAAGAGTGAGAAGCACACCTGTATGTGGTTATGTTGCGAGTTGCTGCTTTATTTAATTATACCTATGCCATTATACACTGTATGGCCTATCACTAGTATTTATTCCTGCTTATGAGTTAAGAGTTCTCTAAATCCGTAACGTATTTTCTTTGCTAAGCATCAGATCCTACAGTAGCCGCATGCAGTTTAGAAACCCGCATCTTGGCTACCTGTACGATGTTTTGAGGACTGTTTGCTTTCACCTTCTTTCACGCAGGGGTGATTAGTTGTATTAATTAACGTAACGTTAAATGTACTTTCTTCTAGTTTGTTATTAAATTGTTTCTGCAATTTAATTCCATTATCTATCTTTTCCTTGAAGCTTTAAGTCAACTTAATTGTGTGATCTTTTATATAGCCTGCTTGACTATCAGCAGTCTATAGTGCGTGCACCCTGTAACCGAGTCATAGGATACCTCGTTGTCCAGGCAGGACTCTTGACGGTTTAGGGTGGTTTGTTGCCTGGGTTTATAGATAAGGGTTGGATCTAGCGTTTTCCGTTGTTGCTTGTTGCCGCATACCTAGTCCAATAGAAAGAGCCCAGTGTTTATATATCCCAGGACGTAACAATATATATTTAATTATTAGTTAAATGTATTTCTTAACCACTTAACTCCTTGCGACATATTATGTTCCAATAAGTCCGAGGAGGCAGTTGACAAGTATTTTGGGTCTTGAATTTGGCTCATGAGTGTTGTCGAAGCCTTACATTTTTCGCGATTTCCATCCACCAGAATGCTGTTTATTGTGATGTATCATATATCAGTGGAAAGAGGAATATTTATAGTACATGATAAAACAAAACAAAATGTAAATAAATCGAAATATGAAAGTGTAAATGAGTCCGGAATACAATTATTTCCCATTTGTATCTTCACACCGTCCTAGCTCGAAATTGTGATATGATGACCATATGAGTTTTTTTTTGCTCAAATAATATTAGTTTTCTCCTCTTCCAACAATCTGAAAACAGAAATTGTTTA
>CM064484.1:4328992-4343992 GCA_032716605.1 Paralithodes platypus
ATTTATTATTATACCCCATATAAATGTCCCCACCACCACAAACTCTTATTATATATATATATATATATATATATATACTTATATCTATATATATATTTATATTTATATATATATATATATATATATATATATAGTATATATAATTATTATATATATAATTATATATAATCTATAATCTATATATATATATTAATTCGTGTTTATATATATACCCATAAAAAAGTAATTTATCATTTGTATTTCATTTATATTTTTGCTTTATTATATTATAATTTATTATTATTATTATTATTATTATTATTATTATTTATTATTTATTATTATTTATTATTATACCCAACATAAATGTCCCCCACCACAAACTTGTATTATATATAATTATATATATATATTTATATCAATACCCATTTATATATATATAGATATATATATATTTATATTATATATATATATATATATATATTTAAATTTATATAATTATAATTATATATATAATATAATATATATAATAATATATATATAATATACATAATATATATAATATATAATATACATATATCTTATTATTATTATTATTATTATTATTATTATTATTTATTATTATTTATTATTATACCCAAACATATATGTCCCCCACCACAAACTCTTATTATATATAATTATATATATATATATATATATATATATATATATATATATATTTATATTATATATATATATACAGATATATATATTATATATATATTTATAATCTACATATATAATATAATATATATTATATATATATATAATCTATATATATATATATATAGATTATATAGATATATAATTATATATATAATAATTATATTATATATATATATTTATATATATATATATATATATATATATAAATATAAATATATATATATTTATATATACATATAGATATATATATATAATAAGAGTTTGTGGTGGGGGTACATTTATGTTGGGTATATATAATAAAATATTAATAAATAATAAATAATAATAATATTAATAAAAATAATAATAAATTATAATATAATAAAGCAAAAATATAAATTAAATACAAATATAAATACTTTTTTTATGGGTATATATATAAACACGAATTATATATATATATAGATTATAGATTATATATAATTATATATATAGAATAATATATATATATATATCTATATATATATATATATATATCTATAAATATATCTATATATATATATATATATAATTATATATAATAAGAGTTTGTGGTGGGGTACATTTATGTTGGGTATAACAATAAATAATAATAATAATAATAATAATAATAATAATAATAATAATAATAATAATAATAAATTATAATATAATAAAGCAAAAATATAAGGTAAATACCAAATATAAATACTTTTTTATGGGTGATCCCATACACAGGAATAACAGGTATAATAATAAATAATAATAATACAAATAATAAAATAGGCCTAAACACAAAAATAATAAAAATAATAAAAATAATAAAATGGTGGTGGTGGTGGTGGAGATGGTGGTGGTGTTGGTGGAGATGGTGGTGGTGTTGACACAAATTGGGTTGGCTTCATTTTCTGACCTGGCCCACGGTCAGAAAAGGGACCCTACCCTATTGGTGTCAACACCACCACCATCTCCACCAACCCCCACCACCCCCCCCAACACCACCACCATCTCCACCACCACCACCACCATCTCCCCCACCACCACCACCCCGACCATCACCACCACCACCATCACCACCACCACCATCACCACCACCATCTACCATCACCACCACCACCACCACCACCACCATCTCCACCACCACACCACCACAACCACCACCAAAAATGTGACTGTACTTACTCACACTGCTTGAGATTCCCTCGTGGCCACCAAGCCGTATATGTAGAGTGCTTTTGCCCATAAAAAACTACCTCCCAAGCACTTCCACCAATAAATTATCGAGCAAAAATGCAAGCACTTTTCCACCACTAAATTATCGAACAAACCTGAACAGGGCTGAGGGAGCATGGCGACATATGCTCGACCAGTAATGAAAGTTTTTTCACTAAGAAACACTAATGCAAGGTAAGATACACTACTTGAACGGATAAATAGCAATATAATTGACTGATATTTATATGAAAGTGTTCCACAGAAAAGCAAAAACGTTTGGCAAAAAGCATGGCCCCTCCCTCCACCACCTTGGTCACGTAGCCTTCACCAGAGAATGCTCGATCAGTAATAAAAGTGTTTTCACTATAAACACTTATACAAGTAAAATACACTACTTCAAGTGATAAATAGCAATATAATTGACTCAATATGGTATGAAAGTGATCCACAAACAAGCGAAACCATGGCCCCTCATGGAGCCCACCTTGGTCACGTACACCAGACTAGCAAAACACTTCACTAACATGGTTTTTATACCCTAAATAAGAATAACACAATAATCCATACATAACCCAACGATATAGAACTTCGTTTGGGTTATATTAGGGCGGTACTACCAGCCAGGCTGGGCAAAATGGAGGCCCCTTGGTTTAAAGGGCTGCACACAAACCCTACTAGGCTGGCTGATGGGAAGAAACTGACTCTCTTCTACCACCGCGGGGCCATCACAGGGGACGCTAGGGGGTTGCTAGATTTTTCCACATGTACATCTAACTTATCGGACTTACCAGCCAAAAAACCGGCTCAATTGCGTCATAAACTTATTTTCTAGCAATATAATAAGTCCATATGACGCGATCGCGTCATATGAGTTTTTGGTTCACTCTGCCATATGACTCGATCGCGTCATATATGTCTGGGAGAGTTAACATTGAGGTTTGATTATGAGTAAATTAAGTTACAGGATCGCTTCATAGATTCGATTCAGGTCTCACTCAAATAATATGAAAAGCAAAAATAATATTTTGAAGCTAAAAGAATTTGCTTCAGCTTAGGAAATCACTAGAAGTAATATTAACACAGCCATGTTAGTCTAAGGCGATATTACTAATATGAGACAATAGCATCACCGTACTAAGCACCGTTAAGCAATGTAAGCTTAATTAAAAGAAAATGAAAGAACTCGTAAACACCGGTATTAATATAAAACAATAGTATTACTTTCATCATAACCCAATTACTTAAAGAGTTGCTTTAGTCCACAAGTCAGTCAACTAAAATAGTTAAGTACATAATAGTAGCGTTAACGTTAATTCCCAATCAAATAGTTAAGTACATAATAGTAGCGTTAACGTTAATTCCCAATCACATATCTCACTAACCAACATAACGTAAGTGTTTACACCGAACACACTTAACACACACTTATATAATCTGACTGACAGTCACAAACCCATTATAATACTTCACCCCGTCTTCCTCCAGCTGCAAGTTCACCTTCCCCAACTCCAAATGAGACTGATTTGAATGCCCACAACTCGGGTCTTATATACTAAACAATGATGGTGTAGGGACGAATCAGGAGGCGAGTGATGGTGCGCGCCCCTATCATAGCTGCTCGAGTTGCATAGCAGGTGCGTCGTCTAATGGGGGCTCCTGGCGTCGATCATACGTCATAGCGTCGGGTCATCGAAGTAGTTTGCAGGGTCCCCTATGACGCACGCAGGTGTGAAGGCTTGTTTGTTGGTATGCGGACGAGCTGGTTTCCCACTCGCTGGTTCGCTGCTCGCTAGTCTGCTTCGCCGCTTGGGTAGTTTGACACTCCTTCAACTCTAATTCTAACTCTTAAATTAACATACAGGACTCCGTATGTCAGAACGTATATAATTAGCTCTATGCTATAACTGTCTTAATAGCGTAATGCAAAAGTGCGCGGAATTTCGGTGCGAGTGTCCTAGGTTCGAGTCCTTGGAGAGCCACATTCATTTGTTGATTTCATTAATTGAGTTTAGAAGTGAAGTTGGTTGGTGAAAAATATAATACAAATTAAAAAGGGTATTATAAAGGTATATAAGATCATTGGGTATATTGATAGTGATTTACCTTTTTAAGGGTGGTCACCTGCTTTTTTTATCTCCTTTCTCTCTCTCTCTCTCTCTCTCTCTCTCTCTGGCTTGTATCCATTCGGTTCCATTCAGCCTAAGACGTTTATCCCCATCCAGGTGTCGATGTTTTTCGCGGCAAACGGTAGCGAGCCAGTATATTTTTAAATATGTTTTTGACAGCAGGCGAAATTTTTAAATTTTTCGATAGAAAATGTCTCCAGCGAAGCCGGATTTCTTCATACAATGCTGGCACTTGGAAGGGGATAAATGTCTTAAAACAGTAGGCTGAATGGCGACGAATGGATACAACCGAGAGAGAGAGAGAGGGAGAAAAGGAGAGACAAATAACTGGTATATATAAGATGGGTTTATTACCACCAATATACCTTTAAGTGGGTAGAATATTATGGACAATTTAAGGGGGGGTCATCTGCTTTTTTTTCTCTCCTTTTCCCTCTCTCTTTGGCTTGTATCCATTCAGCCTACTGTTTTAAGATGTGTATCCCCATCCAGGTGTCGCTTTCTTCCTGGCGAGCGATAGCAAGCCAGCATTGTATGGAGAAATCCGGCTTCACCGGAGACATTTGTCTATTACAAAATATACAAATTTATCCTTCTGTCAAAATAATTTTTGAAAATATGCTGGGTTGCTACCGCTCGCCACGAACAAATCAACACCTGGATGGGGATAAACGTCCTAAAACAGTAGGCTGAATGAGGCCGAATGGATACAACCCAGAGAGAGAGGGAGAAAGAGAGAAGCTTATAAATGGCTGGAGGCCCTTCTTAAACTGAATAAAATCGTGGACAAATAACCAGTCAAGCTAAAAGGAAGTGACCGGTACTGAAAGGGGTCAATATAGCATAGCAAGTTAAGGGGGGTCACCTGCTTGTTTTCCCCTTTCTCTCATTTTCTCTCTTTCTCTGGCTTATATCCATTCGGCCCCATTCAGCCAACTGTTTTAAGACGTTTATTCCCATCCAGGTGTCGATTTCTTCTTGGCGAGCGATAGCGAGCCAGCATTGTATGGAGAAATCCAGCTTCGCCGGAGACATTTTTCTATCGAAAAATGTACAAATTTAGCTTGCTGTCAAAACAAAAATTTGTATATGCTAGCTCGCTACCGCTCGCCAAGAAAATATTGACACCTGGATGGGGGTAAACGTCTTAAAACAGTTGGCTGAATGGGGCCAAATGGATACAATCCAAAGAGAGGGAGAGAAAGAGAAAAAAAGCGAGGTGGGCTCCCTTAAGTCACTATCAATATACCCAATGATGTTATATATATTTTTCATACTCTTTTTTTATAGCTTTGATTTTACCAGTGCACACGAGTTTGATCGGGTACAGTCACGCTAATAAGTGATGTCTCGGCACCAAGTATGTTTTGATCAATAATTGGAATCAGCAATATATAAGCTTCACTTCTTCATATTAAGTGAAATATACAAATATGTTTCTACACTTACCCACCCTATTCAACATCTGACAGACATAAATACAGCACAGCGAAAGCAAAACGTAATGACAGCTATAGTCTATTCTCTGTAAGTAGGCAAGAAATCATGACCTCTAACCTCTGTAACTCAAAAACGACTGGAGTAATCGCCCTAATATGTCTACCATTTGGCAAGAGTCAGTCAAGGAATATATGTGGAAATTCACAGCCAATTTGCTTGAGCCCTTTTCGAGTTACAGAGGATAGAGGTCATGATTTCATGCCTACTTAAAGCGAATAGACTATAGTATTGGAGTCTTGATGGTGGTGTTAATAAGTCATGTCCTGGCTGTCATTATGTTTGGCTCGCTCTGTGCTGTATAAATGTCTGTCAGATGTTGGATAGGGTGGTGTAGGAACATGTTTGTATATCTCACTCGAAACGAATAAATCAAGTTTTAGACATTGCTGATACCAATTATATAATTATTGATTAAAACATATACTTGGTGCCGAGACATCACTTGTTAGCGCGGTTGTACATCACTTGTTAGCGCGACTGTACAATCGCGCTAATAAGTGATGTCTCGGCACCAAGTATGTTTTTACTAATAATTGGTATAAGCAATATCTAGGCTTCATTTCTTCATATAGAGTGAAATATACAAACATGTTCCTACACTTACCCACCCTATTCAACATCTGACAGACATTAATACAGCACAGAGTGAGCTGTACGTGTGATCATATTATTGAGGCCACTCTCTCTTAATTCAGGATCTCTAATTCTTCCTCGCGATTATTTAAATATGTTCTGAGAATCTACTATTAACCCCTTCTATACCTGCGACGTCTTTTTACTTTATTTTGGACACTATTAGACGATTTGATTCCGTTTAAAATGGGCCTTCAATTAACAGGCTTTGAACTATCTCGCTTAACCCTTTTTACTACCGTATTTCTCCATACAATGCTGGCTCGCTATCGCTCGCCAGGAAGAAATCGACACCTCGATGGGGATAAACGTCTTAAAACAGTTGGCTGAATGATGCCGAAAGGATACAAGCCAGGGACAAAGATAAAAGGAGAGAAAGATCAAAACAAAGCCGGTGACCCCCCTTAAGGATTGAAGGAAGTTTGGGAAGGCGTTTTTGTTAGCCTAGGGGACAATCTAAAATACATTGCTCGATAATTTGTGTCCTACTGTAGAGGTAGAATACAGCCTACTGTAGAGGTAGAATACAGCCTACTGTAGAGGTAGAATACAGCCTACTGTAGAGGTAGAATACAGCCTACTGTAGAGGTAGAATACAGCCTACTGTAGAGGTAGAATACAGCCTACTGTAGAGGTAGAATACAGCCTACTGTAGAGGTAGAATACAGCCTACTGTAGAGGTAGAATACAGCCTACTGTAGAGGTAGAATAATGTGTGTCCTACTGTAGAGGTAGAATAATGTGTGTCCTACTGTAGAGGTAGAATACAGCCTACTGTAGAGGTAGAATAATGTGTGTCCTACTGTAGAGGTAGAATAATGTGTGTCCTACTGTAGAGGTAGAATAATGTGTGTCCTACTGTAGAGGTAGAATACAGCCTACTGTAGAGGTAGAATAATGTGTGTCCTACTGTAGAGGTAGAATACAGCCTACTGTAGAGGTAGAATACAGCCTACTGTAGAGGTAGAATAATGTGTGTCCTACTGTAGAGGTAGAATAATGTGTGTCCTACTGTAGAGGTAGAATAATGTGTGTCCTACTGTAGAGGTAGAATAATGTGTGTCCTACTGTAGAGGTAGAATAATGTGTGTCCTACTGTAGAGGTAGAATACAGCCTACTGTAGAGGTAGAATAATGTGTGTCCTACTGTAGAGGTAGAATAATGTGTGTCCTACTGTAGAGGTAGAATACAGCCTACTGTAGAGGTAGAATAATGTGTGTCCTACTGTAGAGGTAGAATAATGTGTGTCCTACTGTAGAGGTAGAATACAGCCTACTGTAGAGGTAGAATAATGTGTGTCCTACTGTAGAGGTAGAATACAGCCTACTGTAGAGGTAGAATAATGTGTGTCCTACTGTAGAGGTAGAATAATGTGTATCCTACTGTAGAGGTAGAATAATGTGTGTCCTACTGTAGAGGTAGAATACAGCCTACTGTAGAGGTAGAATAATGTGTGTCCTACTGTAGAGGTAGAATACAGCCTACTGTAGAGGTAGAATAATGTGTGTCCTACTGTAGAGGTAGAATAATGTGTGTCCTACTGTAGAGGTAGAATAATGTGTGTCCTACTGTAGAGGTAGAATAATGTGTGTCCTACTGTAGAGGTAGAATAATGTGTGTCCTACTGTAGAGGTAGAATAATGTGTGTCCTACTGTAGAGGTAGAATACAGCCTACTGTAGAGGTAGAATAATGTGTGTCCTACTGTAGAGGTAGAATAATGTGTGTCCTACTGTAGAGGTAGAATAATGTGTGTCCTACTGTAGAGGTAGAATACAGCCTACTGTAGAGGTAGAATAATGTGTGTCCTACTGTAGAGGTAGAATACAGCCTACTGTAGAGGTAGAATAATGTGTGTCCTACTGTAGAGGTAGAATAATGTGTGTCCTACTGTAGAGGTAGAATAATGTGTGTCCTACTGTAGAGGTAGAATAATGTGTGTCCTACTGTAGAGGTAGAATAATGTGTGTCCTACTGTAGAGGTAGAATAATGTGTGTCCTACTGTAGAGGTAGAATACAGCCTACTGTAGAGGTAGAATAATGTGTGTCCTACTGTAGAGGTAGAATACAGCCTACTGTAGAGGTAGAATAATGTGTGTCCTACTGTAGAGGTAGAATACAGCCTACTGTAGAGGTAGAATAATGTGTGTCCTACTGTAGAGGTAGAATAATGTGTGTCCTACTGTAGAGGTAGAATACAGCCTACTGTAGAGGTAGAATAATGTGTGTCCTACTGTAGAGGTAGAATAATGTGTGTCCTACTGTAGAGGTAGAATAATGTGTGTCCTACTGTAGAGGTAGAATAATGTGTGTCCTACTGTAGAGGTAGAATAATGTGTGTCCTACTGTAGAGGTAGAATAATGTGTGTCCTACTGTAGAGGTATAGAATACAGCCTACTGTAGAGGTAGAATAATGTGTGTCCTACTGTAGAGGTAGAATACAGCCTACTGTAGAGGTAGAATAATGTGTGTCCTACTGTAGAGGTAGAATACAGCCTACTGTAGAGGTAAAATAATGTGTGTCCTACTGTAGAGGTAGAATAATGTGTGTCCTACTGTAGAGGTAGAATAATGTGTGTCCTACTGTAGAGGTAGAATACAGCCTACTGTAGAGGTAGAATAATGTGTGTCCTACTGTAGAGGTAGAATACAGCCTACTGTAGAGGTAGAAAAATGTGTGTCCTACTGTAGAGGTAGAATAATGTGTGTCCTACTGTAGAGGTAGAATACAGCCTACTGTAGAGGTAGAATAATGTGTGTCCTACTGTAGAGGTAGAATAATGTGTGTCCTACTGTAGAGGAAGAATAATGTGTGTCCTACTGTAGAGGTAGAATACAGCCTACTGTAGAGGTAGAATAATGTGTGTCCTACTGTAGAGGTAGAATAATGGGTGTCCTACTGTAGAGGTAGAATACAGCCTACTGTAGAGGTAGAATAATGTGTGTCCTACTGTAGAGGTAGAATAATGTGTGTCCTACTGTAGAGGTAGAATAATGTGTGTCCTACTGTAGAGGTAGAATAATGTGTGTCCTACTGTAGAGGTAGAATACAGCCTACTGTAGAGGTAGAATAATGTGTGTCCTACTGTAGAGGTAGAATACAGCCTACTGTAGAGGTAGAATAATGTGTGTCCTACTGTAGAGGTAGAATACAGCCTACTGTAGAGGTAGAATAATGTGTGTCCTACTGTAGAGGTAGAATAATGTGTGTCCTACTGTAGAGGTAGAATACAGCCTACTGTAGAGGTAGAATAATGTGTGTCCTACTGTAGAGGTAGAATAATGTGTGTCCTACTGTAGAGGTAGAATAATGTGTGTCCTACTGTAGAGGTAGAATACAGCCTACTGTAGAGGTAGAATAATGTGTGTCCTACTGTAGAGGTAGAATAATGTGTGTCCTACTGTAGAGGTAGAATAATGTGTGTCCTACTGTAGAGGTAGAATAATGTGTGTCCTACTGTAGAGGTAGAATAATGTGTGTCCTACTGTAGAGGTAGAATACAGCCTACTGTAGAGGTAGAATAATGTGTGTCCTACTGTAGAGGTAGAATAATGTGTGTCCTACTGTAGAGGTAGAATACAGCCTACTGTAGAGGTAGAATAATGTGTGTCCTACTGTAGAGGTAGAATACAGCCTACTGTAGAGGTAGAATAATGTGTGTCCTACTGTAGAGGTAGAATAATGTGTGTCCTACTGTAGAGGTAGAATAATGTGTCCTACTGTAGAGGTAGAATAATGTGTGTCCTACTGTAGAGGTAGAATAATGTGTGTCCTACTGTAGAGGTAGAATAATGTGTGTCCTACTGTAGAGGTAGAATAATGTGTGTCCTACTGTAGAGGTAGAATAATGTGTGTCCTACTGTAGAGGTAGAATAATGTGTGTCCTACTGTAGAGGTAGAATACAGCCTACTGTAGAGGTAGAATAATGTGTGTCCTACTGTAGAGGTAGAATAATGTGTGTCCTACTGTAGAGGTAGAATAATGTGTGTCCTACTGTAGAGGTAGAATACAGCCTACTGTAGAGGTAGAATAATGTGTGTCCTACTGTAGAGGTAGAATAATGTGTGTCCTACTGTAGAGGTAGAATACAGCCTACTGTAGAGGTAGAATAATGTGTGTCCTACTGTAGAGGTAGAATAATGTGTGTCCTACTGTAGAGGTAGAATAATGTGTGTCCTACTGTAGAGGTAGAATAATGTGTGTCCTACTGTAGAGGTAGAATAATGTGTGTCCTACTGTAGAGGTAGAATAATGTGTGTCCTACTGTAGAGGTAGAATACAGCCTACTGTAGAGGTAGAATAATGTGTGTCCTACTGTAGAGGTAGAATAATGTGTGTCCTACTGTAGAGGTAGAATAATGTGTGTCCTACTGTAGAGGTAGAATACAGCCTACTGTAGAGGTAGAATAATGTGTCCTACTGTAGAGGTAGAATAATGTGTGTCCTACTGTAGAGGTAGAATACAGCCTACTGTAGAGGTAGAATAATGTGTGTCCTACTGTAGAGGTAGAATAATGTGTGTCCTACTGTAGAGGTAGAATACAGCCTACTGTAGAGGTAGAATAATGTGTGTCCTACTGTAGAGGTAGAATGTGTGTCCTACTGTAGAGGTAGAATAATGTGTGTCCTACTGTAGAGGTAGAATAATGTGTGTCCTACTGTAGAGGTAGAATACAGCCTACTGTAGAGGTAGAATAATGTGTGTCCTACTGTAGAGGTAGAATAATGTGTGTCCTACTGTAGAGGTAGAATAATGTGTGTCCTACTGTAGAGGTAGAATACAGCCTACTGTAGAGGTAGAATAATGTGTGTCCTACTGTAGAGGTAGAATACAGCCTACTGTAGAGGTAGAATAATGTGTGTCCTACTGTAGAGGTAGAATAATGTGTGTCCTACTGTAGAGGTAGAATAATGTGTGTCCTACTGTAGAGGTAGAATACAGCCTACTGTAGAGGTAGAATAATGTGTGTCCTACTGTAGAGGTAGAATACAGCCTACTGTAGAGGTAGAATAATGTGTGTCCTACTGTAGAGGTAGAATACAGCCTACTGTAGAGGTAGAATAATGTGTGTCCTACTGTAGAGGTAGAATAATGTGTGTCCTACTGTAGAGGTAGAATAATGTGTGTCCTACTGTAGAGGTAGAATACAGCCTACTGTAGAGGTAGAATAATGTGTGTCCTACTGTAGAGGTAGAATACAGCCTACTGTAGAGGTAGAATAATGTGTGTCCTACTGTAGAGGTAGAATAATGTGTGTCCTACTGTAGAGGTAGAATACAGCCTACTGTAGAGGTAGAATAATGTGTGTCCTACTGTAGAGGTAGAATAATGTGTGTCCTACTGTAGAGGTAGAATACAGCCTACTGTAGAGGTAGAATAATGTGTGTCCTACTGTAGAGGTAGAATAATGTGTGTCCTACTGTAGAGGTAGAATAATGTGTGTCCTACTGTAGAGGTAGAATAATGTGTGTCCTACTGTAGAGGTAGAATACAGCCTACTGTAGAGGTAGAATAATGTGTGTCCTACTGTAGAGGTAGAATAATGTGTGTCCTACTGTAGAGGTAGAATACAGCCTACTGTAGAGGTAGAATAATGTGTGTCCTACTGTAGAGGTAGAATACAGCCTACTGTAGAGGTAGAATAATGTGTCCTACTGTAGAGGTAGAATAATGTGTGTCCTACTGTAGAGGTAGAATAATGTGTGTCCTACTGTAGAGGTAGAATAATGTGTGTCCTACTGTACAGGTAGAATAATGTGTGTCCTACTGTAGAGGTAGAATAATGTGTGTCCTACTGTAGAGGTAGAATAATGTGTGTCCTACTGTAGAGGTAGAATACAGCCTACTGTAGAGGTAGAATAATGTGTGTCCTACTGTAGAGGTAGAATAATGTGTGTCCTACTGTAGAGGTAGAATAATGTGTGTCCTACTGTAGAGGTAGAATACAGCCTACTGTAGAGGTAGAATAATGTGTGTCCTACTGTAGAGGTAGAATAATGTGTGTCCTACTGTAGAGGTAGAATACAGCCTACTGTAGAGGTAGAATAATGTGTGTCCTACTGTAGAGGTAGAATAATGTGTGTCCTACTGTAGAGGTAGAATACAGCCTACTGTAGAGGTAGAATAATGTGTGTCCTACTGTAGAGGTAGAATAATGTGTGTCCTACTGTAGAGGTAGAATAATGTGTGTCCTACTGTAGAGGTAGAATAATGTGTGTCCTACTGTAGAGGTAGAATACAGCCTACTGTAGAGGTAGAATAATGTGTGTCCTACTGTAGAGGTAGAATAATGTGTGTCCTACTGTAGAGGTAGAATAATGTGTGTCCTACTGTAGAGGTAGAATACAGCCTACTGTAGAGGTAGAATAATGTGTGTCCTACTGTAGAGGTAGAATACAGCCTACTGTAGAGGTAGAATAATGTGTGTCCTACTGTAGAGGTAGAATAATGTGTGTCCTACTGTAGAGGTAGAATAATGTGTGTCCTACTGTAGAGGTAGAATACAGCCTACTGTAGAGGTAGAATAATGTGTGTCCTACTGTAGAGGTAGAATACAGCCTACTGTAGAGGTAGAATAATGTGTGTCCTACTGTAGAGGTAGAATACAGCCTACTGTAGAGGTAGAATAATGTGTGTCCTACTGTAGAGGTAGAATAATGTGTGTCCTACTGTAGAGGTAGAATAATGTGTGTCCTACTGTAGAGGTAGAATACAGCCTACTGTAGAGGTAGAATAATGTGTGTCCTACTGTAGAGGTAGAATACAGCCTACTGTAGAGGTAGAATAATGTGTGTCCTACTGTAGAGGTAGAATAATGTGTGTCCTACTGTAGAGGTAGAATACAGCCTACTGTAGAGGTAGAATAATGTGTGTCCTACTGTAGAGGTAGAATAATGTGTGTCCTACTGTAGAGGTAGAATACAGCCTACTGTAGAGGTAGAATAATGTGTGTCCTACTGTAGAGGTAGAATAATGTGTGTCCTACTGTAGAGGTAGAATAATGTGTGTCCTACTGTAGAGGTAGAATAATGTGTGTCCTACTGTAGAGGTAGAATACAGCCTACTGTAGAGGTAGAATAATGTGTGTCCTACTGTAGAGGTAGAATAATGTGTGTCCTACTGTAGAGGTAGAATACAGCCTACTGTAGAGGTAGAATAATGTGTGTCCTACTGTAGAGGTAGAATACAGCCTACTGTAGAGGTAGAATAATGTGTGTCCTACTGTAGAGGTAGAATAATGTGTGTCCTACTGTAGAGGTAGAATAATGTGTGTCCTACTGTAGAGGTAGAATAATGTGTGTCCTACTGTAGAGGTAGAATAATGTGTGTCCTACTGTAGAGGTAGAATAATGTGTGTCCTACTGTAGAGGTAGAATACAGCCTACTGTAGAGGTAGAATAATGTGTGTCCTACTGTAGAGGTAGAATAATGTGTGTCCTACTGTAGAGGTAGAATACAGCCTACTGTAGAGGTAGAATAATGTGTGTCCTACTGTAGAGGTAGAATACAGCCTACTGTAGAGGTAGAATAATGTGTGTCCTACTGTAGAGGTAGAATAATGTGTGTCCTACTGTAGAGGTAGAATAATGTGTGTCCTACTGTAGAGGTAGAATACAGCCTACTGTAGAGGTAGAATAATGTGTGTCCTACTGTAGAGGTAGAATACAGCCTACTGTAGAGGTAGAATAATGTGTGTCCTACTGTAGAGGTAGAATAATGTGTGTCCTACTGTAGAGGTAGAATAATGTGTGTCCTACTGTAGAGGTAGAATAATGTGTGTCCTACTGTAGAGGTAGAATAATGTGTGTCCTACTGTAGAGGTAGAATACAGCCTACTGTAGAGGTAGAATAATGTGTGTCCTACTGTAGAGGTAGAATAATGTGTGTCCTACTGTAGAGGTAGAATACAGCCTACTGTAGAGGTAGAATAATGTGTGTCCTACTGTAGAGGTAGAATAATGTGTGTCCTACTGTAGAGGTAGAATACAGCCTACTGTAGAGGTAGAATACAGCCTACTGTAGAGGTAGAATAATGTGTGTCCTACTGTAGAGGTAGAATAATGTGTGTCCTACTGTAGAGGTAGAATAATGTGTGTCCTACTGTAGAGGTAGAATACAGCCTACTGTAGAGGTAGAATAATGTGTGTCCTACTGTAGAGGTAGAATAATGTGTGTCCTACTGTAGAGGTAGAATACAAGCTAAAGAAAGTCGTCTAGTGGTAACCAGAATAAAATGACAATTACTTAATTATGCTGAAGGAGTTCAGGGAGCCTACTTCACTTTGTTCTCTTTCTCTCTCTCTCTCTCTCTCTTTGTCTTGTATCCACTCGGCCCCATTCAGCCTACTGTTATAAGACGTTTACCCCCATCCAGGTGTTAATATTTTCCTGGCGAGCGGTAGCGAGCCAGCATATATATATTTTTATTCTGACAGCAAGCTAAATTTGTACATTTTTTGATAGAAAAATTTCTCCGGCGAAGCCGGATTTCTCCATACAATGCTGGCTCGCTATCGCTCGCCAGGAAGAAATCGACAATTGGATGTGGATAAACGTCTTAAAACATTTGGCTGAATGAGGCCGAATGGATACAAGCCAGGGAAAAAGAGAAAAGGAGAGAAAGATAAACAAAAAAAACGGTGACCTCCCTTAAGCAAACAGCTGTGCCTACAATCTCTCAATAAATGGTGGACTATCCTTGACTAGCGAAATAGTTATGGGTTTGGATATCTCTGAAGGAGTAGTGGCTTTTTTTGTTTTTGTTTTATTTATTATTATTTTTTTGCCTAGTAATCAATGTATTTATATATATTTTTTATTTTCGTAGCTAGACCTTC
>CM064484.1:4348992-4448992 GCA_032716605.1 Paralithodes platypus
ATAAAACGGTTACAATGATGGTTGATGAAATTCACCTGAAGCCTTACTTGGATTATAAAGCAGGAAATATTGTTGGTTCAGCATTTGACAGTGATGCAATTGCAACAAGCGCATATGTGTTTATGCTAAACAGTATTCGGTCAAAATACAGAGATGTTGTTCACATAATTCCAGCAAAGATAATGAAGGCAGAGACATTATATAACATTATGAAGAAGATTATTTAGGGCTTGAGAAGATAGGATTTAGTGTCATTAGCATTGTAACAGACAATAATGCAATCAATGGCAAAGCTGTATCATATTTTGCCAATCCACCAAAACTGTCCATTGTTTACCCACATCCAGCGCAAAGTACCAGACCTCTCTTTTTCCTATACGACGCTGTACATATTTTAAAATGCATCAGGAATAATTGGCTAGGACAGAAAGATGAAGAAAAAACTATGAAATTCCCACAGTTCCCAAGTAAAAATGTCCGTAATGAATCTAATAAGATAATGTATGCCCCTTTCAGTACTCTCAAAAAACTGTATTTCTTAGAGGAAAATTTGCTCCTAAAGCAGGCCTATAGGCTAAGCCTGAAAGCATTATCCCCCTCCAACCTAGAGAGACAAAATGTCAAATTAGTTCTCCAAATTTGTAATGAGTATATAATTCAAGCCTTGCTCAATATTGGAAAACATAATGGCCTAACGTTATTTTCAGATGTTTCTAGGTACATCGAAGTGTTTCTTAATTGGTGGAATATAATGAATGTGAAATCCCCATTTAAAGGTCTTAGGCACAATAACAAGTTATCTTGTCCATTAACAAATAGTACAGATGATGACCGATATCAGTTCTTGGATAGTTTCCTTAAGTGGTTAGATGCGTGGGATAGTCTTCCAGGATGTGGGGGGAAACTGACTAGGGAAACAATTAGAGCTCTGAAACATACGACCCATGCAATATTAGAAATAACAAATTGTTGCATAACAGAACTGAATATGACCTACATACTAACAGGAAAATTTCAAACAGACAATTTGGAAACAAGATTTGGTCAGTATCGACAGTTAGCAGGAGGAAATTACAATATTTCTGTACGCCAAATATATGAGTGTGAGAAAAAGATACGGATGATGTCAGTGTTAAAACTTAGTTTACCCATACTCGACAAGAAGGTCATTTTAAAGGATTTTGAAGAAATTGACTATGAGCAAGTAAAAACAGATGAGGAAATTGATTTTGGTTTATGTCATACGAATGTTGAAGTTTGTAAGGAGGATATTGACAGGTGTAAAGACATCATCCCCGTTATAGTTTATTTAGCTGGCTATTGTTGTTACTCCGTGAGAAAGAAAATGAAATATAATGCTTGTAAAGAAATGATTACGTGTTCAGATAGTGCTGAAGAAATCCCAGAAAATCTAATTTACATTGCTGGAATTAGCAGAGGTTCTCTTATATACGCAGATAGTGTGTTCGCAGTGAACATGGTCATGTATAACTATATTGTAATTAACAAACTTGCTAAGCTTCCTGCCTTTCGCAATGCTACTAGCCAAAGAAATATAGCAACACACCTCACAGTTACGGCTTTAGCAGATGCTGATCTCCTGTTCCCTAGTGATATCTGTGAAAATGGTCATAGCACCGAAAAAATAGAAAGTATGGTGGTATATGCTTCAACAAATGCAATTTTAAATAATTACTGTGCTAAAGAAAATAACATCCCAACAGCTAACAGAGCTAATAAGAATGTAGGCGTGAAGAGAAAGCTTCAAACCCTAGAGAAATAGATAATGTGTACTGTATTGCATAGTATATAATATGATATCGTGTGTGTGTGTGTGTGTGTGTGTTACAGTAAATATATTGTTCATCTTCATACATATAGTATATAATTAAGTTACTTATATATTTGTTCAGGAATAATATTGGATGT
Source organism: Paralithodes platypus (assembly GCA_032716605.1). Taxonomy (NCBI): domain Eukaryota; kingdom Metazoa; phylum Arthropoda; class Malacostraca; order Decapoda; family Lithodidae; genus Paralithodes; species Paralithodes platypus. The sequence continues at coordinate 4,350,922 of CM064484.1, forward strand.
CACGTAAATTGTCTCTTCAGTAAGGTTGTTTATGTCTTTGTATATAATATAGAAATGTATATATCATTGTCTCTTCAGTAAGGTTGTTTATGTCTTTGTATATAATATAGTAATGTATATATCATTGTCTCTTCAGTAAGGTTGTTTATGTCTTTGTATATAATATAGTAATGTATATATCATTGTCTCTTCAGTAAGGTTGTTTATGTCTTTGTATATAATATAGTAATGTATATATCATTGTCTCTTCAGTAAGGTTGTTTATGTCTTTGTATATAATATAGTAATGTATATATCATTGTCTCTTCAGTAAGGTTGTTTATGTCTTTGTATATAATATAGTAATGTATATATCATTGTCTCTTCAGTAAGGTTGTTTATGTCTTTGTATATAATATAGTAATGTATATATCATTGGCTCTTCAGTAAGGTTGTTTATGTCTTTGTATATAATATAGTAATGTATATATCATTGGCTCTTCAGTAAGGTTGTTTATGTCTTTGTATATAATATAGTAATGTATATATCATTGGCTCTTCAGTAAGGTTGTTTATGTCTTTGTATATAATATAGTAATGTATATATCATTGGCTCTTCAGTAAGGTTGTTTATGTCTTTGTATATAATATAGTAATGTATATATCATTGTCTCTTCAGTAAGGTTGTTTATGTCTTTGTATATAATATAGTAATGTATATATCATTGGCTCTTCAGTAAGGTTGTTTATGTCTTTGTATATAATATAGTAATGTATATATCATTGTGTTTTATTTTACTCCAATATAACAAAGTAATGAGATATACTTATAATAAGTTTTAATCTTGTACAACTACTTGTTCAAGGTATAAGTCATATGCAAGAAATAACCAAAACATGTTGTTATGATATAGGTATCATAATATAGAGTATAATAAAGTAAGATATAGGTAGATAGTGGTTTTGCGTACACCTTAAACGTAAAATATATAATTTGTTTGTACGTTAATCTAAAATTTAACAGAGAAAAGAATAAAAGAGAGTATTTATAAAATGGGGACAGAGCGCGGGCAGTGGATGTAGCACCCCATTGCCTACGTCACAGAATGGTCGACACCGCCTGGTACTCTAGGTGGCCTTGGTAGTACCGATCTGACCCCCCCCCCCCCCCCACACGTTCCCAGTCCGGTATCTCTTCACCCAGTTCTAATCAAGCTCCTGACCCGTCACGTGGTTCCCTCACAACCAGAGTACGGTAATTATTGAAGTAAGCGCTTTTTCCATTTCTTCTTGCCTCATACATAGCATCAAGTTGGCCACGGCGAATCTCCGGGGCAAAGTCCTCGTTAATGAAGATGTTCGTTCCCTTCAGCTTCCTACGGTTGCGGTAGACTTCATCTCGTTCCGGGAACTTTGCAAATTTGGCGACAATATGATCAATATCACGGGGTCTTTCGCCGGTGATCCTGCCAACTCGGTGAACACGGTCAAATTCGGTGATAGTTAGATCCATTTTACTACGAAGTACGGTTTCAATTTTTCGCTAGCTCTGTTCCCAGTTCTCACCAGGAAGTTCAGGCACACCAGAGAAGCGTAAGTTGTTGCGTCTGCTCTGGTCATCCAAGTAGTCAATCCGGTTTTGGGTTTCTTTAGTCTTTTGTTTTCATCAGTAAGTTGATGTATCGTTGATAGGTCGTGAAGAGACGCATCCAGCCTGGACTGGGTGTATTCCAAGCTGGTAATTACGTCGTTGATTCGTTTATCTGCGTCCGTTATCGAGCCCATAAACTGATTTTGCATCCAGTCCATGGAATCGTTGTCAAATTCCCGCTGGGTGTCTAGAAGGGTAAGAATTTCTTGTCGTTCCATGGTGTGTTGGAGGTGAACGAAACTTATGGAGCAAGGTGCCAGGTAAGGTTGTTAATCACTGGGAAGGTACTGCGCATACGCAGAAAAGATAAAATTTGAACAGGAGGGGCTGGAAATGCCTTCACTTTCTTTAGGTACAAAATACGGCAAATTCCAATTGTATGTAATTAATTATGTTGTGATGAACAGTTCTTTGGGTCTTACTGTTTCCGCAAGTGGATTGTGGGGTGGGTAGGACACTGATAAACACGAGAAATAAGCATTAAGTAGCAGCGGTTCGAGTTGTTTACGTTGGCGCATAGTTGCCAGTTGCAACATATCTAAAACATTTAAGGGGGGTCACCTGCTTTTTTGTAATCTTTATCTCCTTTTCTCTCTTTCTCTGGCTTATATCCATTCGGCCCCATTCAACCAACTGTTTTAAGACGTGTATCTCCATCTAGCCGTCAATGTCTTCCTGACGAGCGATAGCGAGCCAGCATTGTATGGAAAAATCCGGCTTCAGACATTTTTCTATCGAAAAATATACTAATTTAGCTTGCTGTCAAAACAAACATATATATATGCTGGCTCGCTACCGCTCGCCAGGAAAATATTGACACCTGGATGGGGGTAGGCTAAACGTCTTAAAACAGTAGGCTGAATGGGGCCGAATGGGTACAAGCCAAAGAGAGAGGGAGAGAGAGAGAAAAAAGCGAGGTGGGCTCCCTTAAAGTAGGAAATTTGTGTCCGTAATATGCGATGTAATATTATTGTAAGTTTGATATTTAACATACGATAAATAATTCATATTACTACACGTTCAATATTTTGTATTTTAAGTTATAAGGTGTTGCATTATCTGTTACTGTGCAAAAATTCACACTTTTATTGAAATGCATCTCTCTCTCTCTCTCTATATATATATATATATATATATATATACTTAAATACATACCTATTTATACCTTATACTGTCATCGTTAGTTTTATGATTGTGTTTTATGATATTTACATTCTGCATGCAAATTAGAATACCATTGAACTTGTGAATAGATATCAGCTGAATAAGTAACACCCCGTTCTTAACATTAATCATCATTTACGAATCCCAATGTACAATCGCGCTAAGAAGTCATACTGTATTCCCAGTACCTTGTGTTCAGAAAGTGCTATCTGGCTATTATTGAGGGTCTACTATATTCATATATTACACACCGGGGAGAACTGTATTGAAGGAAACTATACCAAAAACACGATATACAAGTATTGTTGCAATATATTTCTCTTTATGTGAGAGCATACCATATAATACGAAAGTTTAGACTAACCCGAACGAAAACAATTGAAACTCGTAGTATTTCGCTCACTAGATTCAGGATTAAAATGTGGAGCAAGTTGCTTAATGCTTGTATTACTTTTTAAACCAACAATACTGGGAGAAAAGTATCTCATAAAATTAAAACCAACAGATAAAACTAATATTCAAACCATAAGTGTCAATAAATCACGTAAATAAACATATAACAGATTGTTTTTTCCACATTTGATTCTCTATGTGGGACAACAGTCTGCCTGAAAAACAAGCCGTCTCCAGTATATTTTGGAAGAAAGCTTGAATACTCGAGAACAGCTTGTAATTTGTATAGACAAACGATGAATTTTCACTTTTATAATATATAATAACCCATAGGATGACCCATATAAAAACGGAGATGGAAAGGCAAGTGTAAAACGACAAAGGTGAATATAAACGCAAAAAGATATACTCCCCCTCATATCCTGACAATGACTGACTCGGTCGCTGAATATCCTACCGTTCCTACGGGTTACGGGCCTGGGAGTGCAACATGCTAGATAGCGCATGTAAATTAATTACTCTCATTATTCTATAATGAAATTGTAAACAAACATTACTTATATTTATTCAAACTTCAACATAAATCAAAATTGTAGGGCATAAATAGGTTAATTTTCTAAGTAGGCCAATTATTGGGAATATCCAAAGACCTATAGTTTAAAATTTGGAAAAGACCGGGCTCCGAGGGGCAGTGGAGAGTTGCCCGCGGTAGCCAGATTTGGGAACTATTGTCCGATCCTTTGAAAAAGCGAGTCATGACTTCTTAGCGCGATTGTACTTGAATAAACTAATGAAAGCATATGGTCCTTCTGTGATTCGAACTCGGGACACCACACCCAGAACCGCAGACAGTTTTACGTGATTTGCCTTTCATAACTCTTCCACTGTCCCATAAGCGGATTCACGGCCGCTCATAAGAATGTACTCAAACAGATAATTCGGATTTTTATATTTAAGGGAGCCCACCTCGCTTTATATTCTCTTTCTCTCCCTCTCTCTTTGGCTTGTGTCCATTCGGCCCCATTCAGCCTACTGTTTTAAGACGTTTACCCCCATCCAGGTGTCAATATTTTCCTTAAGTCAAAAAATAATGAAATCGGCTTTCGTTTGACACCCTGGCTGTGGTCTTCCCTATTTTGGTGAGTTTATTTTGCAAGTTTTACATTATAATTACACAATCTAATAACCCGTACAGTAGCGTACCGGTGACGTCCTTTGTATCATATGCTGGCCAACTACTAGACGATTGTATGCAGCTTAGAAAGGACGTCCACCCATTTAAAGGCTACAGATTATCTCAAGTATTTCTTTTAGCAACCATATATCCTTCCTAAGCTGCACACAATCCTCTAAATAAAGTTAGAATATAATATAACACATGTTGCTGGTACTCAAAGGGTCAAGGGGAGACTGGCCATTTGTTTGGTCTATTAATTAATTTATTCATATATTGTTTTAGTTTCCTCCCTACTACTATTACAATCATCACTACTACTCTCACCATCATCACTACTACTGTCACCATCATATCACTACTACAGACACCATTATTTTCTTCATCACTACTACTATTACAATCATCACTACTACTCTCACCATCATCACTACTACTGTCACCATCATATCACTACTACAGACACCATTATTTTCTTCATCACTACTACTATTACAATCATCACTACTACTCTCACCATCATCACTACTACTGTCACCATCATATCACTACTACAGACACCATTATTTTCTTCATCACTACTACTATTACAATCATCACTACTACTCTCACCATCATTACTACTACTGTCACCAGCATCACTACTACTAATACTGTCACCATCAGCACTACCATCTGTCACTACTGTCATCATTATCACTACAACTATCACCATCATCATTACTATTATCACCATCATCTTACTATCAACACTATTGTCACCATTATCACTACTACTAAAAGTCAAACTCTCTCTCTCTTCCTTAATTATGATTATGAATTATTTGAATACAGTGACGGCCGCCAGGTAATTTTGTTCAAATTAGGAAGGACCGCATGAGAGAGAGAGAGAGAGAGAGAGTCAATGTTCCTGATTGCTTCTGAGCACAAGTGTATGTGTGTTGGGACTTCTTCTGACTCTCTCTCTCTCTCTCTCTCTCTCTCTCTCTCTCTCTCGTATGGTCCTTCCTAATTTGAACAAAATCACCTGGCGGTCGTCACTGTATTAAAATAATTCATAGAGTTGCCATTTTAGATTTGTTTACACTAGCTCTAGCTACCATGCAGTAAGTACTTTATATATAAATGGTAGCCTACAGCAAAAAATAAACAAATAAATAAATAAATAAATAAAATTACATACCGCAGGTTACGGTTGGTACTCTGATCTAACAGACTTTAGAGGAATATGAGATATCTAGAAATATATACATTATATCGATGAGACGATGACAATACTGACACCTGGCAACCATTAGCCGAAATTCAGAAACGCAGCTTTTGATCAGTCACAGTCAGTCAGTTGGCGCCGGCGGGCTCACACTATCATGGTAAGTTTGCTCACCTTCCAATATTTTATCACTTCAAACTAAATGCATGTCGTCATTGTGTAGGCTAGTTTCGAGGTTGTATTATACAAAAGAGTACAAAGGAGTACAAAGGAAATCAAGCAACAACAGATCTAGTGACCCTTCTAGGTTGCTTGTCCTCCAAAGCACTGAGGATCAAGTGTCCAAACAGTGGTTTAGAGTGGGTAAGGGAACATTGGAAAGGGAATTACTGCCCTGGAACTAATGTGCGTGGCAGGATTAGGAAGTTAGTAGGGGACAGATGGGTTAGTAACTGAGGGGGGGATAAAATAAAGTTATTCATTTACAAACGCAGTCAGTCGCGGGTTTGATGCGAGATATTTGTCTAGGCGGAGTTTAAATGAATCAACGGTGATGCAGTCTATAACGTTTCGGGGAAGCCCATTCCACAAGTTGACAACTCGATTGAAGAAGAAATTCTTAGATTCGTGTGAGTTAAAAGATTTACCAATAATTTTGTAACCGTTTCCCCGCGTGTAATTAGATTGGTCGATAGTGAAGTACTTACTACAGTTCATATTGTCGATGCCTTTGATGATTTTGAACACTTGAATTAAGTCACCTCCCCTTATTTAGCGGGGTCGGACTTAAGTCCGATACGAGAAAATTGGACTAAATGGCGGGGTCGGACTTAAGTCCGTGGGCGTATTCCCGCCCTAATTTAGGTGGAAAGCGAAACTTGGTGGTCAGGCGGTGTACTACAAGGGCCCACCCACACATCCCCACTGCATGACCGTGACTAAGTGACCCTCAAGCAGCCATAATGGAAGGTCAAGATTTGCCCGTGTTCGATTCGGTGGCCGCCATCCCTAGTGCGTCGCGCCACCCTACTAACCACGCCCGGCTGCATATTTCCGAAATCGAGACTAGTATATATCATAGGGGAAATTAGGACCAATCAGAGGCCGCAGTGACAGTGACGTCACCCACAAGGGGAGGAGCCAGTCTGTCTGTCTCTCTCTCTCTCTCTCTCTCTCTCTCTCTCTCTCTCTCTCTCTCTCTCTGGGTGAGGAGCCTGCCTGCCTCTCGTTTGTTTATCTCTCTCTCTGGTAAATAGAAGAAGTAAGTCACCTAGTATAACAAGTTATCAATATATATTTGCATAGTTTCTGTCTAGATTAAATAAGCATCCAGAGTACAATATGTTATTCCCATTAATTATGGTTTTACTTGAAAAGCAATGAGTAAACAATGAAAATTTTGCGATTCTGGCATCTTTCGTCCCAAGATTTGAGGAGGAGGGTGTTGCCAGTTCTCCTTAGACAGTTAAATTGTTTCAAATAGTTCTTGTTTTATTTATCATTATCATTTAAATTTACATTCATGCACAACGTAAATAAACTATAAATGGTCACTTTTCACTCTCTCTCTCCGCATATGTAATGATCTCATTCCATAATATTATGTATGTAGGCCTACAGATGTATGTCTGTATGTATGGATGTATGGATGTATGTATGTATGTATACACTCAGGCACATACCCCATAGCTGGGGGTGGCTGAATCGAGACATAGACTAAGGGAATAAGTAAAGATCAATGATAGGAGAGAAAGTGATAGATTGATATGAAGGGAATAACAAAATTCACAATTATATCTCATCGTACATCTGGAATCACAGTCCAACCTTACAGGTGAGTGTAACCTTTATGCCAAATGTCTCACTTCATATCGTATGGTTTCTTTATGTTCAGTGCCTTTCACGATAAAAATCGTTAATATTAGAGAACAGGCTGATTGAACTCATTGTTTTTTGTTTTGCTTAAAATCATTATTTGTTGTGTTCCCAGTGTCTTGATCAGGATTATTTGTAACATTGTGCTTTATTTAAAAATTACATATTATATTGGCTTAAAGTACCGAGGGCGGTACAATATTGTACCGCCCTGGATATAATGGGGTTAAGAGGTGTTCAAGTAGCCCTAACCACTACTGTACTTATATAAATATTCATTAACATTGTCACATCATAACATATCGACTACAATAAAAGCAATATTTAGCAAAATATAGAAATAGCTGTCATACGTAAGAATAAAAGAAATTGGGAGTCTACAGAAAGTCGATTGGCTCACACAAGGCAGATCCCCTTCACACCCAACCCTAATTATAAGGCCTAAGTAGCCTATAGGCCTAGGCCCAACTCACTAACACGTATCGTATAATTATATAGCCTACTAATTAGCCTTTGGCTCTACCTTATGCACTTAAACCATTAACTATTTCATAACATTTGATGCTTAATATATTTTGTACTATCTGATAATGTTAATGTGTTAATGACATTTAAAATAAAGTAATGTATAGGCTATGTATATACTGTATATATAACCCTTTAGATATATGAGTGACTTAAGTTCCTTCTTGAAATTATCAGCACAGGTTAACTGCTTAAGTGTCACAGGAATCAATATAGTTCGCCAGTGAAATAATATTGTGCCTTCTAAAATTGTCAAGGAATTTCTGTCCATGGCTGTGCAATACGCGTAATACGGTAGGCTACTCTTATTTACTCATAACCATAACATAGCACAATCATAATGTATCCTTAATGTAGTTAATATTTGAAATAACTTGTTATACTAGGTGACTTACTTCTTCTATTTACCAGAGAGAGAGAGAGAGAAACCAAAGAGAGGCAGGCAGGCTCCTCACCCAGAGAGAGAGAGAGAGAGTGACAGACAGACTGGCTCCTCCCCTTGTGGGTGACGTCACTGCCACTGCGGCCTCTGATTGGTCCTAATTTCCCCTATGATATATACTAGTCTCGACTTCGGAAATATGCCGCCCGGCTTACCACCCAGGAACTAGATATCATGCTGAACTCTTCAGAACTTTTTAATAAGCTGTTGGATGAAACCGTTGAAGGTCTGGGTGAGAGTTTTGGTAGTGTGGATGACTCGGAAGACGAAAATAACCCGATCATAGGCTTTCACCCCAAGCATAATTTGCAGGGGTAGATGTTGTGGTTGATATTGGACAGACCCTTGAGCAAATTGGAGACGTTCCTGACGAAGAACATACTGGTGTGGGTGTTGGTAAGTACAATTTACATTTTATAATTGCTTGAAAATGTGATTGCAAGCATTTTATTACCTTACGAGCGGCTGGTGGAGTATATTTCACTGTGCCGCCCAGCCGTTTTTTTTTTTACCCTAAATGGGGTTGTTCCGTGCTCTTTTTCATGCATAAACAAGACCCAGAGTGTAATACAAGTATGTATCCCTGAAAGTGCATAAATTGAGCTTTCCAGTGACACCCAAACCATCCTTCTACGATCACTGGTTGTCTTTCAACGATCGTGCAACACGAGTGCAAAAACCCTAAAATACGGTAATTTCCTTATATAATTCCCTGTGTGGCGAGCGGTCTTGAGGTCATTTATGCTCCTAATCACCGCTCCGCTCTCTCTCAGAGCACATTACGTCCTCAAAATTGCACTCTACAAGAAATTTCCTTTGCATTTTATAGCGTATTATTTGCAGGCGTTCGGTAAATTTCTTACAGTAATACAAACAACGAAAGATTGAATATTTGTGCTTGGCATTATATGATTGTGGAGAACAGATGTAGGCCTACCGTATATATTATGTTTTCATATATATGATACATATGTAACATTGTTATATTATCACGACACTCTCTCTCTCTCTGTCTCACTCTCTTTGTTTGTACTCCTTTGTACTCTCTTTGTCTGATGTAGGCCAGGGCACGCCCCTAACTAATCTTCTCTTCCCTCCCAGGGGAAATCACACCCAGCAGATGTTCTTGACCTCCCCTCTCTCTCTGTCTGTCTCTTCCTCTCTGGGTCTACCTATACTGCATGTGACATTGAAATTGCTTGAGTTTGATTGCAAGCATTTTATAGCGTATTATTTGCAGGCGTTCGGTAAATTTCTCACGATAACCAGGGTGTTTGGTACATTTCTCACGATAATACAAGCAACAACGAAGCTTGGCGAAGATTGTGGTCTACAATATACCTTTTTATAATTGCATGTGACCTTGTAATTGCTTGAAAGTTTGATTGCAAGCATTTTATAGCGTATTATTTTCAGGCGTTCAATAAATTTGATAAATATATCAAAATAAGTCCTGTGGGACTATGAAATAGCTATTATTGGACAAGGACAATATTTTGTTCATCCCTCCACTGGAACATCAACAACAATGTCAACAACGTATCGCCGTCGGCAATCGTAAGATTCAGAGTCGTAAAGATTCCAGGACGAGCTCAATAGAAAATGAATGAATGAAATGAATGAGTGTGCAGTACTGCCAATACGTATAGCGACTTCCGCTAGATCTAGAGACCTTTACTTCGATCTAGCAGCAATGACTTACACTAGCGGTTTTGTTTTGAAATTTCAGAACAATTTCGAAGTGATATTATATGGATTTTGCCAATTCATATTTCTAGTGGTATTTATCATGTCTTACATCTAACAATATATGCTAGCGGATTTAACTTCAATTGGTAACCCTCCCGCTCGAGTCGGCTCCAAGAAAATTGATAATGGTGGCACTTTAGTAAACAGGTGATAAACAAAACCGCAAGCGGATCGGTTTGGTGTATCGGTATTATGGTAAGTTGGCTACCTACTATTGTTTATACGATATAGTAAGTAATGATAAGTAAATTATTATATATTATATATAAAACAAAAACAAAATTCCTGCAAAGCAAGCGAAACAGAGAGAGAGAGAGAATGCAGAAACTGAACTGAAGAAAGAGTGAAAAAGATATAATAATACAGAAATAGGTAAAATTCTAGTTTCACGTACACAACGACAAAAGGGAGGCGCCGTTGTAAAGGCATAGCTTCCCGACCAACTATGAAGATCGGGGAAATTGCTGGGTAAAAGACGTAATATAATGATAATAAACTACATTAACGACATTAGCCTAACCTAACAACCTTACCTAACCTAACCTAGTATTATGTAATAGCTATAGTGCCGCTTATGGGGAGATTTTTTTTTTTTTACAGTAGGTATAATTCCTTATAATGCATTTCCGCCGCTTTGGGCATATATAGGAATTAAGTATGGTATATGACAACTCTAAAGTAGCCATAGAAATTTATGAGTATGCTGTGAAAGCGAAACTAGAATTAAACCCAGAAATATTACAAGCAAATAAATGAAATAGAGGGATTAGTTAGAGAAAATAATAATGAGAAATACATAATACGGATGAGGAAGAGAGAAAGGGAGCACAAGAGAGGGAAAGCGAGCGAGCCAGAGAGACAGACAGACAGACAGGAGGAGTGAGAGAGATTAGAGAAAAAAATAATGAGAATTACATATACGGATGAGGAAGAGAGAGACAGAGCGCGCGAGCGAGCCAGAGAGAGAGAGAGACAGACAGACAGACAGGAGTGAGAGAGAGAGAGAGAGAGAAAGAAAGAGAGAGAGAGAGAGAGAGAATACAGAGAATACAGAAATAAGGAGAAATAAGAGAAAAATAAGACCGATTACCAAAGGAATAATAGACGCACGAGAGGCCGAAGTCAGGCCAAAGCGAACGCAACGGAACGCGACCGGGAAATAGACCAAAAAGTACCTCCTCTTCCTCACCTCTTCCCACCCTCCACACTCATTCATAACATCCATACATAGACTTATATTGGGAGACGAAGAGTTGCTCTTTCCAAAAATGATCGTTTCGTTCGCATTGAAGCCATAGTAACGGCGCTAGGGCGAGTGAAATTGAGCGAATATTTCGGGATTATGCCCGCTGAGCAGTACAGTGTAAAATACCTTACCACCCAGGTAAATAAGGGTTCTGCGCTGGGTTAAAGGAAATAGATTTAATTCTCTAAGACGCTCTTCGTATGGTTTGTTCTTTAGGCTAGATATCATTTTGGTAACTCTACGTTGAACTCGTTCTAGCTTGTTTATATCTTTTTGGTAATAAGGGCACCAGGATTGAACGCAGTATTCCAGAAGAGGGCGGACTAAGGAATTGTAAAGGGTTAGGATAACTTCTTTGGATTTATGCTCAAATGACCTGCCTATAAAGCCAATTATTTTGTTTGCCTTCTTAACAACTTCTGAAAATTGTTGACTCGGTTTTAGGTTACTCGATATTGTTACTCCCAGATCGGTTTCTCTGTTTACATTCTTAAGCTGAGTGCCATTCATCGAATAGTTTGCTTTCTCATTTAGGTATCCGATATGTAGCACTTTACATTTATCTGCATTGAAACTCATTTGCCAAATTTGGGCCCAACATGACAATTTATCTAGATTGTGTTGCATATCGTCAACTTGTTCTTTTGAGAGTACGCTATTTGCAATTTTTGTATCGTCAGCAAATTTTGAGATTGTACAGGTGAGACCCTCATCTATGTCGTTGATGTAAATTAGAAAGAAAATTGGTCCTAGTACCGATCCCTGGGGTACCCCGCTACTTACATTGGTCCATTTAGATGCCTTACCGTTTATGACTACTCTTTGCTTTCTGTCGCTGAGCCAATTTTCTATCCATTTCAACACACCGTCTTGTATTCCATGCGCTTTTAGTTTTAGCAGTAAACGTTTGTGGGGAACTTTGTCAAAGGCCTTTTGAAAATCAAGGTATATAATATCTACAGCTTTACTCTCATTGTAGAGGTTGAGGATATCGTGGAAGAAGTCAAAGAGATTTGTTAAACAGGAACGTTTTTTACGAAAGCCGTGTTAAGTATCTTTAAGTATGTTATTTTCCTCTAAGTGATTTACGAGTCTGTCTCGTATGACCGTTTCTAGCATTTTACATACAACTGAGGTTAAGCTAATTGGACGATAGTTACTGGGTAGGGATTTGCTGCCTTTTTTTAATATCGGTGTTACGTTGGCATTAAGTAAGGGGGGTCACCGTTTTTTTTTTTTATCTTTCTCTCCTTTTCTCTCTTCCTCTGGCTTGTATCCATTCGGCCCCATTCAGCCAACTGTTTTAAGACGTTTATCCCCATCCAGGTGTCGATTTCTTCCTGGCGAGCGATATCGAGCCAGCATTGTATGGAGAAATCCGGCTTCGTCGGTGACATTTTTCTATTGAAAAATGTGCAAATTTAGCTTGCGGTCAAAACAAACATATATATATGCTGGCTCGCTACCGCTCGCCAGAAAAATATTGACACCTGGATGAGGGTAAACGTCTTAAAACAGTATGCTCTACACTACATCTCTTACTACAACCTATATCCCCTACACTACATCTCTCACTACAACCTATATCCCCCACACTACATATCTCACTACAACCTATATCCCCTACACTACATCTCTCACTACAACCTATATCACCTACACTACATCTCTCACTACATCCTATATCCCCTACACTACATCTCTCACTACAACCTATATCCCCTACACTACATCTCTCACTACAACCTATATCCCCTACACTACATCTCTCACTACAACCTATATCCCCTACACTACATCTCTCACTACAACCTATATCCCCTACACTACATCTCTCACTACAACCTATATCCCCTACACTACATCTCTCACTACAACCTATATCCCCTACACTACATCTCTCACTACAACCTATATCCCCTACACTACATCTCTCACTACAACCTATATCCCCTACACTACATCTCTCACTACAACCTATATCCCCTACACTACATCTCTCACTACAACCTATATCCCCTACACTACATCTCTCACTACAACCTATATCCCCTACACTACATCTCTCACTACAACCTATATCCCCTACACTACATCCTATATCCCCTACACTACATCTCTCACTATAACCTATATCCCCTACACTACATCTCTCACTACAACCTATATCCCCTACACTACATCTCTCACTACATCCTATATCCCCTACACTACATCTCTCACTACAACCTATATCCCCTACACTACATCTCTCACTACAACCTATATCCCCTACACTACATCCTATATCCCCTACACTACATCTCTCACTACAACCTATATCCCCTACACTACATCTCTCACTACAACCTATATCCCCTACACTACATCTCTCACTACATCCTATATCCCCTACACTACATCTCTCACTACAACCTATATCCCCTACACTACATCTCTCACTACAACCTATATCCCCTACACTACATCCTATATCCCCTACACTACATCTCTCACTACAACCTATATCCCCTACACTACATCTCTCACTACAACCTATATCCCCTACACTACATCTCTCACTACATCCTATATCCCCTACACTACATCTCTCACTACAACCTATATCCCCTACACTACATCTCTCACTACATCCTATATCCCCTACACTACATCTCTCACTACAACCTATATCCCCTACACTACATCCTATATCCCCTACACTATATCTCTCACTACAACCTATATCCCCTACACTACATCTCTCACTACATCCTATATCCCCTACACTACATCTCTCACTACAACCTATATCCCCTACACTACATCCTATATCCCCTACACTATATCTCTCACTACAACCTATATCGCCTACACTACATCTCTCACTACATCCTATATCCCCTACACTACATCTCTCACTACAACCTATATCCCCTACACTACATCTCTCACTACAACCTATATCCCCTACACTACATCCTATATCCCCTACACTACATCTCTCACTACAACCTATATCCCCTACACTACATCCTATATCCCCTACACTACATCTCTCACTACAACCTATATCCCCTACACTACATCCTATATCCCCTACACTATATCTCTCACTACAACCTATATCCCCTACACTACATCTCTCACTACAACCTATATCCCCTACACTACATCCTATATCCCCTACACTATATCTCTCACTACAACCTATATCCCCTACACTACATCTCTCACTACAACCTATATCCCCTACACTACATCCTATATCCCCTACACTACATCTCTCACTACAACCTATATCCCCTACACTACATCCTATATCCCCTACACTATATCTCTCACTACAACCTATATCCCCTACACTACATCTCTCACTACAACCTATATCCCCTACACTACATCTCTCACTACAACCTATATCCCCTACACTACATCCTATATCCCCTACACTACATCTCTCACTACAACCTATATCCCCTACACTACATCCTATATCCCCTACACTATATCTCTCACTACAACCTATATCCCCTACACTACAACCAATATCCTCTACAGTACAACCTATATCACCCAAACTTCATTTCTCACTACAACCTATATCCCCTACACTACATCTCTCACTATAACCTATATCCCCTACACTACATCCTATATCCCTTACACTACATCTCTCACTACAACCTATATCCCCTACACTACAACCTATATCCCCTACACTACATCTCTCACTACAACCTATATCCCCTACACTACATCTCTCACTACAACCTATATCCCCTACACTACATCTCTCACTACAACCTATATCCCCTACACTACATCTCTCACTACAACCTATATCCCCTACACTACATCTCTCACTACATCCTATATCCCCTACACTACATCTCTCACTACAACCTATATCACCCACACTACATCTCTCACTACAACCTATATACCATACACTACATCTCTCACTACAACCTATATCACCCACACTACATCTCTCACTACAACCTATATCCCCTACACTACATCTCTTACTACAACCTATATCACCTACACTACATCTCTCACTACAACCTATATCCCCTACACTACATCTCTCACTACAACCTATATCCCCTACACTACATCTCTCACTACAACCTATATCCCCTACACTACATCTCTCACTACATCCTATATCCCCTACACTACATCTCTCACTACAACCTATATCACCCACACTACATCTCTCACTACAACCTATATCCCCTACACTACATCTCTTACTACAACCTATATCACCTACACTACATCTCTCACTACATCCTATATCCCCTACACTACATCTCTCACTACAACCTATATCCCCTACACTACATCTCTCACTACAACCTATATCCCCTACACTACATCTCTCACTACAACCTATATCCCCTACACTACAACCTATATCCCCTACACTACATATCTCAATACAACCTATATCCCCTACACTATATATCTCACTACAACCTATATCACCCACACTACATCTCTCACTACAACCTATATCCCCTACACTACATCTCTCAATACAACCTATATCCCCTTCACTACATCTCTCACTACAACCTATATCCCCTACACTACATCCTATATCCCCTACACTACATCTCTCACTACAACCTATATCCCCTACACTACATCTCTCACTACAACCTATATCCTCTACACTACATCCTATATCCCCTACACTATATCTCTCACTACAACCTATATCCCCTACACTACATCTCTCACTACAACCTATATCCCCTACACTACATCTCTCAATACAACCAATATCCCCTACACTACATCTCTCACTACAACCTATATTTTCGAAACCCATTAACGCCATCAGACAGTAGCCTATACTAGGACCATACGGCTGGGAGTGTGTAGATAGCAGAGGGGTGTTGTAGATAGAAGAAGTTGTTGGAATGTTTTGCTATGTGTTAACCCGCTGAGTACCAGCTAAATATTTATAAATGTACCACCCAGGACCGGCTGATTCGGATTTTTTCTTTTCCAGAAACAATAGCGAATGGGTTAGGAATGAAGGGAAAACCACGAAAAACCGATCAAAAAGCACAAAAAATGGTCCTACGGAGCCCCCGAAAACGGATTTTACAAGAGTATAAAATTGAACGCAATTTCCCCCCAATAACATGTTTTTGCGTGCTCACGCGCACACGGTTGGACTTTGAGAGTGTTCAACCATCGGCATGGGTGCGTGGGATACTTACACAGTTCCCATACAAATCTGAGCCCTCTAGGTGCCATAGGACCGGAGTAATTGGGACCGGAGTGACACTGACGCAGACATCTGCGTTGCTGGGGTTTAGCGTTACATACATTGCCGACGCACTGTTTGCGTCGCTGGGGCTCAGTGGGTTAATAGTCTGTATACGTCGTCGAGGACTGGTGTTCCCCGACTGGGTGTGAACACTGTGTACGTTACAGGCAGATTTGCCTTATGTCTCCTTCTTTCACATAAACAATATAATGCTCCTCACACACTATATTATGCATAGCAATAGGTAATTGGGCTATAATAGCAACCCTCCCCCGAAACAACCTAGAGAATCGAACGACTTGCCTTAATTCAGGCGATTCATTCGTAGACATCTCCTCGGACTCGGAGATCAAGACGTCTGGCAATAGATAGCAAATTGGTAACCCCTGGGTGGGTCATATGTACTCTATGGGTGGGGCTGGTGGCAATCCGTGAGTAGACAGCGCCTTGGCCAGGGTGAGCGAGGCGCCCAGGAGTCGATGTTGCTAATTTAGCTATTTTCTCGCTAGATATAAAGCTGCAAATATTTGCATCTAGCGACATTAATACTAACGATATTCTGGAGATTTGAGCCATTTTGACCGATAATCTAGAGACTGTAGCACAATTCTAGTGATTTTCAGTATTTGACTTTTGAACGAATATAGCTGTATTCAGCGTTTTGCTTGTGAATAACCTATAAACCCTGGTCAATGTAAAACTACCTCCTACTTCCTAGTTCCCAGTTCCCAGTTCGGATCAAATTTGCTGATCTCGAATTCGGGACAATATTTATTTTGTACTTTTTGACATATATAATTACTTCATCGTCTTCCACCTCTCATCTTTTCATATTTAATGTATATAAATTAGTAATTTTAAGAGAACATAGGACAAAATGTGTATACCTGTGTACATTATAGGCTTCAAACGAATTTGGGAAAACATAATTAGCTGCTTTGGTAACAGTGTCAAAAGTAGAATACAAATATTTATGTGTAACACTCCCGTTTCACTTTCATTACTCTCCCATGGGCCATGTCATCATAAGGTTATAAGTATTATTCTCCAATGGCTCATTGACCATAACTAGTACTATAGTTTTCCGTGTGACAGTTATTAATTATTACTTAGGTCCCCTACTTTACTTTTCTATGCTACATAGTCTATGCTGTATAGGCTAACGAGGTCATATCATAGCCTAGTATTTTTTATGTCTTCACACATAATTTATGTATTATTTATGAGAACACGTAATGCAGGCCTAATTAATTAAGATAATATAACAAATGTAGTTAATTTACTATACAAAACGAATTGGGAATAAGGATTTTTTTTTCCCAGCTCATTCCTTATTCACTATTCGTTTTTCCCAGTTTATTCCTTATTCACTAGGCTATTCGTTTTCACAGTTCTTTCCTTATTCCCAATTCGTTTTTCACAGTTCGGGCGAATAGTGAATAAGGAAATTTCATTGGGATGGATGTAGAGTTCGGGCGTACGGTCGTCATTGTTTACATAGGGCGATCGCCACGGTCGCACTTACGTTCCCGTCTATTTCGACGCTATATTTTCTGCTATTTGCCCTCGGTCATTACTACATGAATACTAGGTTAGGATAGGTTTGGTTAGGTTAGGTTAAAATAGACGGGAACATGATGGGAAAGGTCCGACGCCACTACGCGTAATGTAAACAAAGATGGCGGTACGCCCGCTCACTACATCCTACCCTTCGTTTTTTCCCAGTTCATTCCTTATTCACTATTCGTTTTTCACAGTTCTTTCCTTATTCCAATTCGTTTTTCACAGTTTGGGCGAATAGTGAATAAGGAAATTTAATTTTTCACAGTTCGGGCGAATAGTGAATAAGGATTTTTTTTTCCCAGTTCATTCCTTATTCACTATTCGTTTTTTTCCCAGTTCATTCCTTATTCACTATTCGTTTTTCACAGTTCCTTCCTTATTCCCAATTCGTTTTTCACAGTGCGGGTGAATAGAGAGTATAGAAATTTCCTTTCTCCCAGTTCATTCTTTAGTCACTATTCATTTTTCCCAGTTAGTTTATTCCCAATTCTATTTGCCCAGTTCGTTCGGTCTAATTCTGTGAAATAAATGGAGGCAAACGAACAGTAATCAGAGTCACAAATGGGCACAGAAGTGGAAATAACATAATTGTTCAGAAACGGTACTCAAACTATATGTTATTAGTTTTTTTGTTTACTTTAGTTACCCATTAAAGTCGAATTCTATGGACGCATATTAGAAGAAAACTAAGTTATTGGGGTCACTAATATATAATTGGCGAATTTGTGTTATCTGTCTTGGTGTAGGGATTATTGAAATTACTGGTTTCCCAGTGCATACCGTATTCCCAATTCGTTTTTCCAAGTTCGTTCCTTATTCAAAATCCGGTTTTGACAGTTTGGGCAAATAGTGAATAAGGAAATTTAATTTTTCCCAGTTTGGGCGAATAGTGAATAAGGATTTTTTTTTTTCCCAGTTCATTCCTCATTCACTATTCGTTTTTTCCAAGTTCATTCCTTATTCCCTATTCGTTTTTCACAGTTCTTTTCTTATTCCCAATTCGTTTTTCACAGTTTGGGGAATAGGGAATATAGAAATGTCCTTTCTCCCAGTTCATTCTTTAGTCACTATTCATTTTTCCCAGTTAGTTTATTCCCAGTTCCATTTGCCCAGTTCGTTTGGTCTAATTCTGTGAAATAAATGCAGGCAACCGAACAGTAATCAGAGTCACAAATGGGCACAGAAGTGGAAAAAACATAATTGTTCAGAAACGGTACTCAAGCAATGTTATTATTTTTTATTTTTACTTTAGTTACCCATTATAGTCGCCTTCTATGGACTCATATTAGAAGAAAACGATGTTATTGGGGTCACTAATATATAATTGGCGAATCTATATTATTAAATCAGTTTGTGTGTCTGTCTGTTTGTCTGTATGTTCTTAATAGGCGGCCGCAGTTTTGGACCTGGGGAGCTGAAACTTTGCATGTGGGTGTCAATTGACCTGGGTCAGGTCATAGAGGGGGCGAGGCCACGATCGGAAGTCGTTTCGAGGCCGAAATTGAAAAAAAAAAATAAAAAAAAAAAATACGTTTGGGGGAGAAGGAGGCCTCCGATCGAAAAGGTGTATGGAACGAAAGTTGTTCGCAGCACCCCAAAATAGGGTACAGATGAGGTCAGATCCAAAATCGGAGGTCATTTAGCGGCCGAAATCGAGGTCGCCGCTTAATGAGGCATAGGGAGGTCGAGGCCGGTGATTATGGTAGTAGTAGTATTGTGATGATTGTGGTAGTAGTGATTGATGATGGTGATTATGGTAGTAGTAGCGGTGGTAGTAGTGCTGGTGATTATGGTGGTACAGTATTATTACCCGGACAATGCCGGGTACCCCTGCTAGTTATAATTAAATATCCAAAGTTCAAATAATACTTTACAATTATCAATTGCCTACATTGATCAATTACAAATCACGTTTCAGGAACATGTTCCTATATTACTCATAGGCCTTATTTGTTCGTCATACTATAAATATTTCCTGTTTATACCATGTTTACATTACATACATATGTGTGTGTTGATAGTGTACTGGTGAATGATTATGATGATACATTTCTAGTAATGTTTATTATGAGAAGTTGATTTAAAATTTGTATGTCATACTTTTAATTACCCGGGTACATATCTTAGTTTATGGGTTATCTTTTAATACAAATTATATCTGAGTTCATCCTAGAACCTCACAATGTTCTTATTAGTTCAATTTATACTTCTAGGCAAACTGATACAAGCTAATTGGCTATGTGAATTACACATGGGCCTACATAGTTGAAATATGAAAACTTAATATAGGCCTATCATTATACAGTAGCTTACCTATTACAGCTTAATGCGTTTCATTAACCAAACCAGTCTAATAAATGATAATTATGACAATATGGATGGATCAGCAAAGTTTCTAAAATCTTAATATTATTTCCAACAAAGCAGAAATTATATTTTTAAATCATAGGCTAGGCCTATTATCATGAGTAATTTTTTTAATGTACCCAAATTGCAACAGCATAGAAAATTATATGACTAGGCACGAAACAATAATACGACTTCCAATGAAGGAAAACTTGCATTTATTTTTCTTATTTTTGTTTATTTTTATGTGTATGAAGGAGACAAAAGGCAAAGCTGCCTGTAACAAGCATCTCCCCTGAAGTTAAAAGAGTGAGAGAGAGAGCCAAATTCAATGTACATTCAAGTGAAAATGTCTGGGCAACAGTTAGAGTGAATGGGGGTCTGAGCGAAGAGTTCTCAATGAAAGTTGGAGTTTTTCTTTCTTGGGTTAAAGGACCCGAAGATCCGTTGGCTGGACCCCTTCTCACCATGCAGAGTCGTCGGAAATTGATGTTTACCAAGGTTCAGTGGTAAGCCAATTACTGTTTGTTTTGGTCCTGGAGGCTCTGCCAAGGGAGAATGCCCAGCTGCGCATAGGTTAGGTAGGCTAATGCCTTCTCAAAGTTAATTGACTCAATTTTTATTACACAAGCTATATTACTCACTCCACCCTAACTGGATTTTAACTGTTAGCAGTTTTACCCAACCAGCGGGGGTGTGGGGGCAGCAGCTCCCACCCATAATACTAGGATAATAATAATAGGGATAGGTTACCGGTAGGCCTAGGGAAGGTTGTTAGGTTAGGGAAATGTCTCCTCAAAGTTGATTCTATTTGTATAATATAGGGTATTACCCACTCCACCCCGTGAAATCCAAGCCAACATTCGTCAAAAGTTGGCTCAGGTTTTAATAAAGAAGGGGTTTTATGGGTCTCGAAAAGGAACAAACCCAAGCCAACATTTATTTACAAATGCAATAAATAATGAAATCAACCCTACACCGTGATACACGCCTATCAAATGAATGGAAACGTAATATATGAAGACCAACACCACAATCTTCAATCGCTTGCAATCAAACATGCAAGCAATTTCAGTCACATGCGTAAGGAATGTATTCTACTGTACACCGATATATATATATTATATACGCCTATAAAATGAATGGAAACGTAATATAGGAAGACCAACACCACAATCTTCAATCGCTTGCAATCAAACTTGCAAGCAATTTCAGTCACATGCGTAAGGAATGTATTCTGCTGTACACCGATATATATGTATTATATACGCCTATAAAATGAATGGAAACGTAATATAGGAAGACCAACACCACAATCTTCGTTGCATGTATTCCCGTAACAAATGTACCGTATACGCTGACATAGGCCTAGGCCTGTACGCCAATAATAAAATTATTGCAATCGCTTGCAATCACACTTGCAAGCAATTTCAAAGTCTCATGCAGATAGCCTATACTGTATATCCCATATGTATAGGAAGACCAACACCACAATCTTCGTTGCTATAGGAAGACCAACAACACAATCTTCGTTGCTTGTATTCCCGTAAGAAATGTACCGACATTACGCCAATAATAAAATTATTGTAGGCTAAATCAATCTCTCAAACAATATAAATGTACATTGTACTTACCAACACCCACACCAGTGTGTTCGCCAAGCTCCTCGTCAGCATCTTCAACATCACCTTCACCATTTTCGCCCTGCAAGTTATGGCGTCTGTGAAAACCGATGACAGGGTTATCTTCAAGTTCTTCTTCCTCCTCACTTCCCCCACTATCATCAAGCTCTTCCATGGTGTCAGTCAATGATATTCTAGACACCGCTGCAGAGTTCATCAGCAGAACTAACTCCTCGGCTGAGAGCGGGGCCCTACGGCTTGGCTGGCGCGACGTACTAGGGGCGGGCACCGAATCGAACACAGGCAAATCTTGTCTCTCCATTGTGGCGGCTAGAGCGGTACTGAGCCAAACTCACGTGGTGGGGATGTGTGGGTGGGACCTAGTAGTACACTGCCTGACCGCTAGATTTTGCTTGCCACTTAAATTAGGGCGGGAATTACCAACTCGACCTATGTCGCGCGCCGCCACATAGTCCAAATTTATTTCACTCGACTTATGTCGCGCGCCGCCAGTTAAGGGTTGAATAATGGGTAAGTTAATGCAAATCCTCCACTCAAACCATGAAAAACAACAATTAAACACTATATTCCGTGGAAAAAATATAAAGAAACTTGGTAAATAAGGCGGCTCTAGCTGTCTTGAATGTTACCGAAGAGTCCTGCAGTAGTCTCCTTGAAAGCTACCCGACATAAAGTGGTTGTGGGGGATTTTAATTTGCTAAACATAAAATGGGAAAATTAAACTTATAGCACAGGCGATGATCTCAGCCACAGTTTTGTTGAGACTGTTTCTATATCCAACATGTCCAGGAAATTACTAGATTCAGAGGAAATGCAGCCGGTAACACACTTGACCTGATCTTTACTGATGATGAGACAGTAGTCGACAACAAAAAGATTGAAAGTCTTCTTGGGAAAAGTGACCATGGGTGTATAATATTCAACTGTGATATAGAACCAGAAGACATGAAACGCAAGAAACAAATATATCTTTTTGGGAAAGCCAATTTTGAGAAGTATAATAGAATGTTGACCATTGACTGGGACGAGTATTTGAACGGACAAGATGTTGAGGGGGCTTGGGAGAAGTTTAAGAATAAATTTCAAGAGCTACTAATGAATGCATCCCAAGAGGAGAACTTAAAAATCATAACACTGTGAGAAAGAGCACTAATAAGGATTTGCCAATGAATAAGAAGATGTGGTCAAAAATTAAGAAAAAAACAAAGATTATGGGAGAGATTAAAGAAGATGAAACAAAATGGCATACCGGTAGCTCAGGATAAAGAATATAACCAACTTTTAAATGATTATAAGAGACTCAACAACCAAGTGAGATGGGAGACAAGGAAAGCAGTCAAAAATACTGAAAGGTCAATAGCTGAAAATGTTAAAACTAATCCTAAGGCCTTCTGGAGATATGTATGATCAAAAACAAAAACAGCGACAAGTGTCAACGACCTCTATACCAACGTGGACAAAACTATGAAGACTGCTAACGATGAGGAGAAGGCTAAAGTTCTGGCAGATTTCAACAGTACTGTATTTACTGAAGAACCATTAGGTGCTGTACCGGCACATGAACCCAACATTGACATGAGTAATGTCCCTGAGCTAATGTCCTTTGCCTTTACTGATCTGGGAATAAGGAAAGTTATTGATAAAATGAAGCAGGATAAATCTCCAGGCCCTCAAGGTTTCCATCCGAGAATGATCATAGACTCCAAGGAAGCTATCTCTTACCCATTGAGGATCATATTTAATTTGTCACTGAAAAGTCGGAAAGCACCCACAGACTGGAAAAAAGCTAACATCACAGCTATATACAAGAAAGGCGATAGGAGTGACCCAGGGAATTACCGACTTGTAAGTTTGACATGTGTTGTGTGCAAAATTATGGAAACATTAATCAGAGAAAGAATCCTGGCCCATATGAAGGAACACAAACTACTCAGCAACAGGCAGTATGGTTTCATGACAGGAAGATCGACAGTACTTCAGTTGATTACAGTGCTTGATAGATGGACCTAAATATTGGATGCAGGAGGTATGGTAGATGTTGCGTATTGTGAATTTATGAAAGCTTTTGATAAAGTTCCACATCAACGATTGTTAGAATTTTTTTTATAATATCACAGGGGATTTCTTAGGATGGATATCAGCTTTTCTCAGTAGCAGAAAACAACGGGTAATAGTTGGAGGTGAGGAATCTGAGTGGAAAGAAGTGATAAGCGTGGTGCCACAGGGATCAGTGCTTGGACCGTTGTTATTTGTTATATGTATATATTAATGACCTGCCTGACTGTATAGCAAACAGTGAAATATTCTTATATGCGGACGATACAAAATTGTTTAAGAGGATTATAAATAGAGAGGATTGCGATAGACTACAAGCGGACATTAGTAGGATAAGACTGTGGTCGGAAAAGTGGTTATTAAGTTTTCACCCTAAAAAGTGTAGTGTAATGAGGATAGGTAAAAATAATGTTGAAAGATTGAAATATATCATGAATGAAGAACTAATAGAGATTGATAAAGAGAAAGACCTAGGAGTAGTACTTGATGCAGAGCTCAAATTTTCTGACCACCTAGCAGAGAAAATAAATAAGGCGAACAGATTAGTGGGTTTAATTAGGAGGACATTTGTGTGTCCTTGGATAAAGATATATTTAGGGCTTTGTATATAACACTAATTAGACCACACTTAGAATAAGTGAATCAGGTCTGGTGTCCATTTAAGATAAAGGATGTTGAGGCAATTGAAGGGGTTCAGAGAAGAGCTACTAAATTGGTTCCAGGTTTGAAGGATAATTATGACCTACCCGGAAAGGTTGGAGAGTTTGAATATTCCTACACTGGCTTACAGGAGGTCGAGGGGGGATATGATTGAGGTTGTTTGTGAGGGTCTTTTTAACATGAGACAGGACAAGGGGACATACCGGTAGTAAAAAGATTTATAAGGAATGGCCTAGGTTAAATGTTAGGAAATATTCATTTTGTAATAGAATAGTAAACAACTGGAACGACCTCCCCGAGTCTGTGGTGAACGCTGGGTCTGTTAAAGAATTTGAAAGGAAACTTGACGAGGCTTGGAAAAATAAAAATAAAAAATATAATTTTAAAGATGTAATAGAACACGTTAAACTGGGCCACATAGACCACACGACCATGAGACACAGCCAGAGAGATTTAGAGCTGGAGTTACAGGCTTGATAGCCAGCCTCTTCCAGGATTCGTCTGTGAGTTTCTGTGAGTTAGCCAAGCACAGGCCATGATTTACGCATTACCACATTTAATATAGGCAGTGACGGTCTTTCTTCCCTTGCTTGTTTATACAGTGTGTACGATTTAATATGCTCTATGTGGTATTTTATAGCTCTTTATCCGGCAAGTGCGGATCTAATCATAAGAGTTTTACCGGTGCGCTGCGGATCTCCTCATATAATCCAAGGCCTAAAAAGAAACATTTAAATCAGCCCAGTATATATATATATATATATATATATATATATATATATATATATATTTGTTTTTGCCCCTTGGCCATGCCAAATATCACTCCTCCACATCCCCTCCTTCCACCCCCCCCCCCCCTTCAATTATCACCAATTCTCCCTGTTATTCCCTTATTCTTAGATATATTTTGGTGCGAGTTGCTAGCAGGGCATGGTCATCTGTGTTACCAAGCGTGGTAAAGAGCGAGAGAGAGACCCACGCAACAGTGTCTCTCCAGCCGTCGTGACGGCTGGCTGGCTGGCAGGCTGCCTCAGCCATAAGTTATGTAACTCCCAGCCTCTATCGCCGATTTTGACCATCCAAACACTGTTTCCGCTTGTTTTAATGTTGTAACATGGTATGATGACGATTGGAGTTTAGGAAACAGTCTAAATACCTCCGCACAGGGAGGGGTGGCCAATACCCCACCTACGCAGCGGAGAGGTTAAGGTTCGAGTATCACCTATCACATTATCATTAGATATATTAAAACTTATCTAGTTTAATAATTATATGGATTATATATATACATTACTATACAGTATATTATTTATACATAAGAAATGTATTTCCATGACATAGCCTACTAATTCATGCCCGAAAATTTCCTTGGATAGACGAAGATCTCCCAAGTTGCTCGGGAAGCGTGGATTGTCGGGAAGACCACTGAAAATAGACCAGAAACCACGGAAATCGTGGAGACCACGGAAATATTGGCAAGTGTGACATATTCTCCGTCGTCCTTCGACCTTCATCTTTCGATCTTGGGCATGAAATCGTTGTCTTCCTATCACGCAGGCTCCACGCACAATCATCGTCATCTACAGACATAGGCTGAAGTGTCTGATTGCTTCTCGGCTTTATTTACACCTATTTTGGCCTAAATAGATTCCCTATATATTAGTAATGCTTAGCAATCGCTAATAAAAAGTGGAGGTATGCCGTAATAACGCCATTATAATCATTTTATCCGAAAATACAGTGAAGATAGATGACTAAAGCTGAAGGTCACGACTCGCACGAAAATCATGAAGATGATAAACACTTAGCACTATCAGAAGGCTAGGCGGCGGGTGATAACCGTAACGGGCCTAGATTCCTAGGTTGAGAGTTTGATTCGTGATGTAGGCTACTGTACAAGCATTAATATATTATAATCATGCTCAATCCTTAAATATATACCGGGTATGTCATTACAGTATAATATTCAATACATTGGGATGAGAGAAAACGGTTAAATCAAGAAGTAGGCTACAGCACGTATGCACAACTTCAAGTTTCTACAAATACAATATCTTTGAGCAAGAATGGGAAGAATATTCTCTCAAGTGATTAAATGTAGCATAGCCTATATACTGTAGGTCTTATTGTAATCAATATACAATTATAATTTGCAACAGTAAACGATTTGTTATAACTAAATATGAGTAGTAGCTTCGTTGCTGCAATGATTAGCCTAATATTTCCTTCAATATTACAAATTATGTATTCTGTATGCTTTGTAATGTTGATAAAATACCGTATTTATGCATTATAGGTTCAGTTAATGCGATGTGTTAAATAGTACTCTTTAAATAACTTAGTAGCCTACATATACAGTAGGTTATACGGTAGTGTGTTTGGCAAGGAGTAGGCTATGTCTTGGAAATACATTCCTTATGTATAAATATATATTAATATATTTATATATATATATTCCATATACAGTACAGTATATTAAACTACCGGTACATAGGTTTTTAATATTTCTGATGATAATGTGATATGTGATATCCGAACCTAAAGAGCTATAAAATACCGCATGGAACACATAAAATCGTACATATAATACAGTTTACATAAGCAAAGGAAGAAATACGGTCACTGCCTATTTTAAATGTGGAATACGTACAGCACGGCCTGTGATTGGCTAAGCCGGGTGGACCCCCGGTCAGTCAGTCTACACTCTCATTACTTCTTGTCTTTATAATTTCTTGATATTGCTTGTGTTTACTTTATTATATAAACGTTATTGTTTCCTGTGATATTTAATAGCTCTTTAGATTTGGATAGCACTGTAAGTTATTAAGTAATCATTAAAATGTCTTAAACATATCTAGTTTAATGAATTAATAAGGAACAATACAGATAATAAACAAATTATCAGGGTACTGATACGATAGCCAATCATGAGCGTGCTGCTGCTTCTACTGACTTTCACTTTTACCGACAGACGTGGACTCATATCGCGTGTTTTAGGTAATAGCGATCAATATAGTCATACTTAACTTGGTTGTTATATATACTCAGCTTTTATCATACGGATTGTGATGTATTAATAGCATGACGGGAAGCTAAAATGGCCGAATTAAGACCAATTAATTTCGAAGTGACCTTGAATCTTCAATTCAAACGTAACCAAATGAGTGTATGGCTGTTATTCTTTTAGTAAAATGTAGTGTTTTGCAGTTCGTAATACATCAATTTCCGTTTATATATCATTTGTTCGTATTCAGATATAATTAAATATAGGCCCTATACAAAATACAAATGCATCATATAAATGGTCATTTGAGTTTGGTATTATCGTGGGCTTGACCACGATTTCCCGGTGTACTTGGGTAACCGTGGGCTGCCGAAAAGACCACGAAACGAGAGATGAAGGACCACGCAAACCGTGGTTTTGATGAAGGACGACGGAATATATGCCAGTGTGATAGCCCCTTAAGCGAGAAGTAGTAGGGGGACAGTCTGCCTCTATTAGCTGTAAGTAAGCGAGAAATCATGACCTCTATCCTCTGTATATCAAAAAGGGCTTGAGCAAATTGGCTGTAAATTTCCACTTCTATTCCTTGACTGACTTCTCAAATGGTACAAATATTAGCTCGATTACTCAAGTCGTTTTTTAATTACAGAGTTTTGAGTTCATGATATATATATATATATATATATATATATATATATATATATACGGTATGTTAGATCAGACCTTATGGACTGATCTTGAATTAAATAGGCTAACCTACCGTAACAAGTGAAGCAGCTCTGAACAAGGCTGGTTGGAGCGCTGCCATTAGGAAGTGAGACCGGAACCTCATTTTGTGTGGAGCACTATGTCTTGGTCTTTAAATTAATGTTCCGTATATACTGTGTGTAGGTAGGTACCGTACAGTTCGTATGTATATGCAAAGAGAGAATTATGGTTTATAGTTCAAATTATGTCTCTGGAAGTGATCAAATTAAGGCAAAGAGTTATTTCATGTTAATCTTCTTGTATTTCTTCTCATACTTAAACGAATTGCTCCGGTTTGACACCCTGATTTAATAATTTAACTTAGTGTCCATCATGCTGTGATTCAGGTGATCAGTCTCATAAGGTGTTGATTTTCGGTGTGAGCGTCCTGGGTTCGAATCCACGGACTGCCACATGTGTTTGTAAATTTCATTAATCGATTTTAGGAGTATAGTTGGTTGTTGGAAGGAACATAATAAATATAAATAAATCAAAATTTCAAAATATTCTTCAAGAAAAAGCTATAAAATGATAGTCCTATGCGAAGTCATTATCCAAGTTAACCGGTGACAGGTCAGTTGAACCAGTGCCACTTCAACCAGTGCCACTTTAACCAGTGATAACTCAACCAGTGGCCACTTCAACCAGTGACCATTTCAACCAGTGACCATTTTAACCAGTAGGTTAGGTTAGGTTAGGTTACTGGTTAAAATGGTCACTGGTTGAAATGGTCACTGGTTGAAGTAGCCACTGGTTGAGTTAACACTGGTTAAAGTGGCACTGGTTGAAGTGGCACTGGGTCAACTGACATGGAACCAAGTTAACCCTTTCAAAGTTTCAGTACCGGTGACATCTTTTTGTTTTGATGTCAGGAGCATGATTTTATGAAGCTTCGGAAAGATATATGGTAGCTAAAAGGATTAAGTGGGAAAGTGTTGTGCCTTTTTAATGGGTAGGCTATACGTCCTTCTTAAGCTGAATACAATCGTCTAATAGTTGCCAGAATATAATGAAAAGGACGTCACCGTTGGTACTGTCTGTATGGGTTAAGGGGGTACTACGCGCATTTTATGGACCCCCTTTGCCCTCGTGTTTAGCATAGGCCTATTAGTTTTGAGATTTTAAGACGTTCCTTCTATTATTTTAGGGATTTAATACCTTTCGCCCCATTTCGTTGTCAATTTCAAGACCTTTCGTGCCATTCAGGTGTCGATTTTTTCCTAACAAAGGAGTACAAAGGAAATCAAGCAACAACAGATCTAGTGGCCCTTCTAGGTTGCTTGTCCTCCAAAACACTGAGGATCAAGTGTCCAAACAGTGGTTTAGAGTGGGTAAGGGAACATTGGAAAGGGAATTACTGCCCTGGAACTAATGTCCGTGGCAGGATTAGGAAGTTAGCAGGGGACAGATGGGTTAGTAACTGAGGGGGGGATAAAATAAAGTTATTCATTTACAAACGCAGTCAGTCGCGGGTTTGATGCGAGATATTTGTCTAGGCGGAGTTTAAATGAATCAACGGTGATGCAGTCTATAACGTTTCGGGGAAGCCCATTCCACAAGTTGACAACTCGATTGAAGAAGAAATTCTTAGATTCGTGTGAGTTAAAAGATTTACCAATAATTTTGCAACCGTTTCCCCGCGTGTAATTAGATTGGTCGATAGTGAAGTACTTACTACAGTTCATATTGTCGATGCCTTTGATGATTTTGAACACTTGAATTAAGTCACCTCTTAATCTGCGCTGGGTTAAAGGAAATAGATTTAATTCTCTAAGACGCTCTTCGTATGGTTTGTTCTTTAGGCTAGGTATCATTTTGGTAACTCTACGTTGAACTCGTTCTAGCTTGTTTATATCTTTTTGGTAATAAGGGCACCAGGATTGAACGCAGTATTCCAGAAGAGGGCGGACTAATGAATTGTAAAGGGTTAGGATAACTTCTTTGGATTTATGCTCAAATGACCTGCCTATAAAGCCAATTATTTTGTTTGCCTTCTTAACAACTTCTGAACATTGTTGACTCGGTTTTAGGTTACTCGATATTGTTACTCCCAGATCGGTTTCTCTGTTTACATTCTTAAGCTGAGTGCCATTCATCGAATAGTTTGCTTTCTCATTTAGGTATCCGATATGTAGTACTTTACATTTATCCGCATTGAAACTCATTTGCCAAATTTGGGCCCAACATGACAATTTATCTAGATTGTGTTGCATATCGTCAACTTGTTCTTTTGAGAGTACGCTATTTGCAATTTTTGTATCGTCAGCAAATTTTGAGATTGTACAGGTGAGACCCTCATCTATGTCGTTGATGTAAATTAGAAAGAGAATTGGTCCTAGTACCGATCCCTGGGGTACCCCGCTACTTACATTGGTCCATTTTGATGCCTTACCGTTTATGACTACTCTTTGCTTTCTGTCGCTGAGCCAATTTTCTATCCATTTCAACACACCGTCTTGTATTCCATGCGCTTTTAGTTTTAGCAGTAAACGTTTGTGGGGAACTTTGTCAAAGGCCTTTTGAAAATCAAGGTATATAATATCTACAGCTTTACTCTCATCGTAGAGGTTGAGGATATCGTGGAAGAAGTCTAAGAGGTTTGTTAAACAGGAACGTTTTTTACGAAAGCCGTGTTGAGTATCTTTAAGTATGTTATTTTCCTCTAAGTGATTTACGAGTCTGTCTCGTATGACCGTTTCTAGCATTTTACATACAACTGAGGTTAAGCTAATTGGACGATAGTTACTGGGTAGGGATTTGCTGCCTTTTTTGAATATCGGTGTTACGTTGGCTAACGAGCGATAGCGAGCCTGTAATTTTAAGAGGGACATTTTTCTATTGAAAAATGTACAAATTTATCTTGAAGGGGGGTCTTGGGGTGTTTTTTTAAGCTTGATGGAGTTCTAGGGATGACACCAAGAAAATAATAACAAGATAAATAAGTAAGCAAATAAATAGGCCATCCCTCCTTAACGGTATACGGTACCGGTACGGTCTGTTTGCTTGTGTCAACAGTCAACGTTAACAGGTAAACAAAGACAGCTGGTGGGTCAATACACCTGCTGCACAAACAGATCAATGCACCAACGGCTAGGGGTGGGTACCGGTATGTTATTTATTAGCCTATACGAACCCTCTATTTTATCGATCTTCAAGTCTGCCGTCTCTGCCAGCAACGAGAGAATTTGACAGTGAAATTAGATGAAGCCTACAACAAGATCAACGTCCTCACCATGAAGCTGGAATCACTCCAAGAGTTTGTAACACAACGTTGGAGTACCGCAAACTTCAATTGTCACCGCAACTCCAGCAGCCACCAACGCCCCAACGTCAACTGCCAACAATTCAACGCCTGCAGTAGCCATTTCATCTGATGGTTCCGATACTCAAGAAACAAATAGTAACTCTCTTCCCCCTCAAGACAACTTCCGTGTGTCGTGAGGAACAACGTTTGCCCCAAGACCAGGAAACCCATACCGATTACCGAGTGTCAAAACCGCTTCCAGGCCCAAATTTGGCAAATGAGTTTCAATGCGGATATATGTAAAGTACTACATATCGGATACCTAAATGAGAAAGCAAACTATTCGATGAATGGCAGTCAGCTTAAGAATGTAAACAGAGAAACCGATCTGGGAGTAACAATATCGAGTAACCTAAAACCGAGTCAACAATGTTCAGAAGTTGTTAAGAAGGCAAACAAAATAATTGGCTTTATAGGCAGGTCATTTGAGCATAAATCCAAAGACGTTATCCTAACCCTTTACAATTCCTTAGTCCGCCCTCTTCTGGAATACTGCGTTCAATGCTGGTGCCCTTATTACCAAAAAAACATAAACAAGCTAGAACGAGTTCAACGTAGAGTTACCAAAATGACACCTAGCCTAAAGAACAAACCATACAAAGAGCGTCTTAGAGAATTAAATCTATTTCCTTTAACCCAGCGCAGATTAAGAGGTGACTTAATTCAAGTGTTCAAAATCATCAAAGGCATCGACAATATGAACTGTAGTAAGTACTTCACTATCGACCAATCTAATTACACACGGGGAAACGGTTGCAAAATTATTGGTAAATCTTTTAACTCACACGAATCTAAGAATTTCTTCTTCAATCGAGTTGTCAACTTGTGGAATGGGCTTCCCCGAGAAGTTATAGACTGCAGCACCGTTGATTCATTTAAACTCCGCCTAGACAAATATCTCGCATCAAACCCGCGACTGACTGCGTTTGTAAATTAATAACTTTATTTTATCCTCCCCTCAGTTACTAACCCATATGTCCCCTACTAACTTCCTAGTCCTGCCACGGACATTAGTTCCAGGGCAGTAGTTCCCTTTCCAATGTTCCCATACCCACTCTAAACCACTGTTTGGACACTTGATCCTCAGTGTTTTAGAGGACAAGCAGCCTAGAAGGGTCACTAGAACTGTTGTTGCTTGATTTCCTTTGTACTCCTTTGTACTCTAATCACAGTATAATGCACAAATATACTTAAAGATACTCAACACGGCTTTCGTAGCAAACGTTCCTGCTTAACAAACCTCTTAGACTTCTTTCACGATATCCTCAACCTCTATGATGAGAGTAAAGCTGTAGAAATTATATATAATGTATACCTTGATTTTCAAAACACCTTTGACAAAGTTCCCCACAACCATTTATTGCTAAAACTAAAAGCGCATGGAATACAAGACGGTGTGTTGAAATGGATAGAAAATTGGCTCAGTGACAGAAAGGAAAGAGTAGTCATTTAAATGGTAAGGCCAATGTACCAATGTACGGTAAGCTAAGTAGCGGGGTGCCCCAGGGATCGGTACTGGTAGGCTACTAGAACCAATTATCTTTCTAATTTACATCAACGACATGGATGAGGGTCTCGCCTTTACAATCTAAAAGTTTGCTGACAATACAAAAATTGCAAATAGCGTAGGCCTTCTCTCAAAAGAACTAGCCTAGTTGACAATATGCAACACAATCTAGATAAGTTGTCATGTTGGGCCCAAATTTGGCAAATGAGTTTCAGTGCGGATAAATGTAAAGTACCGTACCGGTACTACATATCGGAAAACGAAATGAGAAAGAAAACTATTCGATAGTATTCGATGAATAGCACTCGGCTTAAGAGTGTAGACAGAGAAACTTATTTGGAAGAACAATATCGAGTACCGGGTAACCTAAAACCGAGTCAACAATGTTCACAAGTTGTTAAGAAAGCAAACAAAATAATTGGCTTCATAGGCAGGTCATTTGAGCATAAATCCAAAGACGTTATCCTAACCCTTTACAATTCCTTAGTCCGCCCTCTTCTGGAATACTGCGTTCAATGCTGGTACCCTTATTACCAAAAAGACATAAACAAGCTAGAACGAGTTCAACGTAGAGTTACCAAAATGATACCTAGCCTAAAGAACAAACCATACAAAGAGCGTCTTAGAGATTTAAATCTATTTCCTTTAACCCAGCGCAGATTAAGAGGTGACTTAATTCAAGTGTTCAAAATCATCAAAGGCATCGACAATATGAACTGTAGTAAGTACTTCACTATCGACCAATCTAATTACACGTGGGGAAACGGTTGCAAAATTATTGGTAAATCTTTTAACTCGCACGAATCTAAGAATTTCTTCTTCAATCGAGTTGTCAACTTGTGGAATGGGCTTCCCCGATAAGTTATAGACTGCAGCACCGTTGATTCATTTAAACTCCGCCTAGACAAATATCTCGCATCAAACCCGCGACTGACTGCGTTTGTAAATTAATAACTTTATTTTATCCTCCCCTCAGTTACTAACCCATATGTCCCCTACTAACTTCCTAGTCCTGCCACGGACATTAGTTCCAGGGCAGTAGTTCCCTTTCCAATGTTCCCTTACCCACTCTAAACCACTGTTTGGACACTTGATCCTCAGTGTTTTAGAGGACAAGCAGCCTAGAAGGGTCACTAGACTGTTGTTGCTTGATTTCCTTTGTACTCCTTTGTACTCTAATCACAGTATAATGCACAAATATACTTAAAGATACTCAACACGGCTTTCGTAGCAAACGTTCCTGCTTAACAAACCTCTTAGACTTCTTTCACGATATCCTCAACCTCTATGATGAGAGTAAAGCTGTAGAAATTATATATAATGTATACCTTGATTTTCAAAACGCCTTTGACAAAGTTCCCCACAACCATTTATTGCTAAAACTAAAAGCGCATGGAATACAAGACGGTGTGTTGAAATGGATAGAAAATTGGCTCAGTGACAGAAAGGAAAGAGTAGTCATTTAAATGGTAAGGCCAATGTACCAATGTACGGTAAGCTAAGTAGCGGGGTGCCCCAGGGATCGGTACTGGTAGGCTACTAGAACCAATTATCTTTCTAATTTACATCAACGACATGGATGAGGGTCTCGCCTTTACAATCTAAAAGTTTGCTGACAATACAAAAATTGCAAATAGCGTAGGCCTTCTCTCAAAAGAACTAGCCTAGTTGACAATATGCAACACAATCTAGATAAGTCGTCATGTTGGGCCCAAATTTGGCAAATGAGTTTCAGTGCGGATAAATGTAAAGTACCGTACCGGTACTACATATCGGAAAACGAAATGAGAAAGAAAACTATTCGATAGTATTCGATGAATGGCACTCGGCTTAAGAGTGTAGACAGAGAAACTTATTTGGGAGTAACAATATCGAGTACCGGGTAACCTAAAACCGAGTCAACAATGTTCAGAAGTTGTTAAGAAAGCAAACAAAATAATTGGCTTTATAGGCAGGTCATTTGAGCATAAATCCAAAGAAGTTATCCTAACTCTTTACAATACCTTAGTCCGCCCTCTTCTGGAATACTGCGTTCAATTCTGGTGCCCTTATTACCAAAAAGATATAGACAAGCTAGAACGAGTTCAACGTAGAATTACCAAAATGATACCTAGCCTAAAGAACAAACCATACGAGGAGGAGCGTCTTAGAGAATTTAATCTATTTCCTCTAACCCAGCTCAGATTAAGAGGCGACTTAATTCAAATGTTCAACACCATCAAAGGCATCGACAATATGAACTGTAGTAAGTACTTCACTATCGACCAATCTAATTACACGCGGGGAAAAGGTTGCAAAATTATTGGTAAAACATTTAATCGCACGAATCTAAGAATTTCTTTTTCAATCGAGTTGTCAACTTGTGGAATGGGCTTCCCCGAGATATTATAGACTGCAGCACAGTTGATTCTTTTAAACTTTGCCTAGACAAATATCTTGCCTCAAACCCGCAACTGACTGCGTTTGTAAATGAATAACTATATTTGATTCCCCCTCAGATTCATCAAGGATTATTGCTTAGGCCTATATAATTATATTACTAAGACGGTTCTCCTTTTTTCCCAGATATACGAAAGATCACGTACGGTATAACGGCGTTATTTTACTAACTCATCTGTCCCCTACTAACATCCTAATCCTGTCACTGACATTAGCTCCAGGGCAGTAGTTCCCTTTCCAATTTTCCCTTACCCACTCTAAACCACTGTTTGGACTCTTGATCCTCAGAGTTTTGGAGGACAAGCAGCCTAGAGGGGTCACTAGATCTGTTGTTGCTTGATTTCCTTTGTACTCTTTTGTACGGTACTAACTAATGGGCCGAATGGCTTAAAATCTGAAAACTAATGGGTCCGAACATGAGGGAGAAGGGGGGCCAGCAAAACCAACCATTCCCCCCCTTTCGTATCATTAACTCCCGTCTACTCACCGACTCTGCAATTTCTCTCTCTTCGCCGGAATGTTGCATCGCTATTCTATCGCTATTACAATAACCAGTGTTCTTCAGAGTTCTCTCAGTGTATACAACCTCTTCTACTTAGGGTACAGTACGTAGTACCTGTTTTGCAACACAATCCCACCTAGTTCTTTGTACAACTCTCCAACTCACGAGTGAAACGTTACTCCCAATCTTTCTTCTTTCTATCCACCAGCTGAGCTCTGGAACCTCTCTCCCTGAATCCAGCTTTCCCTCAATCCCATGACTTAAATTGTTTCAAACTCAGTGTGTCCAGACATTTTGGCTCGAACATTCCTTGATTTTAGCCCTGTCACTCTTTCAACTCTAGGGGAGGCACTCTTCATAGACAATTTTGCCTTTTGTCTCCCTTATCCACATATAAATTTGTTTTGTCTTTGTGAATACAGTCCCACTAAAAAAATAATTCCCACTTACTCTATCTATCACCACTTACTCTTTCTCTATCACCACTTACTCTATCTCTATCACCACCTACTCTATCTCTATCACCACTTACTCTTGCTCTATCATCACTTACTCTTGCTCTATCATCACTTACTCTTACTCTATCACCACTTACTCTATATCTATCACCACTTACTCTGTCTCTATCACCACTTAGGCATATTACATTAGCCATACGAAGAAACGTTGCATCCCTTGCATTATTCTACAGATATTTTCACAGCAATTGTTCCGAGGAACTTGCTTCAATTGTGCCGCCTCTCCACATCTTTCCCCGTAGAACTAGGGCAGCTGAGAGCGCCCATGAATTTACACTTTCTCCTCCACAATGCAGAACTTCTGCTTATCAGAATTCATTTATCCCCAGAGCTACTACTCTTTGGAATTCACTTCCCTCGAATTGCTTTCCACAAACTTACAATCAACAAATGTTTAAATCCAGTTGTTACAAACATTTTATGAATGGAGGATGCCTTTAGGCACATGGACCTTTTTTTTTATCTGTGTTTTTCCTTCCTCCGTTCATTGTCTCTTAAAAAAAAAAAAAAAAAAAAAAAAAAAAAAAAAAAAAAAGGCTACTATATCTCTATCCCAAGTTAATCTTACTCTATCTCTATCCCATTACTCTTACTCCATCACCACTTACTATATTACCACTTACTATATTACCACTTAATATTACTCTATCACCACTTACTATATTACCACTTACTCTTACTCTATCACCACTTACTCTATCTCTATCCCATTACTCTTACTCTATCACCACTTACTCTATCTCTATCCCATTACTCTTACTCCATCACCACTTACTATATTACCACTTACTCTTACTATATCACCACTTACTATATTACCACTTACTCTTACTCTATCACCACTTACGGTACTATATTACCACTTACTCTGACTATCACCACTTACTATATTACCACTTACTCTTACTATATCACCACTTACTATATTACCACTTACTCTGACTATTACCACTTAATCTTACTATATCACCACTTACTCTGACTATCACACTTACTATATTACCACTTACTCTGACTATCACCACTTACTATATTACCACTTACTCTGACTATCACCTCTTACTATATTACCACTTACTCTGACTATCACGGTCACCACATACTCTTACTCTATCACCACTTACTATATTACCACTTACTCTGACTCTATCACCACTTACTCTGACTATCACCACTTACTATATTACCACTTACTCTTACTCTATCACCACTTACTCTTACTTTATCACCACTTACTATATTACCACTTAGGCACTTACTCTTACTCTTGCTTTTTACCACTCATTATGGTGTGTGTGTGTGTGTATGTGTGTAGGTGTGGGTGGGTGGGTGAGATGGTGTGGTTGTGCGCATGAGAGAGTTATGTGTGTGGGTGGGTGTGTTTGTGCGCAGTTATCTGTGTGACGTGTTTGTGGGTGGGCTTTGTGTGTGTGTGAGCGTGAGAGACTATGTATGTGTGTACGTGTGTACATGGCCTACTGTACGTGGCGGTTAAAGAAGTGTGGTTAGTCACTACCTATATATACCCATGATAGGTGACCGGACAACTCAACCAGTAGACCATTTTAACCTTGGTGACCCTGCTCTCTGGGTATTCTCCTGGGTGACCTAGATGTGTGTGAATTTTGTGTTTTGTCTTGTGTTTTCCTGTTCTTGCTCTGTCTTGAGTTGGCCACCCCCAAGACAAAACTAAATAAAATCAAATAAAAAAATAAAAAAAATAGAGGAAAATATAAATAAAAAATAGGAAAAGTCTGAGCATATAGATATAGATAGAATAGCTCTCAACCAATGCGGTTAGGTTAGGTTAGGTTAGTACTATATTTTGGCACTGGTTTGGTTGGTCTTGGTTGATTTGGCACTGGTTGAGATGTCCGGGAACCACCCAAGATCTATTATAGACATTCGATATACTGTACCCTGTTCCAAATAGGTAGGTCAGAAATCGTGAACGGTCAACCTCTGTAACTCAAAAAGGGTTAGAGCAAATGGGCTGTACATTGCCACGCCTGTTCCTTGGCTAAACCTTCCCAAATGGTAGAAGTATTAGCTCGATTACTCTAGTCATTGGTGAGTTATAGAGGTTAATGTTAAATAGTTTTGGCCTACATCCTTGGAACATAGTATACTTGGGTGTCAAACGAAGGCTGAGACCATTGTTGTTAGCGTTAATTATTTTTATGTAAAGATAAAATTAGGGTTTATAGTTCATATTATGTCTTTGACAGTGATAACATGGCTAAAAGAATGCTACTTCGTGTTGGTTTTCTTGTATTCCTTCTTACCGGTATATTAACGCCCTACGAGCGGGCACGTCAGTAACTTCTACTACCCGCCAAGCGGGTGGTTTTACCCTAAACGACCTTCTTTCCGTGCTCTTTTTCATGCATAAACAAGAGCCAGAGCGTAATACAATTATGTATCCCTGAAAGGGCGATAATTGAGCTTTCCAATGACACCAGAACCATCCTTGTACGACCACGCGTTCTCTTGCAACGATCGTGCAACACGAAGGAAAAATCCCTAAAATACGGTAATTTCCTTACATACCGGTAATTCCCTGTCTAGGGAGGCAGTGAGTGTGGATGTGTGTGGAGGGGAGGGCAGTTGCCGCGCGGGACCCGTGCCAAACGGTCAGAGCCGACCTACGCTCCTCCCACCGCTCGTCTCTCTCTCAGAGCCAACCATTGCTCAAAATTGCACACCGCCTGAAGTCGGTCCCCACCACATAGTCCTTCCTTCTCTAGACCGACTTAAGTCGGGTGCCGCTAGACAAGGGTTAATTCAAGTCTTCAAACAAAATGGCTCCGGTTCGACAGCCTGCTCTGCAACTCAAAAAGGGCTAGAGCAAAGGGGCTGTCAATGTCCACACCTGTTCCTAGGCTGACCCTTCCCAAATGGCAGAAGTATTAGCTCGAATCCTCTAGTCATTGGTGAGTTATAGAGGTTAATGTTCAAGAGTGTTGGCCTACTTTCTTGGAACATGGTATAGTAACCAGTGCAGTAGTGTGTTAACACTTTCAATACCGGTGACGTCTTTTTTATTGGATTTCAGCTACAGTTAGACGTTTTTATGAAGCTTAACCCTTTGAGTACCGGTACCAGCGACGCGTGGTATATTATATTTTAAATCTTGTTAGACGATATTATGCAGCTTAGGAAGGATCTGCGGTAGTTAAAAGGGTTGTTTGAGATAGTTTGAAGCCTTATTATTGCTAGAAGTCCTTCTTAAGCGGAATGAAATTGTCTAATACTTGCCAGAAAGTGATGTAAAGAACGGATGAAGAAAGATATAAAATTAGGGTTTCGTGTGGGAAGGATCTGCCTTGTGTGGACCAATCGGCTTTCTGCAGACTCCCATTTTACGGTAGCTTAAAGGATTAATTGAGATAGTCTGTAACCTTTTAATGGGTAGATGTCCTTCCTAAGCCGAATAAAATCGTTTAATGGTTTCCAGAATATAATAAAAAGAATGTCACCGGTACAGAGTGTGTTAAGGGGAGGGTTTTAGTTTGGTCCCTAGATATCCATCAAGCTTATGATTACACCCCCTTGAGCCCCTTTCAAGATAAATTTGTACATTTTTCGGTAGAAAAATTTCCCGGCTGAAAGCCGGTTCCTCTTAAATTACAGGCTCGCTATCGCTCGCCAGGCTAAAATCGACACCTAAATGGCACGACAGGTTTTAAAATTGACAGAAATGGGTCGAAAGTTCTTAAAATCATCAAAATAATGGGGCAAACGTCTTAAAATTAGAAAACCAATGGGGCT
This sequence comes from Paralithodes platypus, assembly GCA_032716605.1. NCBI lineage: Eukaryota > Metazoa > Arthropoda > Malacostraca > Decapoda > Lithodidae > Paralithodes > Paralithodes platypus. The sequence goes on from CM064484.1 coordinate 4,391,661, forward strand.
AAACATTTGGGAGAAAGGAGTCCAGAAAAAAATCCCTCAAGTGGAAATCTCTCCTTAAAGGGGGGGGGGGGGCGTATTTAGTTGGTCATTTATTTAGCTTTTTATTATTTTATTTATTATTTATTATTTATTATTTATTACCTTGAGTTGTTTACCTTGAGTTGTTTACCTTGAGTTGTTTACCTTGAGTTGTTTACCTTGAGTTGTTTACCTTGAGGTGTTTACCTTGAGTTGTTTACCTTGAGTTGTTTACCTTGAGTTGTTTACCTTGAGTTGTTTACCTTGAGTTGTTTACCTTGAGTTGTTTACCTTGAGTTGTTTACCTTGAGGTGTTTACCTTGAGGTGTTTACCTTGAGTTGTTTACCTTGAGTTGCTTACCTTGAGTTGTTTACCTTGAGTTGTTTACCTTGAGTTGTTTACCTTGAGTTGTTTACCTTGAGGTGTTTACCTTGAGGTGTTTACCTTGCGTTATTTACGTTGTTTACCTTGAGTTGTTTACCTTGAGTTGTTTACCTTGAGTTGTTTACCTTGAGTTGTTTACCTTGAGTTGTTTACCTTGAGTTGTTTACCTTGAGTTGTTTCGGCCTCCTCAGCGGCCTCGGCGAGAGTTGCTCCCCCCGAGTGTGTTTATTATTTATTGTGTTTATTATTTATTTATTATTGTATTTATTATTATTTATTTGCTCATTTATTTAGCTTTTTATGTTTTATATATTTTGTTAGTTTCCTCACTAGACCTCCATCAAGCTTAGTACCCCCCCCCCCCCTCCTCCCCAGACCCTCCTTCAAGAAAAAATTGTACATTTTTCAATAGAAAAATGTCCCGGCCGAAGGCGGGTTCCTCTTCAAATACGGGCTCGCTATCGCTCGCCAGGTAAACATCGACACCTAAATGACACGAACATTCTTAATATTGACAAACAAATGGGGCTAAAAGTATTAAAATCGTCAAACTAATGGGCCGAACGTCTTAAAATCTGAAATCTAATGGGGCTAAACATGAGGAAGAAGGGGAACCATAAAAACGACCCATCCCCCCTTAACCTTATCCCTTGGCATTTACTCACGTGTCCGGTCAGCCACTTGGTACAGTCGCGCTAATAAGTGATGTCTGGGCACCAAGTATGTTTTGATCAATAATTGGTACCAGCAATATCTAACCTCACAATAGCTAAGCAATATCTAAGCTTCATTTCTTCATATCGAGTGAAATATACAAACATGATCCTACACTTACCCACCCTATTCAACATCTGACAGACATTAATAAAGCACAGAGCAAGCCAAACGTAATGACAGCTGGGACATGACTTATTAGCGCGACCTTACAGTAGCACTAATAAGTCGTGTCGCCGCTGCCATTACGTTTTGCTCGCTGTGTGCTGTATTAATGTTTGTCAAATGTTGAATAGGGTGTGTGAAGATAGAAACATGTTTATATATCTCACTCGAAACGATGAATTAATGCTTAGATAGTGGTGATGCCAATTATTGATCGAAATATACTTGGTGCCGCAACATTACTTATTTGGCCGACTGTTCGTGACTTGTGCTATAGTCTATTCGCTGTAAGTAGGAGAGAAATCATCAACTCTATCCACTGTAACTGAAAAACGGCTAGAGCAAATTGGCTGTAAATTTTCACATCTATTCCTTGGCTGACTCTTCCCAAATGGTAGGAATATTAGCTAGACTACTCTAGCCGTTTTTGAGTTACAGAGGTTAGAAGTCATGATTTCTCACCTACTAACAGCGAATAAACTATAACGTCCCAGTAGTGTTTATGTTTTTCTATGTGTAAGAAGGAGACAGAAGGCAGGTTGTCTGTAACGAGTGCCTCCCCCAAAGCCTAAAGAGTGACAAACAGCCAAATTCAAGGCACGTTGGGGTCAAAATGCCTGGACACACAAAGTTTTACCCCCATCCAGGTGTCGATTTTTTCCTGGCGAGCGGTAACATTTTGTTTTACTGCAGGCTAAATTTGTAAATTTTTCGATAGAACAATGTCTCCAGCGAAGCCGAATTTCTCCATACAATACTGGCTTGCTATCGCTCGCCAGGAAGAAATCGACACCTGGATTGGGATAAACGTCTTAAAACAACAGACAGAGAAAAGGAGAGAAAAATAGCAGGTCACCCGACTCATCCCCCTTAAACTGAATCGTCTAATAGTAGCCATCATAAAGTTTAACGGGCGGCACCGGTACTGACAGGGTTAAAGAGAGCCCCACACAAAGCCCTCTAAAGCCCGGTTCACACTAGCCGTTTTTCCTACCGTTTTACTGTACGTATAAAATATTGTGACGTCAGAGTGAAGTCACTTACAGACATGCGGCGTGTACGTATTGTGAACCAGGGAGCCTTTACCAAAATGCGTACCCCTCAAAAAGATGGTTTTGATTTATCTTTTTGGTGTACTTACAATACATACGTATATTGAACATTGAAGTGAAATGTGTGTAATATTTTTCTGCCAATTTCCAATACATTATAGTTAATATCACATCACAATATATGCTATATGTATAATTTTAATGGCAAGGCAAATATTAAGGCAGTTTAATGTTAACCTATTGATTGTGTACCTGGCAGCCGACGCGGCATCACCAAAGTTAACACGTTGTACTGCTTCGCGCGCCTCCAGATAGAGACAATGTATATTCCTAGTTAATATGCATTGAATTACGGTGGTGGTTCATCTTCGTTCCAAATAAAGAAATAAACACCAAGAAAGATCGTTTCTCAGTCTATGTTGACGATCGTCTAGTAGGTGTTTACCGTACGCCAGAGAAGTACGTGCCCAACCCCAGAGTTTTGTGCCTACGCTCTGGAATGTGGTACTAGTAGAGTCATTTTCAGAGCTTCCGTGACCGTGTTTAGGATACCAAAGTTTCTCGGTGAATTTAACAAGGGCAACTGATACTAAAAAAAATAAGCCCCCATACACCTCACCAAACTGACGGGAAAGTTGTTATTCTAGACTTTTTCAAAATGGCCGCTGCCGTCATCTTAAAATTTTTATAAAGTTCTATTTCTTGAAGTGAATGGCCAAAAATTACAATTTTGGTGTCTATTCCCACTAATTTTGGTGTCAGAAGACCAATGGCATGGCACAATTAAAAAATAATTAATAAATAATTACCAAATAATTAAGTAAATAAGAAAATAATTAAGAAAATCAATGGGATGGCATAATTCATGATTTAGAGTCCCATTAACCTCAACATCTAAGACAAATATGATGTTGTTAAATCCACTGAGAAACTTTGGTATCCTAAATTAATAAAACATGAGACCTACTGCATTAAGATGCACTATCACTGCAGGACAAATATGATGCACAACTGTCAGAATCACTTCCGCTGTCATCATCGCTGCTCTCCATTTGTGGATGACTTGGAGTTTTTAGAAGATCCAGGAATGATGGAAGTGCAGGTTGGGTATAGTGTACTGGAAGGCATAAGCCATTTACAAGGTGCCATCCATGGCCAATTGGTGATGGATGATTCTGAAGCTGGAAATTCTTCTGCAGATATGTGAGGTAATTGGTGCGCTCTAAGTGTCGTCGTAGACTGTCAGAATCAGGTACCAGTCTGATGATCTTCTTTTTCTTGAGTACTGACCACTTTGCTGCTCTCACCTCTGCTAGGGTCTTGTGTTTGGTGTCACAATAGATGTACCGGATAACAAATTTCTGTAAGTCATTGATGATTTCCTGTGTGACTGGGATGATTGTGCCACAACTTTTTAAGGAGGTTGCGAGCTTCTGATGATTTTTCTACACGGTCAACAATAGTTTTCTTGCCTATTCCATAAAAGCCGGAGTTATGGTCGCATCCGGTAAGAACATAGAGTGGGATCAAAGACTCCGCCATTGCCTCACTACACAAACACCGAGCATTTATCAGCTGAGATTTGCGTTTCAAGCACAAGAGTCCTGATATTTGCCGAGCCACATAGGCTGCCTGAACGTAGTTATCAGTATCTTCAGTGTCTATGACAACTGGTTCTGTATACCCTTCTGACCGCAGCTTACCATAAAGAGTGAACAGAGCTGTGTCTGCTTCTGCATGGGCGTATGTGAGATTCTGCAAAACTTCATCTGTGGTGAGATTCCTTGCTGGTTTGCCAAAAACACAGTGTATGAGCTGAATAGTGATTGTAGATGCCTTTCTTTTGAAAGCAGCCTTGATAAATGCTTGAAGGCGAACTTTATTCTCTGGCTTACCAAGAGAGCATGAAAGTCTCTATTAGAAGGAAATTTGTCCTCTGACTTCATAAACACATTGCAAATGGACTGATTTTTTTGTCGGTGTTGTCGTTCACTATCTTTGATGGAGAAGTCTTGCTCGTACGAGTCATTAACCAAGATAACACACTCTGCATTCGAATGTCTATTCAGGAACTGTGTCCAGATGTTGTTCATCCGTTATCCTTGGTCTGATGGGTGGTTCACCACGCTTGACTGTTTTGTATGGTTCAATTCTTTGTATCTGGCTCCCAAGTTCTTTGAGGCTATCAGAGAGGTACGAAGGCAAGGTGCTATTTGCAACTGGTCTATCATCATCTAGGGTAGGTAGATTTAGCTTAGGTAGGTCTGGCTGAACAAACATGACATTTGTACGATGTGATTGGCCACTTCCAGTCAAAGTGTCACTTTTGAAGTCATCGTTGTCGACTATACATATTGCCGGTGTTCCTTCAGAAAGTTCAAAAGGACACTAAGTTGAATGCTTCAGGTCAGTAACTGGCCAGAAATCTCTAAGCAAAAGCACATCATTGTAACTGATTCCCAGGCCATCCTTATGTAATATGTCTACGATTTATCTGCTCTTTGTCATACCATGTAGCAGTACACCGAGGTTTGTCTCAAATGCAGTACGTCTTCCAGTGATGTAGCTGGTCAAAATAGATGCAATTGATCTGACTTGGGGCTTGTCATTGACTTCAGACTTTGTGGGGTGCTTTAACCAAGTGATGAGCTTCAAGAGGAGATCATTCAGGTCTTCATATTCTTCTAGCTCATGTATGTATGGAGGTCAAGGAACAGTTTTTGTTTTGATGATCTGATCTCTGAGTCGCCCAGCTACATTCTTCACCAGCTGATCGTCACTTACACCTAGAGAGGATATTGCAGCCTCAAGATATGAACCTGCAGCTCTTGCATCATATACCAGTTCACTCACATTCTTCTGACCTCGTTCATGAAATGCTATGTCATCTCCAAATTCCTTGATCAGAATTTCCTTCACGAAACTAGACTTTGCTGTGGAATAGTAACCATAATTTGAAGTAATGCCTTTGTAATCCTTTACAAGACCTTGCAGTGTACGGATTTCATGATCTTCAAAGATAACTTGACGGACATGATGAAAGAAGATATTTTGGGCCTCTCGAAGATTAACATGTTGCAGATGCTCTGTCTTTTCATCAGGGAAAGACTCCTTCAGAGGGTTGCTGACATAATTGCGCCAACATTCACGATGATAACGAATTTCCAATCCAAACGCCGTTCGACTGTCTGGGATAGATGCAAGTAGGGTATTCAATCTTTCTCTTATAGGCTCATCTGACAGACAAACTGTATGCAACTTGAACCGGTTCCATGCGTCTACTGTTGACAGCAGCAAAAGTTTGGACTTCCCAGGATTACTGGTTTTTTGTGGTCCTTTCATACACCACATACAGAGATTCTTATCATGAACCACTCCAGTACTAGAACGAAGCTTTTTAGGCACATTTCCTGGGAGTTGTTGACTTGAAGTTGATGCTTGAACTTCTTCCTGTTCAGATTTCCGTTTACGATTCTGTGCTTGCTGAATATAGCGATTACTACTGATCTGGGTGTAACATTTACTATGCATGTACAGGCCTTTAGGCCCCTTGTTCCACTCCACTGCTGCATTGGCATGCTGAAATTTATCAAGTTCCTTCCACCGAAAACACTTGCTCCTTAGATTCTCCCACTTTGTATCAGATGTCTTGTCCGTACTATCATCAGCTATACAGGGATGTTGACATAATATGCATTTTAATCCAGGTCCTGGGTCAGGCACATCACTAACTCCTCTACGTTCCATGCTTATGATTCTTCACGCCAAATTCGATGCAACAAACCTGAAAAAGAAGGAATTGATCAGTCAACATTCTTAGTTTACATTTTAAATTATATATTATATTATTTGAGTAAGTTTCAGAGGATCCGTGACCGTGTTTAGGATACCAAAGTTTCTCAGTGGATTTAACAACATCATATTTGTCTTAGATGTTGAGGTTAATGGGACTCTAAATCATGAATTATGCCATCCCATTGATTTTCTTAATTATTTTCTTATTTTCTTAATTATTTGGTAATTAGTTATTAATTATTTTTTAATTATGCCATCCCATTGGTTTTCTGACACCAAAATTAGTGGGAATAGACACCAAAATTGTCATTTTTGGCCATTCACTTCAAGAAATAGAACTTTATAAAAATTTTAAGATGACGGCGGCGGCCATTTTGAAAAACTTCTAAAATAATAACTTTCCCGTCATTTTGGTGAGGTGTATGGGGGCTTATTTTTGTTAGCATCAGTTGCCCTTGTTAAATTCACTGAGAAACTTTGGTATCCTAAACACGGTCACGGAAGCTCTGAAAATTACTCAACTATACGCATTTAATTTCAACTTCACTTCTCCGCGTCCGTTTTTTGTATGTGACGTCACAGGCCCAAAAACGGATCCCCAACAGACGGCTAGTGTGAACCGGGCTTATTAGGGGTTTGAGAAGGTTAGAGTCTGTCCGCGTTCAACCGTACCGCGGTTAGTTGTACAGTCGCCCACATAAGTTCTGTTCCTCTCCGTGATCTTGTGCATGGGAGTATAGTTCACATGATTGAATTACGAGTGTGGTTTCTTATGCAGTGGTTAACTCATCTGATTTTTCACACTGATCATTAAATTAAATCACACTCGCAATTCAGTCGTACTATTTTACATCATAACTTGTGTGGGGGACTGTAACCTACCTCCTGTCGCTTAACCCATGGAGGTAATACCTTCAATCCTTCATGGGTTCAGCCTAGGAAGGGTAGTAGGAAGGGGGAAGGGTGGGTGGGAGGAAGAAGGGAGGGCGGATTGGAGGAAAGGGGGAGGTAGTGCAGGAGGAAGAATGGAGGTAGTGCAGGAGGAAGGAGGGAGGGAGGGTTGGAGGAAAAGGGGAGGGTAGGAGGAAAGGGGAGGGAGGGTGGGAGATAGTGCAGGAGGAAGGTTTATGGGGAACGTTGAAGGTAATTTCTCACCGAGAAAAACAAAAATGTATCTTGAAGGTGATCTTGGGGGTGTGATTGGAGGTCTAGGGAACAAACTAAGACCAAAATAATTGTAATGATATATATATTAAGGAACACCCCGTTCTTAACATTAGTCCTCCACTACCCCAATGCACTAGAATAAACTAATGAAAACACATGATTCTCCCGGGATTCGAAGTCGGGACTCCACACCCAGAACATAAGCATCTAATCCATTACACCACCAACCCCTTAACCCTTCCAGTACCGGTGCCATCCCTTTAGCTTTATTTTTCCTATTAGACGATTATATTAAACTTTAAAAAAAGCCTCCTGTAATTGACATTACTGTAATGTCAGTCTATAGCTAGAATAAAATTAATTAGACGTCGCCGGTACTTTAGAGTATACTTTGAAGTTTTAGTAGACGGTAGTTTGAGTTATAGTAGTTGGATGGTTCACACTACTTATTTATATCAAAGTACGGGTATATATTATGGGTACAGGTATGTGTTGTATGTATGTATGTACTCAGGCACTTACCCCATAGCTATGGGTGGCCAATTCGAGATAGAGACCGAACAGACACTTTCACATTCCCTCAACCCTTTTTCTGAGAGTGGATTGTATGTGTGTGTGTGTGTGTGTGTAGAGAGAGAGAGAGGATTGTGTGTGTTAATAGTAATGTGTGTGTGTGTGTGTGTGTATGTGTGTGGAGAGAGAGAGAGTGGATTGCATGTGTGTGTAATAGTAATGTGTGTGTGTGAAGAGAGAGAGAGAGAGAGAGTGGATTGTATGCGTATGTAATAGTAATGTGTGTGTGTCTGTGTGTATATGACACTAACCTATAATTATGTGGTGGATATTTATAGCCTAGAGCCCAAGCCGTGGTACCGGTATACGTGGCATCGTGAGGGTCCGAAGAAGAAGAAGACTATGACTGTAAGATGACAAAGCAAGTGTTAGTCCAGTAAATCTAGCAATCATTTAACTGGACCTAGAACAAATTGCAATAGAAGGTTTTTTGGCTTTAACTTGTTTATTAGGTCCCTCTGATGAACATATAAAAAGTCTCCAACTTTTGGACACTGGGAAAGTGGTTAATTTGCATAAATTCAAGATGGCCGCCGTCCAAAGCTTCAATTTACAGATAACTTTTTTCTGGTTGCTCCTAGACCCTATAAATGTATTACAAACAACGTTTTTTGGCTTTAACTTGTGTATTAGGTCCCTCTGATGAACATATAAAAAGTCTCCAACTTTTGGACACCTGGAAAGTGGTTAATTTACAGCCGAAAAACCTTACAGACAGGCTGAACTGTCTCTTTCACAAGGGGTGACACAGGCACTTTGTGCTTGTATGGGTTTTTTGACCTGTTGTCCCTCTTTTTTATAAAAAAAAAAAAAAAACATGACGTAGTATGACGTCATTCAGAGCCAATTATGTAATTCATGATAGGAGTTCGTATTCACTTGGATCATCGGTGCTTGCATCAAAGTTGCTATTTTGACAGAGTCCTTTACATTGACCACATGCACTGGAACATTCAAGCTCCTTCCGTTTGCAACTACAGCGTTTGAGTGTCACAGTTGCCCTTACACTGACATCTGACCAATTTCAGTAGTGAATCAGGAGCCACTGGCGAATCCATCGTCTTCGGTTCAAGCTGTCCCTTCCGCAGACACCAGCCCCATTTCTCGGGGTCCACACAGTTCCCCATCCATTCCTGGACCTGACAATAAACTCGGAACGAGTGGTATTTGGCTGCATCGGTTGTTGGGGGAAGGCTGTGAACTTCAACGGTAGTTGAACTTTTTGCCACCTTGTTGCAAAACTTTGTCTTTCGCAGTCCGTCAAGGGTGTCATTTCCTTTTCCCCCGTACAAATAAACCAAGGCCTTTTCACCAGCTGATGATATCGCGTCTTTACTTCCACTTTGGCAACAGAATGCTTCTATACATTTCAAGAAACCGTTGTCTTCCCTCACTTTCCTCAAGGCAGCCCCTTTACCAATACCATACAGTCGTGAGGTTGTGTCACATCCACAGAGTGCATGGACAACTGGCAGGACACGACAGATGCTTTCACCGAGAGCTTCTGCTACTGAGTTAATATGCCAACATTTCCCACCTTCCTTGCTCGACTTGAAGTACAAATCATTCATCCCTCGTTCCGCATAATGACACAACAGCACCAACAAGTCTGTGTCCTCACCTATCACATATGTCACGGTTTCCCTTGCATGCTCAATTCCCTTCTTCGCAATCATGACATCTGCATCTGCTGGCGCATTGACACAGTCAATTCCATTTGCCTTGAATGTTTCACACAATAAGTCAATGAAGTTTTGCTTATTGTCCGAGTTTGACAAGAAGTTTTCCTTTTTTGACCGAAGGGGCATGGTTGGAGTGAACATCACCTTTTGACCAAAGACTCCTTTTGATCGTCGATTGTGTGTCATGTCCTTGGTAGTAGGTCCTGATTTATAACCGTCGAATACAACCACCGGGTTGAGAAAGTTTTTGGAAACATGCTTCATGTACATGCTTGCAATGTCCTCAAATGTGTCACCCTTCTTCCATGGAATCCTTTGCAATAAGGAACCACCATCCAGAACATGGGTCACAGTCCTTTCTTCCTCAAATGATTCCAATGACGATTTGGGAACAACAGCAGCTATCTCATCTCCTAGCTGTGGTTTATTGGCTTCCCTGAGCCTCCCCCACTTATCGAACAGAGCAGTAGGGTAGCTAGACAACTCATACGCAAAGACCTCTTCAACACCTAAGTCCCTGTTATTAGCAAAGATGAGGAGCCTCTGGAAAAGGAGCTGTGGGTCGATTGGTACTTTTTCAGCACTGATTGTAACCTTTGCACCCAACGACTCAACTTGATCTTTCTTCCTAAATGAAAAGTCAAAAGCATTGCTACCTTCCATCTTCTGCACAATGTTCATACCAACCTCGTACAGTAAATGAGGATTGGCCGAGGCTGGTCCTGTCACACCGTTGGCAATATTCCTGAGTTCATTTGATTCTTGAAATGGATCATAATCCTTGAAGAATGCGAGAACCTTCTCTGTGTCCTTCCTATCTCGTTCACGCCTTGCTTCAGTCATTTCTTTGTGCTGCTCAGAGGTGTGGAAATGCTTCCCTGTCAGTTCTTGCATAACTTCACTCACCTCAGCGCAGGCTGGCATAGCAAGTAACCAGCGCAGGCGTTGCGTTTCCTCCATGCCCCTACCACGTGTCAATCCACCATTCGTTTTCAAAGAGCGCATCAAAACCTGCTCTATAACCAAGTCGCTTGGCAGTCCTGCCCACAGCCGATCACTTCGGCGGATCACAAATAGACCGGAGTTCAATTGACAGAACATGTCTGGGTTGAGCTGCTCAAGTTCAATCATGTCTTGAATGTACACATGGGCTGACTTGGCATAATTGTTATGACCACACGCTGCAAAGTACGGCAACATCTCCTGGAGTGTTCCGAGGTACAGTAGGAAATCGCCCATTCTCAGTGCCCTCAGGAAGCGACGCAGCAGGTCAATCATGTCCATGTATTGAATCCATAGCTTTCCCATCTTATGCTCTGCTAAGGAGCTCTTCTCAGCTTTAAGTTTTTCAGAAATTCTGTTGAAAACGTCTTTACTGCAGACTTCATCCGGTGAAACGTCTTCACGCAACAGCTTATCCAAAAGATCTGCAGCCTCCTGGAAGTCCTTGCATGCGTCACTTTCCTCATCTACCATTGAGAGGTTGACACCGTATGCCCTGCCTAACACAATCGAACTCAAGGCTGTGTCAACCAAGAAGTGGCCTCTGATTGCTCGTGCATAGGCTTTCTCACTCAGCATTTGGGTCACAGCATTTTCAGCGTATATAAGTTCCAAAACCTCCTTAAGCCCAGATGCTTCCATAACATGGCCCATGCATCCCAAAAAGCTCATCACAGAGTGAAAGCCACCAAGGTTCAAAACAATGGGTTTCAGTTCGCTTCCTTCCTTCTCATGAACAATGATCGTCTTCGCTTTCCAATAAAGCGGTTGGTCGAATGTCAGCATTGGCGTCGTTCCCTGGCGATGGCTTTCCGCAGCAACGAAGTGAAGTGTTGAGTAAATACAACTCATGTCCGTAGGGTCCATGTCAATCATGGGCAAGAAATGGACGGATGATTTCCCTGGGTGTGGTCCATGGCACACACTCTGCATTAAGCCGGACCAGCCTGGTCGTTTTGGTCGAAGCAACCATGACGTTTTCCACAGTATGTCCAGATTTTCAAGCTTGTCAGATGCTGAAATGGGGTCAAGCTTTCTAAATTCGAGAGGCCCACCCTTCTTGCGAACACTGCGGTAGTATTTGATTTCAATTTGAGCTGCCGTGAAGTTGTTTTCAGGTGACTGCAATCTTGGTATTGATGTTGTGTCTCTTACTTCAGGGGTGACAGCAACAATTATACCCATACCATGGTATGTTCCTCGCCCATCAAGCGTACGCAAGTTGTGATCAACATTGTCTGCAACGAACTGTCCAAACCTGCCTGCAGTGGATATGTTGGTGCCCCTGAAATTGGCAGCACACTTCGAAAACCTCAAAACTTCTGCGTAAGGCAGACAGAAGCCGTGGCTGTGTAAACTGTCCACAAGAAAGCGGGAACCAAAGTGCTGGTGCATTTGAACCGCCAATCCATACTGAATGGGTGCTACAATGGCCCTTGGTCTGGTAAGTTGCACGATACTTTGTCCAATTGATGCAACTTCAAGATCACATGACTTGCCACTGAACGTCTCTTGCAGCAATATACGAAGGGACTGCGGAACGTACGCCACATTCTTTTCCAGCGACCGGAGTTCAGAAGGATCTGGATAGAAATCTCTACAAGTATCAATGTTCTTTATATCTGCTTTGATCAACCGTGCCGCAGCCCTGACTATCTTTCTTTGTTCTGCTTCCTCATCATCAGTCTGTGGTGAGTCTTTGAATTGTTGCAAAATCTTTGCAGCACTTTCTTTGACAGTTACAACATCGCTGCGTCCATGCACGTTACTAATAACCAGTTCATCCCCAAAATATGAAATAAGTTTCTGTTTCATGTATTTTACACTATACGCTTCAACATCAGGGCACAACTGGGACATTCTATCAACGAGATCAACCACTGTAGTCTGTTCATCATCATTGCCACTGACTAGGTCCTCGATTGCGAGTAGAAATGCTTCCTCTCGTGAGGCATCTACTTTGCGACCCTTGCGAGGAGGTTCACTGTCTGCGGAATCACGATATTTGGAGGGGATCTGCCTATGTGTCTGGAAATTTGAGCTGCACTGCTTGTGATATATTGCGTCAGCTGCTGGAAGATCGCGTGCAAAGTTAATTCGGCCTCTAACAGTGTCAGCCCACTCATCAGCCCTGGCATCACATGCAGAAAGTATTGTCCTTTGAAAGTTGAAGGTGCGTACTGGATACACTTCTTCTAAATCATGCTTTGTGTCCAAATAGATTTTTGTACCACAAAAAAAGCAGTTCTCTGTAAAACAAAAGTCTGGTGTCTGAGAACGAAGAGCAGGTTTTTCAGGACGTTTCTTCTGCTTCCCAGGAATTCTATTTGGCTTCGTATTGACATGCTTCTTTCGGCAATCAATGTGCACCGTTTGGCCCTCGGACACGGTAATTGATGGCGTTCCACGTTCAGTACTGGCCTTGTTGATAGTATCTGCTCCCTTCGCCCTCAGCTTGACTGTTTCTCCTTCGTCTAACGTGTTTGAGCAAATGCCGCAGGGATTATGCACCACCTCTTCTTCCATGGCTTCGGTAGATGTCGCACCAATCTGTTGAAACAAGAAACAAGATGATGGGATTAGTATAGGCCTAGGCAAAATGTAATGGACAATAATGTGCAGTAAAGGTAGGGCTTGACCTAGAACAAATTGCAATAGAAGGTTTTTTGGCTGTAAGGTTTTTTGGCTGTAAATTAACCACTTTCCAGGTGTCCAAAAGTTGGAGACTTTTTATATGTTCATCAGAGGGACCTAATAAACAAGTTAAAGCCAAAAAACGTTGTTTGTAATACATTTATAGGGTCTAGGAGCAACCAGAAAAAAGTTATCTGTAAATTGAAGCTTTGGACGGCGGCCATCTTGAATTTATGCAAATTAACCACTTTCCCGGTGTCCAAAAGTTGGAGACTTTTTATATGTTCATCAGAGGGACCTAATAAACAAGTTAAAGCCAAAAAACCTTCTATTGCAATTTGTTCTAAGTCCAGCCCTACTTTGACTGGTCTATGTCCAGGACCCAGATTCACTAACGGTCGTACGATCCGAAAACTCCCTTACCGTTCCCTTACGTCTCAACGCTGGTATTCACGAAGCGTCGTAGCGGCCATCTTTGATCGTAGGAAGCCCCTAAAATCCCCTTTCGCAAAGGGTGGTCCAGACCACCCTTACATGAATTTGACCTGGATATAGGTACACAAATATCGATAACACAACCCGCGACCATAACAAATTCGTCTGCAATATAGCTCTTTATGACACACTAAGTCATTATTGAGGCAATAATAGCGCAATATGATTGTTAACTTGTGTTTACAACACCATTAAGGCATTTAATACAAAGTATGAATATATTTGTATCCTTAACGTCTTATGACAGGCCGAATTAAGCTATGAATAGCCTACATATGCCAGCCTAGCCCTAGTCAAGGTTAATTGATGCACAAATGCATGTGCTGCAACAACACGTAGCCTACCATTATTAGATTTTAACTCTCATTTATTGCGGAAATGTTTTATTCCAACTCCCCACCACCTCTGAGTTAGATTAGGGTAGCCTATTCCTCAACAAATTTGAAAGTATCACAGGAACAAAATGATGAAAAGAATTACCCTAGGCCTAGCCTAAAAAATGAATAAATAATAAACGCTGTGTGAATAATTTTGTTTAACCTAGCCTAGGCTATAACCTAGGTTTATTTTGAAAAATTTGGGCTATTTAGGCTAGACAAGTTGGGTCTATGTATGATATTTTGGTTAGGCTAGCAATGCCTAGCTGGGTTAGATTAGGGTAGCCTATTTCCTCAACAAAGTTGAAAGTATCACTGGAACAAAATGATGAAAAGAATTACCCTAGGCCTAGCCTAAAAAATGAATAAATAATAAACGCTGTGTGAATAATTTTGTTTAGCCTAGCCTAGGCTATAACCTAGGTTTATTTTGAAAAAGTTAGGGCTATTTAGGCTAGACAAGTTAGGCCTATGTATGGTATTTTGGTTAGGCTAGCAATGCCTAGCTGGGTTAGATTAGGGTAGCCTATTTCCTCAACAAATTTGAAAGTATCACAGGAAAAAATTATGAAAAAAATTACCCTAGGCATAGTCTAAACAAAAAATAGTAGGCTAGCCTATATGGTGTTGTGAATATTTTTGTTTAGCCTAGCCTAGGATATAACCTAGGTTTATTTTGAAAAAGTTAGGGCTATTTAGGCTAGAAAAGTTAGGCCTACATATGCTATTTTGGTTAGGCTAGCAATGCCTAGCTTGGTGTAGCCTAAGCATAGTAAAGTAGAAGCCTAGCAGGTTAAGATGGTGTTTGCAGGCGTACCGTACGTCCTCATTGTTAACTAGCTGTTATTAGTCCCATGCTGGTAATATATTTGATGATGGCAATAAGTCATGGGAGGTGAGGGGGACAAAGCCCCCCTCAACCTATCATTATTTCCCATGGCCAACTGTTGGATAATAAATTGAGGAGGTCTATGCTAGGCCTATTTTGAAAAGGTAGATAGGCCTTGAGGTTGTGAAAAGAAAAAAAATACCCTAGGCCTATTTTGAAAAATTAGGCCTAGGCTAAGTCTGGCATTTTGGCTTGGCTAGAACTGCCTGTGTAGGCATAGACATAGCCTAGTAAAGTCTGGCATTTTGGTTTGGCTCGCCCTGTCTAGGTGTAGACATGGTAAAGTAGAACAATATACTGTGGTTAAGGTATAAATAATACACTCCCAACTAGCCTAACATATGATTATCAATGATCAATCCGTCGAAAATCCTTTAACTTGGGCCACTAACAGGCTTCCCTGTAGCCTAGCTAGACTAATTTCTTATCATCAATTCACAAGATACTCTATTCTTCTTCCTGCTGGCTGTGGTGGATCGAATTAGCCATGCTAAACAATGACAAGCTCATAAATTAAAGTAAATTAGGTTCTTCTTGGCGCTTCGGTCATGTGGGTGACATATTGTTTATTTACAAAGGCCAAGCGCCTGATTGGTCTAGAGAAGCCTCGGTGAAAATAACCGAAAGGGAGCCGTAAGGGAGCTCAACGATGCGTTCGTGAATACACCTTCCGCACTCCCTTAGGAACGATCGTAGGTTGCTGTACGACATCGCACGCTACGACCGTTAGTGAATCTGGGTCCAGAGGCCTTGAAGGTAAACAAAAGAGAAAGAGAGAAAGAGCTAGAGATTTACATAGATTTACATAAATACACTGGCCACACAGACCTTACGATCCAAACGAGGTGGTCAGGATAATTATAGTAGAGAGAGAGAGAGAGAGAGAGTGAGTTACATAAATAAACAAATCATGGGAGGTTATAGGAGGGAGGAGGGGAGGGGGGGGGGGTTAGCACGGGCCATGGATTCTATTAACCCTTTGTGTACCAGCGACGTGTGTTATATTATATTCTAGCTATATTTAGACGATATTATGCAGCTTAGGAAGGATGTGTGGAAGTTAAAAGGGTGGGTTGAGATCGTTTGAAGCCTTAAAATTGCTAGAGGTACTTCCCAAGCGGAAGAAAATCGTCTATTAATGGCCAGAATATAATCAAATGGACTTCCCTGGTACTGAACGGGTTAAGGGGATATGGGCCGTTTTTCTGGTCCCCCTTCTTCCTCATGTTTAGCCCCATTATTTTTCAGATTTTATGACGTTTGGCCCATTAGTTTGGCGAATTTAACACCTATCGCCCCAGTTCGTTGACATTTTTTAGACCTTTTGTGCTATTTAGGTGTCGAATATCTGGTACTGTACGTATGGATGTGTGTACTTACGTGGAAATAACATTAGAAAACGGGAGTCTGCAGAAAACCGATTGGCTCACAAATGGCAGATCCCTTTCACACCCAGCCCATCATGCCCTTACGTCTATTTATATTTACGGTACCGGTATCTTAAAACTCTCAATCGTTGTTACCGTACTTGGTAGCCTATTCCACACATCTACAAATTAAGAGTAGAAATACAATGAATACGTTACCGTAGAGTTATTTAGTGGTACCGTAAGTAGGTAAAGCATTATTGAATTAGTGGTACCGGTATATATATATATATATATATATATATATATATATATATATATATATATAGTTTGTAATGTCTCAACATTGGTTTACGTATCCTTTTAGTATGTACCGTAACACATTAATATATAATACAATAATTGTTCGTTTTTCTATTTGTATGAAGGAGTGTAATCAATATATTATAATATAAATTATTATATAAGGCCGGTTTCTCTAAAATTACAGGCTTGCTATCGCTCGCTAGGACAAAATTGACACCTAAATGACACGAAAAGTCTTAATATTGGCAAATAAATGGGGCGACAGATCTTAAATCGCCAAAGTAATGGGCCAAACGTCATATAATTTGAAAACTAATGGGGCTAAACATGAGGAAGAAGGGTGACCATACAAATGGCCCATCTCCCCTTAAGTGTAATCAAGAGAGAGAGAGAGAGAGAAAAAGAAAGAAAGAAAGAAAGAAAGAGCGAGCGAGCGAGCGAGAGAGGGTTACTTTAAAAAGGGCCCCATCTATCAACAAGCTTCGAACCATCTCACTTAACCCTTTTCACTACCACAGATCCTTCTCAAACTGCACAACCTCGTCTAAATATACTAGAATATTATGAAAAAGACGTCGCCGGTACAGAAGGGGTTAAGTGTGTATTATATTCTCATCTCCATGATATATACCATTGGAGGATGGGGGGGGGGGGGGGGGTGAGGGGAGCAGTTTCATATGGTAAATTTACTGTACATATTCGATGTCTACTGTATGAAAATGTCAGAATGTAAAATGAGTGTGCGTTGGAAAGCGTGAAGCTGCAGGTAGCATTTTGCATTGTCTAAAGTAAAACAAAAATAATAATAATAATAATAGCCAGATTCAATTCAGCCCCAGACAGCTTCTAAATAATATGTATCTGAATTATTTTCCGCGACTGTACCATGATATAATTACTATATACTGCCACCGGTTGTATATTATATGCTATACATCAAGGGACTGGAGTTCTCGAAAAGGGGCTCCAGTCCTGACGTTATTCTTGACTTACAGTGTACTGGCTTAATAATCCTGAAGGGTTGATAACCGCTGAAGTCCTATTTTAACTACCGGTACCGTGCCTAACTTCTCGAAAAGAGGGTCCAGTCTTGACGCTATTCTTGACTTAGTGTGCTGGCATAATAATCCAGAAAGGTTGATAGCCTCTGAAGTTTTATTTCAACTACTATATAACTAATTTACTAACTAATTACCGGTAACTAATTAATTAACCTGCTGAGTACCAGCTAAATATTTATAAATATACCACCCAGGACCGGCTGATTCTGAAAAAAAAATCTTCTCCAGAAACAATAGCAAATGGGTTAGGAATGAAGGGAAAACCACGAAAAACCGATCAAAAAGCTCAAAAAATGGTCCTACAGAGCCCCCGAAAACGGATTTTGCAAGAGTAAAAAATTGAAGGCAATTTCCCCCAAAAAACATGTTTTTGCACGCTCACGCGGTTGGACTTTGAGAGTTTTCAACCATCGTCATGGGTGCGTGGGATACTTACACAGTTCCCATACAAATCTGAGCCCTCTAGGTGCTATAGGACCGAAGTAATTGGGACCGGAGTAACACTGACGCAAACGAGGCATCGCTGGGGTTTAGCATTACATACATTACCGACGCACTGTTTGCGTCGCTGGGGCTCAGTGGGTTAACTAACTTACTAACTAACTACCCGGTACCTGTAAGTTCCAGGGTGCCAACACAAGACACAGTACAGTATCCTCCTTTGCGGATGACACGAATCTGAGTATGATAGTAAAGACACAGGAAGACACGGGCCGGCTGCAAGATGACATAAATAAGGTGTTCCAGTGGACCAGGAAAAATAACATGCAATTTAATGAAGACAAATTTCAATTAATACGATACGATACGATACGGAGATAAGGATTTCGTTAAAGAGAGCACAAGTTACATAACAGAATCCAATTGCATAATAGAACGTTAAGACAATGTGAAAGACCTTGGGGTGATAATGTCTGAAAATATGGGATTCAAAGAACATAACCAGGTCAAAGTTGCAGCTGCGACACGGCTAACAGGTTGGATTCTACAAACATTTAAAACTCGCGGTGAATTGCCTATGATAACACTCTTCAAATCCCTGGTGCTACCGCGGCTAGAATACTGTAACGTATTAACATCCCCATACAAATTAGGTGAAATTAATGACTTAGAAAGTGTACAAAGGAACTTCACCTCACATATAAACTCCGTAAAACAGTTACACTATTGGGATCGCTTAAAATCGCTCAAACTATTTTCGTTGAAACGTAGAAGGGAACGATACTTAATAATATATACGTGGAAAATCGCAGAGGGTTTTGTACCAAATCTATATACACCAATAGCAATGAAATTCAATGATAGGAGAGGCTGGGAATGCGAGATCCCCAAGATGATAAATAGGGGGGCTATGGGCTCTCTGCGAGAGGGCTGGTTATCACATTGAGGAGCACGTCTCTTCAACAAACTCCCGCGGCGAGTGAGAGACATGAGAGGTGTCTCGTTAGACAGCTTCAAGAGAGCTCTCGATGTCGAACTACAAAAAGTGCCAGACGAGCCTATCTTCACAAGGGTGCGCTCCACCTCTTCGAATAGTCTGCTGCACCAATTCTCAAACAACAACGAAGGGCGGTGCGCTCTTCGGTGCCACTAGCAAGAGTGGCGAACTCCACATAGGTGAACATAGGTAGGTAGGTGTCAAACCGGACACATTTTGTTTGAAACTTTGAATGAATATGAGAAGGAACAGGAATGCAAGAAAATTAACATGATATAGAGATGTTTTGGCCATTTTATAATTACCAAAGACACAATTGAAACTATAAACCATAATTTAATCTTACATATACAACAATATAGACTAATAATAATGGACTTAGCTATCGTTTGACACCTTGCCTGTAACTAACTAACTAATTAACTACCGGTAACTAATTAACTAACTATCTAACTAACAGACTATAACCTAACTATAGTCTATTCGCTGTAAGTAGGCGGGAAATCATGACCTCAAACCTCTGTAACTAAAAAACGACTAGAGTAATCGAGCTACTATTTCTACCATAGCCTATGGGAAGAGTCAGTCAAAGAATAGATGTGGAAATTTACAGCCAATTTGCTCTAGCCCTTTTTGAGTTACAGTGGATAGAGGTCATGATTTATCACCTACTTACAGCGAATATACTATAGCAATCATACCATAGTACGTACACTCACTCATATAAGAGGGGTGGTTCCGTGTCATCTCAACCAGTAGACCATTTCAACCACTAGCTCTCAACCAGTGCCAAAATATAGTACTAACCTAACCTAACCTAATCCGTATTGGTTGATTTGGTACTGGTTGAGAGCTACTGGTTGAAATGGTTACTGGTTGAGTTAAGGGTACCCCCCTGAGCGAGAGATCTAAGGCTTCACACTATTTAGTTGTGGCAACACTGGCCCTCAACCATTGACGTGACGAAAGGAGTGGTGACAGTGGATTGTGAAAGGGAGTAGGGAGCTTAGCTGATGTGAATGAAGCAATGCCTCACTTCAAATTGAAATAGTTTTGTTATTTCTCTCTCTCTCTCTCTCTCTCTCTCTCTCTCTCTCTCTCTCTCTCTCTCTCTCTCTCTCTCTCTCTCTCTCTCTCTCTCTCCTCTCCTCATCTCTCTCTCTACTGTCTCTCTCTCTCTCTCTACTGTATATATATATATATATATATATATATATATATATATATATATATACTATCTGTCCAGGACATAAGTAAATTCAATTGTAGCTTACCGATATTAAGTCTATTAACACTAACCCTAGATAATAATTCCAAGACTATATAATACAAGTTGATGCCAACCCCAGTAACCCCCCCCCCCCCCCTCCCTTCACTGGTAGATGTAGCATAAGGTGTTCATTGTAAGCACTATTTGCCCCCACCCCCCCCTCTCTCTCTCTCTCTCTCTCTCTCTCTCTCTCTCTCTCTCTCTCTCTCTCTCTCTCTCTCTCAGGACCTGAACCCACTCTCGCGCTCTCTCTCTCTCTCTCTCTCTCTCTCTCAGGGCCTGAACTCACTGGATTCCTTTGCATTGGGTTGCTGCATTAAGGGGGAGGGAGTTGCTTTATTCTGGACCCCTTTCTTCCTCACGTTTACCTCATTAGTTTTGAGATTTTAAGACGTTTCCTCCATTAGTTTGTCGATGTTAAGACCTTTTGTCCCATTGTCGATTTGTTCCTGGCGAGCGACATTTTTCTACCTAAAAATGTACAAATACAAGGAGAGCGAGAGAGAGAGAGAGAGAGAGGGAGGGAGGGAGAGAGAGAGAGAGAGAGAGAGAGAGAGAGAGAGGGGGGGGGGGGGATAACCGACCAAAATATTGATCCTTGCTAGTCGGTGGCGCCATCTATCTGTATTGTGGAGGGAGGGAGGGAAAGAAGGAGGGAGGAGGGAGGGAAGGAAGGAGGAAAAGAAGGAGGAAAAGAAGGAGGAAAAGAAGGAAGGAGGGAGGAAAAGAAGGATGGAGGGAGGGAGGGAAAGAAGGAGGTAGGGAGAGAGGGAGGTAAAGAAGGAAGGCGGGAGGGAGAGAGGGATGGAAAGAAGGAAGAGAGAGAAGGAAAGAAGGAAATAGGGAGGGAGAGAGGTAAAGAAGGAAGGAGGGAAAGAAGGCAGGAGGGAGGGAAAGAAGGAGAGAGGGAGGGAGGAAGAAGGGAGGAATGAAGGAAGGAGGGAGGGAGAGAGTGAAAGGAAGGAGAGAGGGAGGGAGAGAGAGAGGAAAAGAAGGAAGGAGGGAGGAAGGGAAAGAAGGAAGGAAGGAGGGAAGGAACGAAGGAGGGAGGGAGGGAAACAAGGAAGGAGGGAGGGAGGGAGGGAGATCATGAAGGAAGGAGGGAGGGAGGGAGGGAAATATCCACACCAATATATTCTACAATATAATATCGCTCTTTCATTTATCTCATACTTAATTATTATGTTCCTTCATAATTATCATACAAGTACAATTATTATTAGTATGTTTAATGTATATGCACCGCTACATACATACATACATACGTATATATTACATACATATATATATATATATATATATATATATATATATATATTATATATATATATATATATATATAGGCTATATATATATAGTATATATATATACAGTATATATAATGGTATATTCAGTATATACGGTACGTATATATATATATATATATATATATATATATATATATATATATATATATATATATATATATATATATATATACCGGTACTGTATATACAGTATATCCCTTTCATTACCGGTGGATTGTGTTTTATTTTTCAACTATATTCAGACGATGTTATGCAGCTTAGGAAGGCTGTATGGTAGTTATATAAAAGCATTACTTTAGATAGTCAGCAGCCTTTTGTTTGATAGATTCCCTCCTAAGCTGCCAGAATATAGCCTAGAGGAAATGTCGTCACCGGTATAAGGGATATACAGATAGCATATACCTTACTCACATAGCATATACACATAGCATATACTGTATACTCACATAGCATATACACGCATAGCATATATCGGTACTCACATAGCATATACACTTATATCATTATAGCCTATACTCTCATATCATATACTCACATAGCATATATACACATAGCATATATCGGTACTCACATAGCATATACACACATAGCATATATCGGTACTCACATAGCATATACACACATAGCATATACACTCATATCATTATAGCCTATACTCTCATATCATATACTCACATAGCATATACACACATAGCATATATCGGTACTCACATAGCATATACACTTATATCATTATAGCCTATACTCTCATATCATATACTCACATATCATATACACACATAGCATATACACACATAGCACATACACACATAGCATATACACATATATCATGTACTCACATAGCATATGCATGCATATCATATACTCACATAACATATACTCACATAGCATATAGCCTACACATATAACATTTACTCACATATCATAATTATACACACATAGCATATATACTCACATAGCATATACACACATATCAAATACTCACATAGCATATACACACATAGCATATACTCACAGAACAATACAGTAGCATATACACACATAACATATACCGGTACCGTACTCACATAGTATTTACACACATAGCAAATACTCACAGATCATATACACACATAGCATATACTCACATAGCAATAGAATATACACACATAGCATATGCTCTCATACTCCATAAATATATATACGGACTGGAGAAAAAACAATTGTAGTGCCGAATTTAGGTCATCCACGTCTTCCATATTTACACCCTACCACAAGTAACCTACCCTTCAACCTTCTCGCCCCCCCCCCCCCCCCCTCCTCCCTCCTCCCTCCTCCCAAACACCATGGACATGACATGTAAATATTAGTGTTTAATTATTAATCATTCAGGAGTGCCTGAATATGCCCTAAATAGCCCAAAACACCCCGCAGAGAAAGGGTTAATTCAGATGCTTAATTAATCATTCAGGAGTGCCTGAATATGCACTATCTAACCAAAAACACCCCGCAGAGAAAGCGTTGAATAAATATTTTCATATACGAATATTTACCAGTGATTTTATGTTATAAGATTTTGCGGCAGGAGTGTTCAAGTTATAGAGGTATTAGTTTATTATCAGTGGTTGGAAAGCTGTATGGCAGGGTATTGATAGAGAGGATAATTAAGTGTATGGAAGTTGCAATAGGAGAATAACAGTGCGGTTTTAGAAGGGGAAGAGGGTGCGTGGATCAGATGTTTGCAGTAAGACAGTTATGCGAGAAGTATTTAGAGAAGCATAAGGAGATATTTTGGGCTTTTATGGATTTGGAAAAAGCGTATATGATCGTGTGGATCGTGAATCAATGTGGAGGGTGTTAAGGATTTATGAAATTGGAGGAAATTTGTTGGAAGCAGTTAAGAGTTTTTATGAAGGGAGCAGAGCATGTGTAAGAGTAGGAAATGGCTGAGTGAATGGTTTGAGGTAAAGGTAGGTTTGCGAAAGGGTTGTGTAATGTCACCTTGGCTGTTTATCATGTTTATGGATGGTGTGGTGAGGGAGGTGAAAATGAGAACTATGGGAAGAGGATTGGGTTTAGTAGGAAAGAATGGTAGAGATTGGGAGTTGAATAAGTTGCTGTTCGCTGATGACACAGCGTTGATGGCGGATTCTGAGGAGAAATTGCAGCGGGTAGTCAAAGAGTTTGGAGTGGTTTGTGGGAGGAGGAAACTGAAGGTGAACGTCAATAAAAGTAAAGTGATGGTGTGTAATAGGGGTGATCGTAGGGTGAATCTAGATGTGAGGCTGGATGGGAGGCTGGATGGGGAAATATTGGAACAAGTAGAGTGTTTTAAATATCTAGGAGGATCAATAAGCAGGAGTGGAGGTATGGAAATGGAAGTAAAACAGAGAGTGTGTGAAGGAAGGAAGGTATTCGGAGCAATGGGAAGTACCGTATGTGGAAGACGAGAAATCTCGGAATGAAAGTAAAAAGTGCAATGTATCAAGGAATTGTTGTGCCAACAGTGATGTATGGGGCTGAGAAATGGGCTCTGAAGAAAAAGGAGAGAAGAAAGCTGGATGTGATGGAGATGAGCTGCTTGAGGAGTATGTGTGGTGTTACCCGTAGAGACGGATTGAGGAATAAAGAGATACATAGGAGAGTGGGGCAGCAGGAACATTTGTCAGCCAGAGTGGACAGAAGGGTGCTGAGCTGGTATGGTCATGTTTGGGAGATGAAAGGTTTACAAAGAGAATATATGAGTCAGATACAAGGGGAGATAGAAGGGCAGGAATTTCAGGAAGACACCCATTAAGATGGAGAGACTGTGTAAGACAAGCTTTGGATGATAGAGGAATGACTATAGATCAGGCAAAGGAAGTGGTAATAAACAGGAATGAATGAAGGATGCTTGTGAATAATTGAGTGAACACTTGGTCATTTGGGAGAAGGGGTCGGGCGCAAGTTGGACTAGATAATAGTCCATCAGGTGCCTGGCCCGGGGGAGACGATTAATATGAAGGGTGCGCCTGGAAGTGTGGTGGGCGGGCTTGTGGCTTTGGCTCCGCTGCATGTCTGCCTGCCGAGATCGGAGCCTCTCCCGGTGGTCGGGGGCCGGGGGAGTGCTGGAGCGACTTTGGGACCCTGGTCTCTGGGTATTCTCCTGGGTGACCTAGATGTGTATGAATTTTGTGTTTTGTCTGTGTTTGTTCGTTGTTTTGTCTTGTGTTTTGTGTTTTCCTGTTCTTGCTCTGTCTTGAGTCAGCCACCCCCAAGAAAATACCAAAAAAATAAAATAATAAAATAGAGGAAAATCAAAATCAAAAATAGGAAAAGTGGGGATTGGGGCTGATCATATAGATAGATAGAAGACTTTGTGGCAATCATTAGTGTGTGTGTAGCGATATAAGACAAGCCCATTGCATTTCAATGATAAATAATTTAAGATAATGTGACATAAAACTCGTAATATGCGGACCCGTAGATCATCGCCTGAGTGTGCTTACATAAGAACATAAGAACATAAGAACATAAGAAAATGGGAGTCTGCAGAAAGCCGATTGGCCTAAGCAAGGCAGATCCCTGTCCCACACAACCCCAATTACAAAGCCCAATTATAGGCTCAACACTCTAATACCCTGAGGATCATCTTACCAAAACGGTTAGAGATTAACGCAGGATTACGGGGGTCTGCAGAGCGCTGATTGGCCCAACCCTGCTGATCCCCCTTCACACCCAACCCTTCTCGTCCATATGCTTATCCAATTTTATCTTAAAGCTCCCTATCGTTTTTAATCCCACTATAGCACTTGGTAGTCCATTCCACCCATCTACAACTCTGTTACCAAACCAATATTTGCCTATATCTTTTCTGAAACGAAATTTATCTAATTTGAAACCATTGGTACGAGTTCTTTCGCTATCACTGAGCTTTAGTACATTTGTCATGTCCCCTTTGTTAATCCCACTAACCCACTTGAACACCTCTATCATATCCCCTCTAACTCTGCGTCTCTCTAACGAATGTAAGCCTAATTTCTTCAACCTTTCTTTATACGGAAGATTTCTAATATTATGGATCATTTTTGTCATTCTACGTTGTACTCTCTCCAATGAATCTATGTCCATTCTGTAATAAGGACACCAAAATTGAACAGCATAATCCATATGGGGTCTCACTAATGACAAGTAAAGTTTTAAGATAACATCAGCAGTTCTGTTACTCACACTCCTTGAGATGAACCCGAGAATCCTGTTTGCCTTGTTTCGAACGCTTATACACTGTTGTCTAGGCTTCAAATCATTGCTAACAAACACACCTAGATCTTTCTCACAATTCGAGTTTTCTAATTCCACATTAGCTAGTTTATATTTAACATTTGTATGCATCTTCCCTATCTTTAATACCTTGCATTTGTCAATGTTAAACTTCATCTGCCAATTTACTGACCATTCGTGTAAGGTATCTAGATCCCTTTGGAGGCACTCTATATCTCTATCTGAATCAATTGTTCTCCCCATCTTGGTATCGTCTGCAAATTTACTTATCCTACTAGTTATACCTAAATCAAGGTCATTTATGTATATAACAAACAACAGAGGACCTAATACAGATCCCTGGGGGACACCACTTTTGACTGCTCCCCATTCTGACTTCGTACCATTTATGCTGACTCTCTGCTTCCTACCAATTAGCCATGACCTAATCCATCCCAACAACGCCCCACCTATTCCATGCGCCTCAACCTTTCTCATCAATCTCTCGTGGGGGACTCTGTCGAAAGCTTTACTGAAATCTAAATATATTATATCATATGACTTGTCATTATCTACTGCTTCATATACCTCTGAGAAAAAACTAAGCAAATTAGTAAGGCAAGAACGTCCCTGAGTGAATCCATGCTGAGAAGAATTTATTAAATTAAATGTATCTAAGTGGTTTCTAATTTTACTAGCAATAATTGACTCTAGTAGCTTTCCTATGATTGATGTAAGACTAATGGGACGGTAATTGGATGCTATTGATTTGTCACCTTTTTTGAAGATCGGAACTACGTTTGCAAGCTTCCAAGCTTCTGGAACTATACCTGTCTCCAATGACTTGTTAAATAAAATGTTAATGGGTAACTTAACTCATCCCTACATTCTTTTAATACTCTAGCATATACCTCATCAGGACCAGGCGATTTATGAGGTTTCAGTCTGTCAATTTCCTTAAGCACATCATTTCTACTTATAGTAACCGTACTTAACCTATTTTCTATACTATCGCTATATACCTTACGGACTTCTGGAAACTGTGCCAAATTTTCATTAGTGAAAACGGAAAGAAATTGACCATTTAATGTACTGCACATTTCTAAATCATTTTCTGTCATTTCTCCTATCGAAGTTTTAAGGGGACCAATTACATCTCTAACCTTGGATTTATATAGTTGGTAAAAAGCTTTAGGATTATTTTTTGAGTCATTGGCAACCTTAATTTCATAATTTCTTTTTTCTTTCCTAATATCCTTTTTTACCTGTCTTGATAGATTCTGATAGTAAGCAAGTAGGTGAATTTCGCCTTTTCTAATTTTTCTATATATTCCTCTCTTTTGTCCTAGAAGATCTAATAGTCTATTATTCATCCATTTGGGTTGGTTCTGTTGGTTCTTACATCCCCATAACAATTGTGCATCCTAAAAGCAATTCGTACCGGTACTCAAATGCTGATAATTATACAGTATATATATATATATATATACTCCAAATACTCTCAAAGTACAAAGTACAAAGGAGTACAAAGGAAACCAAGTAACAACAGATCTAGTGACCCTTCTTGGCTGCTTGTCCTCCAAAACACTGAGGATCAAGTGTCCAAACAGTGGTTTAGAGTGGGTAAGGGAACATTGAAAAGGGAACTACTGCCCTGGAACTAATGTCCGTGGCAGGACTAGGAAGTTAGTAGGGGACATATGGGTTAGTAACTGAGGGGAGGATAAAATAAAGTTATTCATTTACAAACGCAGTCAGTCGCGGGTTTGATGCGAGATATTTTTCTAGGTGGAGTTTAAATGAATCAACGGTGCTGCAGTCTATAACGTCTCGGGGAAGCCCATTCCACAAGTTGACAACTTGATTGAAGAAGAAATTCTTAGATTCGTGCGAGTTAAAAGATTTACCAATAATTTTGCAACCGTTTCCCCGCGTGTAATTAGATTGGTCGATAGTGAAGTACTTACTACAGTTCATATTGTCGATGCCTTTGATGATTTTGAACACTTGAATTAAGTCACCTCTTAATCTGCGCTGGGTTAAAGGAAATGGATTTAATTCTCTAAGACGCTCTTCGTATGGTTTGTTATTTAGGCTAGGTATCATTTTGGTAACTTTACGTTGAACTCGTTCTAGCTTGTTTATGTCTTTTTGGTAATAAGGGCACCAGGATTGAACGCAGTATTCCAGAAGAGGGCGGACTAAGGAATTGTAAAGGGTTAGGATAACGTCTTTGGATTTATGCTCAAATGACCTGCCTATAAAGCCAATTATTTTGTTTGCCTTCTTAACAACTTCTGAACATTGTTGACTCGGTTTTAGGTTACTCGATATTGTTACTTCCAGATCGGTTTCTCTGTTTACATTCTTAAGCTGAGTGCCATTCATCGAATAGTTTGCTTTCTCATTTAGGTATCCGATATGTAGTAATTTACATTTATCCGCATTGAAACTCATTTGCCAAATTTGGGCCCAATGTAACAATTTATCTAGATTGTGTTGCATATCGTCAACTTGTTCTTTTGAGAGTACGCTATTTGCAATTTTTGTATCGTCAGCAAATTTTGAGATTGTACAGGTGACACTCTCATCTATGTCGTTGATGTAAATTAGAAAGAGAATTGGTCCTAGTACCGATCCCTGGGGTACAATGCTACTTACATTGGTCCATTTAGATGCCTTACCGTTTATGACTACTCTTTGCTTTCTGTCGCTGAGCCAATTTTCTATCCATTTCAACACACCGTCTTGTATTCCATGCGCTTTTAGTTTTAGCAGTAAACGTTTGTGGGGAACTTTGTCAAAGGCCTTTTGAAAATCAAGGTATATAATATCTACAGCTTTACTCTCATCGTAGAGGTTGAGGATATCGTGGAAGAAGTCTAAGAGGTTTGTTAAAAGGAAAGTGTTTTACGAAAGCCGTGTTGAGTATTTTTAAGTATGTTATTTTCCTCTAAGTGATTTACGAGTCTGTCTCTTATGACCGTCTCTAGCATTTTACATACAACTGAGGTTAAGCTAATTGGACGATAGTTACTGGGTAGGGATTTGCTGCCTTTTTTTAATATCGGTGTTACGTTGGCTATCTTCCACTGATCAGGCATAGTTCCAGACTGCAAGGATTTATTTAATAGTAATGTCAGTGATTTGGAGAGCTCATCCTTAGCTTCCTTTAGAACTCTAGGCGAGATTGTATCAGGTCCAGGCGTTTTATTTACCTTGAGTAGTAAGTGTACCGTACTTGCAAAGAAAACAATTAAATCAAACCATTTTTACAAAATGCATATTTGTCGTACTTTGCGTAACCATAGTGCCTCTCGTGCACGTACGTACATCATAAAAATACGGTGACCGATCAACTCAAACAGTAGACCATTTCAAGCAGTATCTCTCAACCAGTACCAAATCAACCAATACGGTTAGGTTAGTTGTTGTTGTTGTTCCCCAGGTTGTCTGGCCGAACAGCCCCAAGGTCTCGAGCAAGGCCAAGGCCGTAAACGAGCGCTCCCACAAAACCCTCCCTGCTTACCACTAACAAAGCCCGGGTGACCGAAGCCACTCCAAGGCAGGGAGCTGAGGAGGGTGCGGAAAAGCCCGGGAAACCAAAGCCCCACCCAAGGCCCTGTGCCCCTCTGCAATAATGAAGGGAAAGTTGAGGGGCAAGGGGTAAAATGTGACGCTTTGGCTCCCAATCTGCCAACTTCTAGGTTGGCAGTAGGGAGGTCAATCCACGGAAAAGACACCTTCACTTGAGATCTAGAAGATATACAAGTAAAAGGAATAGTCAGAGTAAACTATGGGTATGGCAGAGATTGCTCAACTCTCACTCTGATAGACCAGCCCATCACCACATGACTAGAACCCAATCCTCTCAGCATCAGCTAGGAAAGGTCGTAGAAAGCCGCCTTTGGCGGGGGGATAGCTCCCCTATTTCAACTCCTTTTGGCACTGGTTTGGTTGGTCTTGGTTGATTTGGCACTGGTTGAGAGCTACTGGTTGAAATGGTCTACTGGTTGAGATGACATGGAACCTAACAATACATGTACATAATAAAAGTAGTCCATAGCCTACTGACCAAAACACTACCGGTACTAGAAATGCCTTCATCCTATTTTCTGGCAAAACTGGACTAAGTGACTCCTTTTGTTACCACTATCCTTCCATTTCCATCCAACATGATAGGAAAAAAAAAATTGAAAAAATTATAAATTGGCTGGCACTGGGAGTGACACAAGGTCGATAATTTCTGGCACTTAAGGGGGGTCACCGTTTTTTTTTATCTTTCTCTCATTTTCTCTCTTTCTCTGGCTTGTATCCATTCGGCCCCATTCAGCCAACTGTTTTAAGACGTTTATTCCCATCCAGGTGTCGATTTCTTCCTGGCGAGCGATAGCGAGCCAGCATTGTATGGAGAAATCCGGCTTCGCCGGAGAAATTTTTCTATCGAAAAATTTACAAATTTAGCTTGCTGTCAAAACAAAAATATATACCGGTATATGCTGGCTCGCTACCGCTCACCAGGAAAATATTGACACCTGGATGGGGGTAAACATCTTAAAACAGTAGGCTGAATGGAGCCGAATGGATACAAGCCAAAGAGAGAGAGGAGGGAGATACAGAGAAAAAAAGCGAGGTGGGCTCCCTTTAAGGGGTTAATAAGGAGGATTTTAATATTTGTTTATCTCTTTCCCCTCACAGGCTGTTTGCATCAGAAGAATGAGCAGGCACAAGCTGTTAAGGTTAGTACAATAGGTTTATTTAACTCTTTGAGTGCGGTCACGGTAATAAGTGATGTCTCGGCACCAATTATGTTTCTATCAATAATTGGTATCAGCACTATTTACACATGATTTCTTCTCTTTGAGTGAGATATACCAACATGTTCCTACACTTACCCATCCTATTCAACATCTGACAGACATTAATACAGCACAGAGCGAGCCAAACGTAATGACAACTGAGACATGACTTATTAGCGCCACTGTACCAGCGACGTGTGTTATTTTGTATTCTAGCTATATTTAGACGATATTATGCAACTTAAAAAGGATCTGTGGTAGTTAAAGGGGTTGGTTTAGATATGTTGAAGCCTTATTATTGCTAGAGATCAGCTTAAAAAGGATCTGTGGTAGTTAAATGGGTTGGTTTAGATATGTTGAAGCCTTATTATTGCTAGAGGTCAGCTTAAAAAGGATATGTGGTAGTTAAATGGGTTGGTTTAGATATGTTGAAGCCTTATTATTGCTAGAGGTCAGCTTAAAAAGGATCTGTGGTAGTTAAATGGGTTGGTTTAGATATGTTGAAGCCTTATTATTGCTAGAGGTCAGCTTAAAAAGGATCTGTGGTAGTTAAAGGGGTTGGTTTAGATATGTTGAAGCCTTATTATTGCTAGAGGTCAGCTTAAAAAGGATATGTGGTAGTTAAATGGGTTGGTTTAGATATGTTGAAGCCTTATTATTGCTAGAGGTCAGCTTAAAATGGATCTGTGGTAGTTAAATGGGTTGGTTTAGATATGTTGAAGCCTTATTATTGCTAGAGGTCAGCTTAAAAAGGATCTGTGGTAGTTAAATGGGTTGGTTTAGATATGTTGAAGCCTTATTATTGCTAGAGGTCAGCTTAAAAAGGATCTGTGGTAGTTAAAGGGTTGGTTTAGATATGTTGAAGCCTATTATTGCTAGAGGTCAGCTTAAAAAGGATCTGTGGTAGTTAAATGGGTTGGTTTAGATATGTTGAAGCCTTATTATTGCTAGAGGTCAGCTTAAAAAGGATCTGTGGTAGTTAAATGGGTTGGTTTAGATATGTTGAAGACTTATTATTGCTAGAGGTCAGCTTAAAAAGGATATGTGGTAGTTAAATGGGTTGGTTTAGATATGTTGAAGCCTTATTATTGCTAGAGGTCAGCTTAAAAAGGATCTGTGGTAGTTAAATGGGTTGGTTTAGATATGTTGAAGCCTTATTATTGCTAGAGGTCAGCTTAAAAAGGATCTGTGGTAGTTAAATGGGTTGGTTTAGATATGTTGAAGCCTTATTATTGCTAGAGGTCAGCTTAAAAAGGATATGTGGTAGTTAAATGGGTTGGTTTAGATATGTTGAAGCCTTATTATTGCTAGAGGTCAGCTTAAAAAAGGATCTGTGGTAGTTAAATGGGTTGGTTTAGATATGTTGAAGCCTTATTATTGCTAGAGGTCAGCTTAAAAGGATCTGTGGTAGTTAAATGGGTTGGTTTAGATATGTTGAAGCCTTATTATTGCTAGAGGTCAGCTTAAAAGGATCTGTGGTAGTTAAATGGGTTGGTTTAGATATGTTGAAGCCTTATTATTGCTAGAGGTCAGCTTAAAAAGGATATGTGGTAGTTAAATGGGTTGGTTTAGATATGTTGAAGCCTTATTATTGCTAGAGGTCAGCTTAAAAAGGATCTGTGGTAGTTAAATGGGTTGGTTTAGATATGTTGAAGCCTTATTATTGCTAGAGGTCAGCTTAAAAAGGATATGTGGTAGATAAATGGGTTGGTTTAGATATTTTGAAGCCTTATTATTGCTAGAGGTCAGTTTAAAAAGGATCTGTGGTAATTAAATGGGTTGGTTTGGATATTTTGAAGCCTTATTATTGCTAGAGGTCAGCTTAAAAAGGATCTGTGGTAATTAAATGGGTTGGTTTGGATATTTTGCAGCCTTATTATTGCTAGAGGTCAGCTTAAAAAGGATCTGTGGTAGTTAAATGGGTTGGTTTAGATATGTTGAAGCCGTATTATTGCTAGAGGTCAGCTTAAAAAGGATCTGTGGTAGTTAAATGGGTTGGTTTAGATAGTTTGAAGCCTTATTATTGCTAGAGGTCCTTCCTAAACTGAATGAAATCGTCTAATAGTTTCCGGAATATAATGAAAAGAACACCACCGGTACTGAACGGGTTAATGTACAGTGGCCTAAATATGTCATGTCTCGGGGCACCAACTATGTTTTGGTAATTGGTATCGTTACTATCTAAACATGATTTATTCATTTCGAGTGAGATAGACCTATACAAACATGTTCCTACACTTACCCACCCT
The DNA here is from genome assembly GCA_032716605.1 of Paralithodes platypus. NCBI lineage: Eukaryota > Metazoa > Arthropoda > Malacostraca > Decapoda > Lithodidae > Paralithodes > Paralithodes platypus. The sequence goes on from CM064484.1 coordinate 4,424,624, forward strand.
ATTCAACATCTGGCAGACATTAAGGGAGGGATGGGCCGATTTTCTGGACCACTTTGTCCCTCATGTTTAGCCCCATTAGTTTTCAGATGTTAATATGTTTGCCCCATTAGTTGGTCGATTTTAAGACCTTTCGCCCCATTTCTTCATCAATATTTAGACCTTTCGTGCTATTTAGTTGTCGATGTTTTCCCTGGCGAACGATAGTGAGCCTGTAATGTTGGAAGAATCGGCCTTCGGCCGGGACATTTTTCTACCGAAAAATTTACAAATTAATCTAGAAAGAGGATCTAATGGACGTTTTTTTTTTTTAATTTGATGGAGGCCTAGGGAGGAAACTAGGAAAATAATGAATACATGCAAACATCGGCCAAAAAGTTAACCATCCCCCGTAATAGATACATATGCATTTATCAACCCCTTCACTACCAGTGACATCCTTTTCAGTTTAATTTGGTAAGTATTCGACGATTTTATTCAGGTCAGCAAGGACGTCTACCCATTAAAAGAATGCAGTGCAGACTAGGGCCCATTTTATTAAACCATGGTAAGAGCTTTCCCTACAACCTTTCCCGACCAGATTGACCCTTATCGCTTATCTGTATAAGGGTCAATCTGGTCGGGAAAGGTCGTAGGGAAAGTTCTTACCATGTTTTAATAAAATGACCATAGACCTATCTCAATTTGATCCTTTTTGCTGCCACATAGTAAGTGACATATCGTCCCCAAACTCATTAACATCGTCTAAATGTACCGTAGCTCAAAACTAATCAAGAAGACGTCACCGGTACTGAAGGGGTTAATATATAGCCGATTTTTTTTTTTTTTTTTGGGGGGGGGGTTGATTAATGGTAACGCTGTTGTAGGGGGGGGGGGGGGGGGGACGGCACAGCACGGCACGGCAAGAAGGTATTGTTGGAATCTCGTCGAACTTTGTAAATATTGTTGGTGTCTCGTCGAACTGTAAATATTTTATGGGTTTGCTAAGAACAGGGAACACGCACTCACACACAGAAAGACACACATACACACACACACATACACATACACACACACACACACACTCACTTACACACGCAGTCACGCACACACAGTTGCACTATAGTGTAGTGCCGGATGTGTAATATTCATAAAGTTTACTGCCGCGATAATCGTCAATGTGTGTGTGTGTGAGCGTATATGTGTATGTGTGTGTGTGTGTGTGTGTGTGATAGTAGTTTAAAGACTCTGGGATTCTCTCAGTAATATACTTGTCCACCTCCGCTCTCTGCTTATGAGGAAGATGATATGCAGGAATATATTTCGGTTTCGTACCTGGCTCTAACCATATCTCATGCTCAATTAACCCTCTATTGGCGGCCCACAACATAAATAGAGTTAAATAAATTTGGACTATGTGGCGGCTCACAACATAAGTCGTGTGGCAATTTCAGCACGTAATGTTGCTGAGAGAGAGGACAAGTGGTGGCAGGAGAGTAGCGAGCGTATGACTGCTCCAGACCACCGCGGCGGGCCTACTGACATGAATCCCACCCTCCTCCACCCTCTCACACTCGCTACTTAGTGAAATGTATGGGGAAAGTACCGAATTACATGGTTTTTGCACTCGTGTTGCGCGGTTGTTGCAAGAAAACTAGCGGTCATACAAGGATCGTTGTGGTGTCATTGGAAAGTTCTGTTTATGCCCTTTCAGGGATAGATACTTGTTTTACGCTCTGGGTCTTATTTAGGCATGAAAATGATCACGTAAACAGCCCTATTTTGGCTAAAAACACCCCGCTGGTCGGTACATATAAATAGACCGCCTAGCCCGCCAATAAGGTGTTAAATCTGTTTTACCCAAGGGATCATCTGGCAAAGCAACAATGTTGTTGTAGCGACTCAGAAATTCTACAAGATTACCGCGATAATTATCATAATCTACCGGGTTGAGGTGCGCAGTTAAGTCTCTCTCTCTCTCTCAACATCTTCATGCACTGTGGTTTGAAACACACGACCACGAAACTCATGATTACCCTCACCAGACGTCTCACCTACCTTAACCGGGTGGTGGTAAGTTAAGAAATCGAGTAAGTGAAATCCTTCATCTAGTGGAATAGGGTAACCTTTCTTATTAAACACAAAAATCTCTACAGTCTTTCTATTTATGGTGTATAAGGCGTACTCAAGATCAAAGTTCTGTGCACGAGAACTTTCAGGTAAAGCCATCACAACCGTTTCATGAGGAACATTCTTTAGTTTCACTGAGACTTTTGATATCGTATGGCCTGGCAATATTGTCGACTTTATTACCGAACCATTCTGTATCACACTGTCTGCAAGCAAAATTGAAACATCCTTGTTGTTCATAAATCTAGACTGAGGAATTATCTCTGTAGGTAAAGCCTTAGACCGCTCGGTAACGCTATTACCGCTACCATTAACCTCATCGTTTCTCGTATTATACAGCATTTGCACAACTCTGGGGACCATCTATGGCTCACCAAGAAAATGCAAAAAATTGCTCTTGTAAAAGACACCCCAGCGACTAGGGTCTATCAGAAACTTGTGCTCTCTCATGGTCTCTAAACCCAAAAGTAAGTTATCATTCAAATCTGGAGCATGAGACAATACTTGACAAGGTATTAAGACCGGAGAAATGTGTCTGCGAAACTTAATCTTTAAATGGATGACACCTACAGGCTTCATCTTTGAGCCCGTCACTCCAGTGATGACTACGTTAGAGGGGTATAAATGTTTCTCGTAAGGCTGTTGCAAACGGACGTACTTCAGTAAAGTGGGCAAATTGATCAAATTCACACTCGCACCAGTGTCAAATAAAACATTAAGAGGTTTACCTTGTGACCGCGCCTCAATCAATGGGCCATGCTCGATACAATTGATAGTAACTACCTTAGGGACTGGATTTACGTTAACTTCATAATCAGGTACCTCTTCGATGGATCTTGCCTCTGCTACTATGTTAGGTATTCTGGGAGGGGGCCTAAATCTTCCCCCGAAGGTTCAGAGTAGACTGCTCTAGCATAGGAAGGTTGCCAACCTGTCCCTACACTATTCCCTGTCTGTTGGCTCTGATAGCCCTGAGCTGGCTGTGAGTGTGTACGTTGACTACTCGTATTTGGTTGGCTTTGAGAGCCCTGGAATCCCTGCCGGCTTGGATATCTCTGCGTGGCATTTACATTCCCTGCACTAGATCTACATTCCCCATAGCTATGTGAGTTGGTCTTGTGAGTTGGACTATATGAAGTGTCCCTATATGTGATTTGTCTGTGTCCTGCACTGCCACAATTAAAACATATTACCTGGGCATATGTTCCTGAATAACCATTCACATTCTGTGGACGGTTGTAAACTCTTGTTCGAGCATTCCTTGCCTGCTGTCCAGTGAAAGCTGGCTGTCTGGCATAAACCCTTGAGGGCTGCGTGTTAGGTCTAGTGGCTGCCACCCCCTGTGGGCGACCCGATTGACCTAGGGCAGACCCCCATTGTCTACCTGTTGCAACATTGCCCTGAGCAACGTTAGTATTACCGTTAGCATTACTAGGACCTGAGCTGTGTGAGTAGCCTCTACTCATGCCCTGAGAGTTAGATGCTACCCTAAGCACAGGTAGACTGGATTGTGCAGGTGGTGTGTATTTAGAACCCTTCTTCTCAACCTCGCGACACTTCAACAGAAGCTCTCCTAACTCCTCCTTAGGCTTAATCTTCTTATGCTCTAAGTGTTTGTGGGTAGCAGGATTAACATGCTGTAGGTACACTGGCATGGCTATAATTTTGCCTACATGCCTGAGTTTGACCGTACCGTTTTCTGCCTAACCGTCGGCAACTAACATGGGGCCTAAATTATCTGCAGCCCTGTCTAGCCTAGCTGTGAATAATTCCAAGTCCTCATTAACCTCCCGTTTCATCTGGGCTAGTTTCCCCGCTACACTGATAGCTGTATTATCTGAAATATCCTTGAAGTACTGCCTGAACATCTGCACATAATCAGCATAATCTGTAATGAATTGCAAAAGGCCTTTGACAAAGTTCCCCACAAACGTTTACTGCTAAAACTAAAAGCGCATGGAATACAAGACGGTGTGTTGAAATGGGTAGAAAATTGGCTCAGCGACAGAAAGCAAAGAGTAGTCATAAACGGTAAGGCATCAAAATGGACCAATGTAAGTAGCGGGGTACCCCAGGGATCGGTACTAGGACCAATTCTCTTTCTAATTTACATCAACGACATAGATGAGGGTCTCACCTGTACAATCTCAAAATTTGCTGACGATACAAAAATTGCAAATAGCGTACTCTCAAAAGAACAAGTTGACGATATGCAACACAATCTAGATAAATTGTCATGTTGGGCCCAAATTTGGCAAATGAGTTTCAATGCGGATAAATGTAAAGTACTACATATCGGATACCTAAATGAAAAAGCAAACTATTCGATGAATGGCACTCAGCTTAAGAATGTAAACAGAGAAACCGATCTGGGAGTAACAATATCGAGTAACCTAAAACCGAGTCAACAATGTTCAGAAGTTGTTAAGAAGGCAAACAAAATAATTGGCTTTATAGGCAGGTCATTTGAGCATAAATCCAAAGAAGTTATCCTAACCCTTTACAATTCCTTAGTCCGCCCTCTTCTGGAATACTGCGTTCAATCCTGGTGCCCTTATTACCAAAAAGATATAAACAAGCTAGAACGAGTTCAACGTAGAGTTACCAAAATGATACCTAGCCTAAAGAACAAACCATACGAAGAGCGTCTTAGAGAATTAAATCTATTTCCTTTAACCCAGCGCAGATTAAGAGGTGACTTAATTCAAGTGTTCAAAATCATCAAAGGCATCGACAATATGAACTGTAGTAAGTACTTCACTATCGACCAATCTAATTACACGCGGGGAAACGGTTGCAAAATTATTGGTAAATCTTTTAACTCACACGAATCTAAGAATTTCTTCTTCAATCGAGTTGTCAACTTGTGGAATGGGCTTCCCCGAAACGTTATAGACTGCATCACCGTTGATTCATTTAAACTCCGCCTAGACAAATATCTCGCATCAAACCCGCGACTGACTGCGTTTGTAAATGAATAACTTTATTTTATCCCCCCCTCAGTTACTAACCCATCTGTCCCCTACTAACTTCCTAATCCTGCCACGGACATTAGTTCCAGGGCAGTAATTCCCTTTCCAATGTTCCCTTACCCACTCTAAACCACTGTTTGGACACTTGATCCTCAGTGTTTTGGAGGACAAGCAACCTAGAAGGGTCACTAGATATGTTGTTGCTTGATTTCCTTTGTACTCCTTTGTACATATGGGGGTTTCTTGGGCAAGCTGAGTCAACTTGCCATTTCTCCTGTCCTGTGGTGAGATTCTGGTGACATGTGAATGATGGTATGCTGAGGAATCTGAGGATTTCTGTCTTGGGCTAGGCCTAGTTCTAGCAAGGCTGCATCCATGGCCTTGGGTCTGGAAATTAGGCCTAGGCCTACTGAGAGCCAATTCGACCGATAGATTGAGGTCTGCTGGTGCACTCCCTAATCCTAGGTCAAGTCTTGTCCTCTTGCTTCCTATTGGGGTCATCAAAGTTGTTTGGTAGTTCTGGTGTAGTTAGGGTCTTAGCTGCCTCGGTTTGTGTCGAGATTTCTTCATATTTGTCTTCAGGCAGAGTTTGACTTGAGCCAATTTGCCTGGCCTCAACTGTCAGAAGTGTGTCTTTGGTGATTGCACCTTTCTTTTTTAGTTCTGCCCTAATTGTAGTTCTTTGCCTGTGTTTAGCTTCCTCTGCATTGCTTAGCCACTTCTCAGTGTCCTCGTCTCCAAACCTCAATAGGGTGCATGGGTGGCAAGTGAATTTTCTTTTTGAGGCAGCATAACAAAATATTTGAAAGGTTGGTAGACCACAACATTCATAGTGTACCGGTAGCCATTTTCTGCAGTCGTCACAACTTATGGAGTAGTCCATATCACTGGAGAGTCCACATGTAGCACACTCAATGTTGTTGTTTACATCTTCTTCTGAACAGCTGACCGCCGCCATCTTGGACGCCATCTTTGTTTTGAGAGTGGGATGAACTTATTTTCACTTATTACTTGATAATCACACAATTTTTCTTGGTAATTTTTCTGCAATAAGTGCACTGGATGCTTATGTGGAACACTGCACTGTTTTGTTGTTTGGATTTACACGAGAACTCATTGATTTTGCCTCCAACTCGTTGATTCAGTGTTGATTTTGGTATATACTGCTCCCGTCATTCTTCTCTCCTCCACGTTGATCAAATATTCCTTTCAGATGCTGCTACAGGCTTCTCTCCTCCGTCGTCACGTTGGCGGAATTCTCCTTGCGTACAGCTCTCTTTACAATGCCGATGCGGGGTGGCGGGTGTGTGTGTGTGTGTGTGCATGTGTTGCTTCGACGATATTGGACGTGGTAGCGTGGCCGAGCATTGTATTAGTAATCTCAGAGAATCCCAGAGTCTCTAAACTACCATTACATGTGTGTATAATTCACTTAATATCTTGAGGATATTTGGGGATCTCTCGCCAGGCATACCCTCCCGGAAGATAGCTTAGAGCTGTTTGTGTGAGTGTGTGTGTGTGTGAGGGGGGTATGTGTGTGTTTGTGGTTATTCTAATGCTAAACTAGGATACTTCCCACCTTTAAGTTCGAGCCCCCACTAACCTAAAACCGTGTCCACAATACTTCCCACCTTTAACCCTTAATTGGCAGCGCGCAACTTATGTCGTGTGAAATAAATATGGACTAAGTGGCGGTTCACAACTTATGTCGTGTGCCATTTTCACCACGTAATGTTGCTGAGAGAGAGAGATGAGTGGTGGGAGGAGCGTAGCAAGCGTATGACTGCTCCAGACCATCGCGGCGGACCTACTGACATGAATCCCACCCTCCCCCACCCCCTCGCACTCGCTACACAGGGAATTATGTAGGGAAAGTACCTAATTACATGGTTTTTGCACTCGTGTTGCGCGATCATTGCAAGAGAACCAGTGGTCGTACAAGGATGGTTGGGATGTCATTGGAAAGCTCTGTTTATACCCTTTCAGGGATAGATACTTGTTTTACGCTCTGGGTCTTATTTAGGCATGAAAATGATCACGTAAACAACCCTATTTAGGGTAAAAAAGAAACGCTGGGCGCTACCGTCAAATAGACCACCTAGCCCGCTAAATAAGGGTTAAGTTCGAGCCCCCACTAACCTAAAACCGTTTCCGCAATACATCCCACCTCTAAGTTCGAGCCCCCACTAACCTAAAACCGTTTCCACAATACATCCCACCTTTAAGTTCGAGCCCCCACTAACCTAAAACCGTTTCCACAATACTTCCCACCTTTAAGTTCGAGCCCCACTAACCTAAAACCGTTTCCCCACAGCCCTGTTTGTGGGTCTGGGGTGACGTTGGAGCTAGGTAGATAAATAAATAGGTAGATAGATACATTATTTTGGTTATTTTGATGGTCACCTAGAATACGTTGTAACAATCTAATTTATGAATTTCACTCCCTACACCAAACACCTCCCTATTAAATTAATGAAAACATGTGATCCTCCAGGCATTCGAACCTGAGTTACCACATACAGATTGTTATGCCAAGTTACGTGATATTTTCTGATACAATAAAAGGCTGCTCTACTGGGTGACGACTGACCGTGTTTCACAAATCACCACACAGAATAACAAGCAAAACAAACTGACACAAGTTAAGATTACATAGTTTGTATTGAACATAAGCAGAGGTTCATAAATCCTATGGGTCTCAAGAAATAATAATAATTTATCTATCTATCTAGTGCCAATCTACCTACAGGTTGCCAACCAAGGCTGACGAGTCCCATCCACCCGGAGTTGTATAAGGTTGTCTCCCCTAGATGAGTTGCCGACCAAGGCTAACGAGTCCCATCCCCCCGGATCCACACAATCCAAGCAGCTGGCCTTGATGTGTCGGCTGATGTGGCGGAATGTTGGAGAAGTTTTGCTTTGTCTTTACCAGGGCGCATCTCACAGATCTTAAACACTCTAACCATTACACCATCAAGACAGATAAAGGTTAAGTACATGACTATGATTTTATATCCATTTACCGAATACTTGTTAGTGGGGGCTCGAACGTATGCAGTATTCGGTAAATAGATATAAAATCATAGTCATGTACTTAACCTTTATCTGTCTTGATGGTGTAATGGTTAGACCGTTAGAGTGTTTAAGATCTGTGAGATGCGCCCTGGTAAAGACAAAGCAAAACTTCTCCAACATTTCGCCACATCAAGGCCAGCTGCTTGGATTGTGTGGAACCGGGTGGATGGTACTCGTTAGCCTTGGTCGGCAACTCATCTAGGGGAGACAACCTTATACAAATCCGGGTGGATGGGACTCGTCAGCCTTGGTTGGCTACCTGTCTAGGGGAGTAAACCTGATACAAATCCGTACTGCTTACCTAAGGGTAAGGCAGGTTAGTGGATGGATTAGCCGAACACCACTGTAGAAAAATAGTGCTAACAAGATACACAGAGGGCCTCTGAGTCGGACGGATCCTAAATTGAGTGGTCAATCCTGCTAGTCCTTTACTAAACTGGCTCGGATTGTCCCTCTCACAGAGAATTGGTCCGCTTGGGGCCATTCTGTGTATGGCCACCCTCGTAAGGGGAGTAAGGCGTCCGGCAATAGATAGATAGATAGATTATTATTATTTCTTGAGACCCATAGGATTAATGAACCTCTGCTTATGTTCAATACAAACTGTGTAATCTTAACTTGTGTCTGTTTGTTGCCTGTTATTCTGTGTGGTGATTTGTGAAACACGGTCAGTCCTCACCCAGTAGAGCAGTCTTTTATTGTATCAGAAAATATCATGTATCTTGGCATAACAATGTGTATGTGGTAACTCAGGTTCGAATGCCTGGAGGATCACATGTGTTCATTAATTTAATAGGGAGGTGTTTGGTGTAGGGAGTGAAATTCATAAAAAAAACTGTTTCCTCAGAGGCCTGTTGGTGGGTCCGGTGTTGATGATCGGAGGGGTGACGTTCGAGGTAGATAGATAGGTAGATAAATTATTTTGGTTATTTTGATGGTAACCTAAAATACCATGCAGCATAAGTTCGAGCCCCCACTAACCTAAACCGTTTCCCCAGAGGCCTGTTGGTGGGTCTGGTGCTGATGATCGGAGGGGTGACGTTCGCACTCATCGAGGAGGAACTCGCCTACTTCCTGGCCCCCATAAACCTCATCCAGAACAGCCTGCTCTCCAACACCGAGGACGATTTTGGGGAAGGACTGGACAACATCGACCTCAGCTTCCTTCCTGATGGCGATAACCCGGTCAACCAGAGCCAGACGCCGGTTATGAAGTGAGTCCTGGAATAGGAGGCACCGCTATTTAACCCTTTTGAAGATTGTGACGCCTTTTGACAGTTTATTCTGGCTCTCATTAGACGATTTTGTACAGTTTAGGACGGATCTGTGGAAATTTTAAGAGTAAAGACTGTCTCAATTAACCCTCTGACTTCCACACACCCTTCCTTATCTGCAGAAAATCGCCTAATAATAGCCAGAAAACAAAAACGAAATGCGCATTGTATCTTCTAAGGGTTAGGATCTTTATGTTGATAGTGAATAACTTTTCCAAAATAGGTGTATGTATCTGTCTGTGTGTGGTGTGTAAGTGTGTGTATCTGTCTGTGTGTGGTGTGTATGTGTATGTATATGTCTGTGTGTGGTGTGTATGTGTATGTATCTGTCTGTGTGTGGTGTGTATGTGTATGTATCTGACTGTGTGTGGTATGTATGTGTGTGTATCTGTCTGTGTGTGGTGTGTATGTGTATGTATCTGTCTGTGTGTGGTGTGTATGTGTGTGTATCTGTCTGTGTGTGGTGTGTATGTGTATGTGTGTGTATCTGTATGTGTGTGGTGTGTATGTGTGTGTATCTGTCAGTGTGTGGTGTGTATGTGTATGTATCTGTATGTGTGTGGTGTGTATGTATCTGTCTGTGTGTGGTGTGTATGTGTATGTATCTGTCTGTGTGTGGTGTGTATGTGTGTATCTGTCTGTGTGTGGTGTGTATGTGTGTGTATCTGTATGTGTGTGGTGTGTATGTGTGTGTATCTGTCAGTGTGTGGTGTGTATGTGTATGTATCTGTCTGTGTGTGGTGTGTATGTGTATGTATATGTCTGTGTGTGGTGTGTATGTGTATGTATCTGTCTGTGTGTGGTGTGTATGTGTATGTATCTGTCTGTGTGTGGTGTGTATGTGTGTGTATCTGTCTGTGTGTGGTGTGTATGTGTGTGTATCTGTCTGTGTGTGTATGTGTGTGTATCTGTCTGTGTGTGGTGTGTATGTGTGTGTATCTGTCTGTGTGTGGTGTATATGTGTGTGTATCTGTCTGTGTGTGGTGTGTATGTGTATGTATCTGTCTGTGTGTGGTGTGTATGTGTGTGTATCTGTCTGTGTGTGGTGTGTATGTGTGTATCGGTGTGTGTGTGTGTATGTGTATGTATCTGTCTGTGTGTGGTGTGTATGTGTGTGTATCTGTCTGTGTGGTGTGTATGTGTGTGTATCTGTCTGTGTGTGGTGTGTATGTGTATGTATCTGTCTGTGTGTGGTGTGTATGTGTGTGTGGTGTGTATGTGTGTGTATCTGTCTGTGTGTGGTGTGTATGTGTATGTATCTGTCTGTGTGTGGTGTGTATGTGTGTGTATCTGTCTGTGTGTGGTGTGTATGTGTGTGTATCTGTCTGTGTGTGGTGTGTATGTGTGTGTATGTGTCTGTGTGTGGTGTGTATGTGTATGTATCTGTCTGTGTGTGGTGTGTATGTGTGTGTATCTGTCTGTGTGTGGTGTGTATGTGTGTGCATCTGTCTGTGTGTGGTGTGTATGTGTGTGTATATTTCTGTGTGTGGTGTGTATGTGTGTGTATCTGTCTGTGTGTGGTGTGTATGTATATGTCTGTGTGTGGTGTGTATGTGTGTGTATCTATCTGTGTGTGGTGTGTATGTGTGTGTGTCTGTCTCTGTGTGGTGTGTATGTGTATGTATCTGTATGTGTGTGTATCTGTCTCTGTGTGGTGTGTATGTGTGTGTATCTGTCTGTGTATGGTGTGTATGCGTGTGTATCTGTCTGTGTGTGGTGTGTATGTGTATGTATCTGTCTGTGTATGTGTGTGTATCTATCTCTGTGTGGTGTGTATGTGTGTGTGTCTGTCTCTGTGTGGTGTGTATGTGTGTGTATCTGTCTGTGTGTGGTGTGTATGTGTGTGTGTCTGTCTCTGTGTGGTGTGTATGTGTGTGTATCTGTCTGTGTGTGGTGTGTATGTGTATGTATCTGTATGTGTGTGGTGTGTATGTGTATGTATATGTCTGTGTGTGGTGTGTATGTGTATGTATCTGTCTGTGTGTGGTGTGTATGTGTGTGTATCTGTCTGTGTGTGGTGTGTATGTGTGTGCATCTGTCTGTGTGTGGTGTGTATGTGTGTGTATATTTCTGTGTGTGGTGTGTATGTGTGTGTATCTGTCTGTGTGTGGTGTGTATGTATCTGTCTGTGTGTGGTGTGTATGTGTGTGTATCTATCTGTGTGTGGTGTGTATGTGTGTGTGTCTGTCTCTGTGTGGTGTGTATGTGTATGTATATGTATGTGTGTGTATCTGTCTCTGTGTGGTGTGTATGTGTGTGTATCTGTCTGTGTATGGTGTGTATGCGTGTGTATCTGTCTGTGTGTGGTGTGTATGTGTATGTATCTGTCTGTGTATGTGTGTGTATCTGTCTCTGTGTGGTGTGTATGTGTGTGTGTCTGTCTCTGTGTGGTGTGTATGTGTGTGTATCTGTCTGTGTGTGGTGTGTATGTGTGTGTGTCTGTCTCTGTGTGGTGTGTATGTGTGTGTATCTGTCTGTGTGTGGTGTTTATGTGTATGTATCTGTATGTGTGTGGTGTGTATGTGTATGTATATGTCTGTGTGTGGTGTGTATGTGTATGTGTCAATCTGTGTGTGGTGTGTATGTGTGTGTACCTGTCTGTGTGTGGTGTGTATGTGTATGGATCTGTCTGTGTGTGGTGTGTATGTGTATGTATCTGTCTGTGTGTGGTGTGTATGTGTATGTATCTGTCTGTGTGTGGTGTGTATGTGTATGTATCTGTCTGTGTGTGGTGTGTATGTGTATGTATCTGTCTGTGTGTGGTGTGTATGTGTATGTATCTGTCTGTGTGTGGTGTGTATGTGTGTGTATCTGTCTGTGTGGTGTGTATGTGTGTGTATGTATCTGTGTGTCTGTCATGCGTGTGTGTGGTGATAATGGATGACACCGGAAGTATGAGTGGACAGATATTTCTGTACGGGCAAATCCTTTTAGGGGGAGGGGGGATGGGGGGGGGGGTAGTATTCTGGTCGATTTATTTATTTATTTATTATTGTTCTAGTTTCCTTCTTGGACCTTCATCATTTTTTGGTTGATTTAATCATTAGTTTATTATTTGTCTAGTTTCCGCCCTAGACCTCCATCAAACATGATTTAACAACCCCAGGATTCCCCTTCAAGATATATTTGTACATTTGACGTGACGTGTTTTTTGTATTGAATTTTAGTTACATTTAGACGATTTTATGAAGCTTAGGAATGATATGTGGTAGTTAAGAGGATTAATTGAGACAGTTTGTAGCCTTTCAATGGTTAAACGTCCTTCCTAAGCTGAATAAAATCGTCTAGAGCACCTGGACATCCTGCTGCCCAAATTGACCACTTGCGAGTTTCGTTCTATAAAGAAGTTAGAGCTGTAGAAATCGATATATAGCAGAATTAATAGCTAAAATATGGTCATAGTACATTTATAAATACATTAAACCCAATTCAACATACCTCTTATCCATCAAAAACCTACATTATTATTGTATTTCTATTTTATATCAATGTTTACGGCTCCAACTTCCTTATAGCCTGAAACTCGCAAGAGGGGAATTGAGCAGCAGGATGTCCAGGTACTTTAGACGATGTTATTCAGTCTTAGTTTGGCTACTATTAGACGATTTTATTCAGTTTAAAAAGGGCCTGTAACAATTAACAGGCTTCGAACTATCTCAATTAACCCTTTTTACTACCAGTCCTTTTTAAGCTGTACAAAATCGTCTAAATATAGCTACAAGCAAATGAACAAGACATCAACGGTGTTGAAATCGTTAACACTTGAGTACCAACGATGTGTTATGTTTTAGTCTCGCTATATTTAGACGATGTTATGCAGCTTAGGAAGGATCTGCGGTAGTTAAATGGCTTGGTTGAGATAGCTTGAAGCCTTATTATTGCTAGAGGTCCTTCTTAATCTGAATAATATCGTCTACCAGGTGCCACAATATAAAGAAAAGGACGTCACCGGTACTGAAATGGTTAATAATTGTTTGGAGGATCTTGATGGAGGTCTACGGAAAACTAAAAAACAATGAATAATTAAATCGACCAATAAATACAACTCTTCCCCTCTTACGGGAGCCCACCTCGCCTTTTTTGTATCTTTCTCTCCCTCTCTCTTTGGCTTGTATCCATTCGGCCCCATTCAGCCTACTGTTCTAAGACGTTTACCACCATCCAAGTGTCAATATTTTTGTTTTGACAGGAAGCTATTTTTTTTTATTTTTCGATAGAAAAAATTCTCCGGCGAAGCCGGATTTCGTCATGCAATGCTTGGAAGAAATTGACACCTTGATGCGGATAAACGTCCTAAAACAGTAGGCTGAATGGGGCCGAATGGATACAAGCCAGGGAAAGAGAGAAAAGGAGAGAAAGATAAACAATGCCGGTGACCCTCCTTAACTATCTGAAATGGATGACACTTGCTTTCTTTCCTCCAGATGCAAGTGCCGTCAGGTCTGGCAGGGGATAGCCAAACTAACCTTAGAGAACCTTGACCTCCTCCAACCGTGGGTGAACCGAACTAACCGCCAGGATCTGCGTCGCCACCACCCTAACATACCCACTGAGTTCATCTACAACGGTAGTCACGGCAAAGTCTGTGAACTGCTCCCTACGCTGTTTAGGTAAGGGACCCGCATGGCTATAAGTGTATATTTAGCTTTAAGTGGGTCTAGAGCGGCAGAGTGTGTGTGTGTGTGTGTGTCTCTCTTTCTCTCTCTTTGCGTGTGTGTGTGTGTGTGTCTGTTTTAAGTAGTGAATTTATTTACTTTAAAGGCTTTGGCGAAATTTATATATTTAGCTTTAAGGGGTTCTAGGAGCCGGTGTGTGTGTGTGTGTGTGTTTGAAGTAATTAGTTTACTTACTTTAAAGGCATTGGAGAAATATATACATTTAGCTTCAAGTGTGCGTGTGTGTGATTTTAAGTTAATATTATATTAATGTATTTATTTATTTAAAGGTGTTGGGAGAAATGTATAAATTTATCTTTATGGGATCAAGGGGGCGGTGTGTGTGTGTGTGTGTGTGTGTGTTACTCAGTTACTTGTTCGTCAAGGGGAATCCACGCTATGCGAGCTAAGCTCATAAATTATCGCGCCTCCTTAACTGGGAATGTATTGCGTGAAATGCATGTTAAGTGTTTTATGTACTGTTGGAATGGCTGTGGATGTGTGTGTAGTCTGTATTTTAGCCAATTGGCGACATCGGAAACGAAGGCTTAGGGTGGATCTGTATGGTACCATTTTCACTATAGACGGTACCGTCTCGCCCGAAGGCTTAGGTAGCCATCAGCTTAGGTGAACCATATGATACCCATCTCGCCTTGTACCATTTTTGCCAACCCCAGATGGGACGTCACAACGTCGTCCACTTATTCCAGGTACCTATTTACAGCTAGGTGAACTGAGGCTAACACATGAAAGGAGACAAGCCCAATTTGTCTCCACCCGGTCGGGGATTGAACCCCCGACCCTTCGTGTGTGAGACGAGAGCTCTACCTACTAGGCTACGGGCTGTGTGTAGTGTGTGTGTGTGTGTGTGCATTATTGAATGTTGAATGGTGTTTTCATGTTATTTTTTCACAATAACCTTAATACAACAAGCAAAATATTACAGGATTGATTTTGACTTAATTCTTCGTGTTGTTGTTCTTCTTCAGCAAGACTTATTATAAAGCATAATATATAAATCTCTTCATGTTATATTGTTTTTTTTTCTTCAGCTTGACTCGTATTAAAAAGCAAAATTTTAAATTGTCTTCATGTTGTTATTTTCTGTTTAGCTTGACTCATAATAAGCAAAATACATGAATGTCTTCATGGTGTTGGCGTGTGTGTGTTTTTTTTATTTCGACTCAAAATAAAAAGCAAACTATTTAAATGTCTTCATATTGCCGTTATTGTTGTTTTCAGCATAGACTGGCGTAATCGTCACTGGCAGCAGGTGAAGTTAGACGCGGACAATGAACTGCTCCTGTACTCGGCCCACTTCGACCCTAATATTGGTAAGGGACGAGGACTTGTCATTAGTGTTGTTCAATAACTTTTCAAATATTCGTGCTGTTCAATTTAGCCCACTATTTATTGATCATATATATATATGTATAAAAAATATGTACATACAAAAAAATACAAAAAGATATATATATATATATATATATATACTGTATACAGTATATATAATTATATATTATATATACTGGTATATATATATATAATTTATACCTTATATATATAAATTATATATATATATATATATATATATATCGGTATACTGTGTATATATATATATATATATATATATATATATATATACCGGTATATTTATTTATATATTGTCACTTCCAGCAGATATGTCTGCTGTAAGTGTTTGTTTTAACTTGTATTATTCACGGGGTCTATTGTGGAGAGCCTTGGGAGAGGCTAGTTGCTGGCTATCCCTCTTCCTATCTTCCCTTGTGGCTAGCAGGACGGCGCCTGTAGTCTGTGTGGCCGGTTGTCTAGTACTATAACTAATTAGTTTATTTAGCCTTTGTGCAATTATTTCGTTTATCATAAGTTTACACAATGCTGTCTTATGTTTTACTTGATAACTTGGTATTGCTAGTGAGAGCCCAGGCTGCCTAGTTAATTGTATGTTCTGGCGGTGCCTGGCGCTCCCCATTACCCTCTCTCTTGCCAATAATTGCTAATGTCACTGCTTCACAGATCTATATATTTGGTGTTTTGTATGTTTTTTTTTCTCTCCCTTTTGTTTTATATTATTTCATTTCAACTTTGGCCACTTCTTGCCAAACTAATCAGTTTACATAGGTCACTTGTCCTTGTTGATCCCTTACGTCAGTATCCCCCGAGTTTGGGTAAGTTTTGTGTTTGATTGATTATTTATTTTAAGCATAGGTGGTGTAGTTAAATGAGTCAAATTGATTTTGGTCCTAAGTGTGAGTTGGTTGTTGATAATACTGTGTAGACATTTCTATTAGTATTTATAGAAAAGTTTGTTTAACGTTATTTTGGTAACTTTGATTGTGGTTTCAAGTAGAATAGTATTGCTGAAACCCTTTTGTTTCGTGGACAAGTTTCTGAGTAAAGTACTTGTTTTTTGTTTTAGATTTAAACCGGGAATCTCTCTTTAGTATATTTGCCTTGTCTGATTGGTTGGTGTTCAATCTTAGCCTATTATTGTTTAATTTATATTTACCTTATTTGCATAGATAAGTTCTTAATTTGTAAACTCAATTGTTGTTGTTGTTGTTTTTCCCCTAGCTGCCTGGCCAAACAGCCCCAAGGCCCCGAGCAAGGCCAAGGCCATAACCGAGCGTCCCCACAGAACCCTCCCTGCCGACCACAATAAAGCCTGGGTGACCGAAGCCACTCCATGGCGGGAAGCTGAGGAGGGTGCAGAAACGCCCGGGAAACCAAAGCCCCACATAGGGCCCTGTGCCCCTCAGCAATTATGAAGAGAAAGTTGAGAGTCAATGGAAAAATGTGACTCAATTTTTTTAAATATTCATTGATTAGTTTCACTATACACTTCGAGTGTTCGTTTTCTTTATACAGTGAACCCTCAAAATACGCGCAATTTATCTACGCGTAATCAAAACTACGCTTGAACCACAATTGAGGCAACAAATCGAAAAGTACGCTCAATTATTCAAATGTACGCGCCGAGAGAACGAGCGGGAGTCGATTCGTATCTGTTGGAGATTTCGGGCGGCCATATTGGCGTGACGCCGGGCCCTCCGACGTCGTCACTGTTGACTGTGGAGAGAGACACATCTCCCGTACCAAACTATTATGTATCTATAAAGCACAACAGGATATTATGATCTATTAAAAGATTGTGTTTCGTTTTACATTGCATGTATCATTTATTGAGCTAACAAAATCGGAAATGGAAAATCTGTTTCTGTTCAGGAGTTGGAGGCGAGATTGTTTACACTTCTTTCGAAAGTCGCTTCAAAGCCCCTGGCTAAATGATGTGAAGCCTATTCCTTAATATGTATATGAGCTATTGAAGCATCTCACTTGACACTATGTAGGCTATATGAAACTATAGGCTATAGGCCTACAGGGTGTATTACTTTTCAACTCAAAACTTTACCAGTAAGCCTAGGCAGCTAGGCCTATTATTTCGGTCGATCCGTTTCGGCCGCAGTGCTATCGATCGATGGCGCAGATCCGGCGTTGCTCAACCACTACCAATTTGAGTTAATTTACGTTTGTGTCTTATTTGTATACATTAAATGTATTTTGTGTGGTAGATTAGGTTATGAAAACATATTTGTACAGTAATATGTTATATATTTGTGGTTTTTAGGTGATGAAAGATAGAAATAGTACAACTTTCGGTCGGCGCCAGTACCTATCGCTAGTTTTCCCATATATAATTAACTCCAATGTACGCGCAAACGAACGTACACGCCGACAGTACAGTACGCATCCCACGCGTAATTGGGAGGTTCACTGTATATACATTATTTTTATTTTTTTTAGAACCCATTCTTTTGTATAATTCTAGAGTGTATACTCTATTTTAGGTTCTGTATTGCTCCTGAAGATGGCTCTGTGAGGTGCCGAAAATTCGAAAATAAAGTTCAAGATGTTTCCAGGCGTCTTTTCCATCCTTATCCTTATCATATACTGTATATTCAGTATATATATATTTTTTTTTTCTATATTCCAACTTACTTCCTCTCGGGCATAGGCTGAGAGCCTTAACATTCACAGCTTTACAATGAACAGTGAAGCCCGTGAGGTCTTGTTCCAGTCTAGGGAGTGAGACATGTGAAGCACGTAGAGTACAACGAGCACCTGCCATCTTGCCTTCACATGAGGCACGGTGCTCACTCATGGCCCGAAACGACCCCATCTCTGAAGCCACCCCGTTCCCGTGCCTCACTGTCCCACCCCCTACACTCGGACTCTCACACTTACACACACACAACGCCACCTGTTGAGCATATAACTCACCAGGCATTGCACCCCTATAGCATATTTTGAATATGGGAATATTCATACAGTGCTATTTAATCAGGGAACAATGAGGATATTTTATTGACGTTTCGGTGGGCTTGTGGTAATGCACTGATACCAGGTACAGCACAAATTCCATCCCAATAATATCTTCCCACTGATACATCGGAATTTGAACCCGGGACCTTTGGATTACCAGGCCAGTGGCAAGACCACTCCACCACACTATATATATATATATACAGTATATATATATATATATATATATATATATATATATATATATATATATATATTGTTACGTATATTATATATATATATATTGTTACTTTATGGACGTCCCAGGCCCCGTCATCGATTGGTCTGTGTGGCTGTCTCCATCTACGCCACAATACTCCTCCTTTGAGGTAGAAACATTCACCACCCTCCTTCTCATATTCCTCTTCACTCACGGTCCTGGCAGCTAACTCCTTGCATTCACTATCATTTCTCTGTAGCTGTACCAGGCCACTAGGACAATTTGGAGGGGTTTCATGGTCATCGTTAGGGTCAAGATGAGCCATAAAGGTGTCAGATAAATCCACCTCAGTCACATCATCAGGCACAGTTGGAGCGTCATTCACACTCTCATCATCCCTTTCATCAACTCTTACATTCGGTACATTTCTGTCTGAGGGAACTGCTACTTGAGACATTGAACGTGTGACAGCACACACAGGGAAAACTGTTGGCATCTCCTTTTCGAGCTCACCGGTTAGTGGCTCGTTAACAGGGGAAAGTGACAAAATGGGGTCTGGTCGGACCTTCTCACCTGCTACATCATTCCCCAAAAGGAGTGTTACCCCAGGCACAGGGATATCTTGGGACCTACACAACGCTATGGTGTAGTAACTCACATTCAATTTCGCCTTTTACCAAGTATGCATAAAATTGGCCTCCAGCACCTCTCATTACAACTGGTTTGCCAGGTGGGCACTCAGTGTAAGGATTCACCATGAGGGTGCTAGTAGAACCTGTGTCTCTCAGAATGTTTACCTCATGCATACAACCATTTAATCTCACGTTGCCAGATGAAATAAAGGGACGGTAACTGTCCTGCACTGATGGTGAAATTATTATTGGCTTAAACCTAGTGGGTTGCACCACTCATGCTACTACACCCCTGTCTAGATGGTTTACGTTAGCTGCTAGGTACTCCTTCTGTCGAGAGTCCTGCATTAAAGGAACTTTTGGTGCTAGGTACACCTTCTGTCGGGAGCCCTGCATTAAAGGCACATCTGGAATTTGAGATACGGCGGCAACTGTCTGCCCCGATTTCTCTATTCTCTCCTTGGCCCAGCACTGATAAGCTAGGTGGCCTCTCATGCCACAAAAGGTACATACTTTAGGGGATACGGGAACGTTCCCTCTTTGAGCATTACTATTAATTTGGGGCCCACCTCTGTTACCATTGCCCTGAGTCGCATTTTTAGTTGGGGGAACAATTCTATTTTGGCTAGCTGGGGAAGACGTTATAGGCTTGTGACGGGGTCTGTCAGATTTGTGATTGGGATACTTAAAATTAGAACTAGAATTATCGTAGGGCTTCTTTCCACGAAATTTGTTGTTGAGCACGTATGTGTCAGCCATGTCAGCGGTGTCGGCAAGACAATCTACCTTTTTCCCCTTTAAATGATAGGATACAGAAGAATCAATTTTCCATAGGAAATTTTCTAACAGGACCAACTCCTTCAGATTGTTGTAGCTTGTTACTTTCTTACTCTTGACCCAATGATTGAAAGTTTTAGTCATGGTCCTGGCAAATACCTTATGGGTTTCTTCTACTTCTGGTTTTTACGGAAAGATTGACTGTAAGCCTCAGGCTGCAATTGATAGGTTTTTAGGATAGCTTCTTTGAGATTGTCATAATCCTGCCTAACTTCTGCTACTTCTGACAAATACGTGGCTCGAGCCTGCCCTGTCAAAACGGTTTGTAACATAAAAGGCCATTGATCTCTTGTCCACTTCATACCTCCAGCAACTTCCTCAAACAAAACAATGAAATCCTGCACATTATCCTCAGTGAAAGGTGGAATGACACTAGTCATAGTCAATCCCAGAGGGGGAGCAATTACGGGAGCATTTGTATTGACATTTAGTTGAGCCGTACGATATTGATATTCACATTGTTCGGTCGTTGCTCTGGCTTCGGCATTTATTTTCATGCTGGCTAGTTCTAGTTTGAATATTTGATCACCGGTCAAACCAGGTGGCAATTGTACTTCAAGTTGGCTAGGTTTACTCGGGATCCCACCAACTGCTCCGTCTCCCTCCCCGCCTTCTACAGGGAACAGGTGGGTTTTTATGGTCTGAGCCACCTCTACTTTAGACATGTTTGAGACAGTTAACTGGAGATGTGAGGCAAGCACTTTCAGTTCGGATTTTGACAGACAGTCAATATCAGGGGCTGTGGGTTCTGATTCTATGAAAACTCGAGCATCTTCGTCATTAATTAGATGAGGCATGATTAATATTTGATTTTTAACCCGTACAGCCCCAGCGACGCGCCTGACGCGTCGGCGATGTATGTAACGCACAGCCCCAGAGACGCGCCTGGCGCGTCACCCTAATTGCGCCGACCGTAACCTCAGGTGTAGCCACTCAAGAGGGCTCAGATTTGTATGGGAACTGTGTACGTATCCCACGCAACCGTGCCGATGGTTGAAAACTCTCAAAGTCCACGTGCGTGCGCGCGAGCGCGCAATAACCTGTTTTTTTGGGATAATTGCCTTCAATTTTTATACTCTTATAAAATCCATTTTCGGGGGCTCTGTAGGACCATTTTTTAAGCTTTTTGAGCGTTTTTTCGTGGTTTTTCCTTCATTCCTAACCCATTCGCTATTGTTTCTGGAATAAAACCATTTTTTGAAAACCGGCCGGGTTCTGGTGCGCAAACATTACAAAACTAGCCGGGGCTCCACGGGTTAAGTAGTGAAACGGTAATGAAACTGAGTGAAACTGTATGAAACGAATCCTGGGGAGGTCGCCACTCTTCTGTTACGTATCTTGATCCTCAAGTGGTTAACTCGATGAATCTAGATAGCACAGAGATATATATTACGGTATCAGTCAGCTGAAGGCAAAACAAAAGTAAAATCTAATAACATTATTTCCTGTTGTTGCTTCCTTTCCTTTTGGATCTTAGGACTTGGTATCCTTTATTGACTGATACTCTTTAATTATGAAAAATACTGAAACTAATTAAAGTCATGTAGTATTATTATTTAACCGAAGCTTAGTAGGCTATGGTTATGAACCGAAGAAGTTATATCTAAAGAAGGACTATTAATTCTATAAAAAGTCTTGAAAGATAAATATTGAGGTAAGAATATTTCTGTCTCTTACCCTTTTTGAAATGAATAGCTAGTTTTCTTATATGTCCTTTTTTTATATTTAATGTAATTATTCTTGGTTCTTGTCTTAAGTTAATAGTATTATATTATTATTATCATCAGGATTAATATCAAAGTCACATAAAAAGTTAGATATATATTTAATAATTAGTTAAATGTATTTCTTAACCACGTAACATTGAGGTTTGATTATGAGTAAATTAAGTTACAGGATCGCTTCATAGATTCGATTCATGTCTCACTCAAATAATATGAAAAGCAAAAATAATATTTTGAAGCTAAAAGAATTTTCTTCAGCTTAGGAAATCACTAGAAGTAACATTAAAACAGCCATGTTAGTCTAAGGCGATATTACTAATATGAGACAATAGTATCACCGTACTAAACACCGTTAAGCAATGCAAGCTTAATTAAAAGAAAATGAAAGAACTCGTAAGTATTAATATAAAACAATAGTATTACTTTCATCATAACCCAACTACTTAAAGAGTTGCTTTAGTCCACAAGTCAGTCAACTAAAATAGTTAAGTACATAATAGTAGCGTTAACGTTAATTCCCAATCAAATAGTTAAGTACATAATAGTAGCGTTAACGTTAATTCCCAATCAAATAGTTAAGTACATTATAGTAGCGTTAACGTTAATTCCCAATCAAAATAGTTAAGTACATTATAGTAGCGTTAACGTTAATTCCCAATCAAAATAGTTAAGTACATAATAGTAGCGTTAACGTTAATTCCCAATCACATATCTCACTAACCAACATAACATAAGTGTTTACACCGAACACACTTAACACACACTTATATAATCTGACTGACAGTCACAAACCCATTATAATACTTCACCCCGTCTTCCTCCAGCTGCAAGTTCACCTTCCCCAACTCCAAATGAGACTGATTTGAATGCCCACAACTCGGGTCTTATATACTAAACAATGATGGTGTAAGAACGAATCAGGAGGCGGCGGGTAGTGCGCGCCCCAATCACAGCTCCTCGAGTTGGAAGCAGGTGCGTGGTCCAATGGAGTCTCCTGGCGTCGATCATACGTCATAGCGTCGGGTCATCGAAGTAGTTTGCATTTAGGTGTGAAGGCTTGTTTGCTGGTATGTGGACGAGCTGGTTTCCCTCTCGCTAGTTCGCTCGCTGGGTTGCTTCGCCGCCTGGGTAGTTTGGCACTCCTTCAACTCTTAATTCTAATTCTAAAATAAACATACAGGGCTCCGTATGTCAGAATATATACCGGTATATATATATATATATATATATAGTATAAGTAGCACTTTTAACAATAATGATGTAATTGTTAATCTTTTTATTAGAATTTAAATTATTTGTTGTAATGATATTGAATGGTTTGCCATGTCCCAGGTGGTGATGGACCATGTGTGCGAGTGTTGGGGTTCACGCGGTCCATGGCGCCTAAGAAGCCTTGGTGTCATCTATGGTACACTCCACAGGCACCACCCATCGCCACCAGGGTACAGGATATGGGTCAGTATACAGCTATTCTCTGTTTTTGTCTCGAGTCGGCCACCCCCAATTTAAAAAATATATATATATATATATATATATATATATATTTATAAAATAATGTAATAGGGTATGTGCCAGAGTAGATTAGATAGATACAGCCCTTCTCCCCTCTCTACACTCTTCAGAAAACAGTAAAAGCAGAAAGTAGCTACGAGAGGTGCCGTTATAAAGGCGTATTCTCATTACCTTCACCTGACCTGACCTGACCACTACCCAACACTGTATTATTATGTTCTGTATTATGTTGTTATCCTGCTATGGGTTGGAGGGACGAGGGAACACAAGGCATCCTCCGTTTACCCCGGGTGCGGACCTTGTTTACTGTTAATCTTAAGGGGAGGCAGACCGGTTGTTTGGTCTATTAATTTATTTATTCATATATTTATTTAGTTTCCTCCCTAGACCTCCATCAAGCTTAGAAAAACACCCCCTAGACCCCCCTTCAAGATAAATGTGTACATTTTCGATAGAAAAAAATTCCGGCCAAAGGCCGGTTCTTCTTAAAATTGCAGGATCGCTATCGCTCGCCAGAAAATAATCGAGACCTAAATGGCACGAAAGGTCTTACAATTGACAACGAAATGGGGCGAAAGGTGTTAAAATCGCCAAACTAATGGGCTAGTGAGGCTAAACATTAGGGAGAAGGGGGTCCAGAAAAACTATCTGCCTCCCCTTAACCCCTTTATTATGAGTAGTAGTAGTAGTAGTAGTAGTAGTAGTAGTAGTAGTAGTAGTTGAAATAATAGTAATAGTAGCTTAGTATCCTCTTTGTTAGGGCTAGTATACAATAAATACATCGCCAACAAAAACATCCTATTTGTTAGAAATATCGTGTTTGACATTCCTTTCCTCCTCCACGGTCTCCACCATTGTGACATTAAATGTGAGTGTGGTTGCGGTGTGTTTGTGGGAGTGGTAAGTTTGGTTGTGGTAGTGAGTGTGGTGATGGAATGGTAGTGGTAGTGATGATGGAGTGGTAGTGGTGGTGGAGTGTTTGTGGGAGTGGTAAGTTTGATTGTGGTAGTGAGTGTGGTGATGGAGTGGTAGTGGTAGT
>CM064484.1:4451492-4555122 GCA_032716605.1 Paralithodes platypus
TTGTATGTGTGATATGGTGTGTGTCAGTGTATGGGTGTGTGTAATTGTATGTGTGTGTGATATGGTGTGTGTCAGTGTATGGGGGTGTACTTATTTGTATGCATGTGTGTGTGTTTGTATGTGTTATATGGTGTGTGTGTGTGTGTGTGTGTTTGTATGTGTTATATGGTGTGTGTCAGTGTATTAGGGGTGTGTGCTTACTTGTATGTGTGTGTGTGTGTGTATTATTTGGTGTATATCAGTGTATGGGGGGGGGGGGGTGATAATGTTTCCTGTATGTGTTTTATGTCAGTGTAGGCTATATGGGTGTGTGTATGAATGTGTCATGTATGTGTTATATGGTGTGTGTCAGTGTATGGGTGTGTGCTTACTTGTCCGTATAGAGATTTCTTATTGATTTTTGCCGTATCTATCTATCTATCTATTGCCTGACGCAGTGATCCCCGAAGGGGTGGCCACGAACGAACCGCCCCCATGCACCCGTCCCCTGCCGTATGCGAACAATTAATTTTTAGCTTGTCGCCCACCCACCCTCTGCCCCCAACTATTTTTTGTTTACCAACTCTCCAAAAAAAAAACTCAAGCTAAAACGAAATAATGGAAGAAAAACGCTCCCCAGACCCCCCCAACCCCATTCCCACCTTCCTTCAATTGAAACGCCTACCTACTATCTCAATTAATCCTGTGCCCTACTCCAGATCCTTCCTAATCTGCACAAAATCGTCTAATAGTTGCCAGAATAGGAAGGAAAGGATTCGATCGGTATCAACTGTGTTAAGGGGGTAGTGCTTGGTTTTTGGTCTAGGCTATATATTTATGAATTTATTTATATTTTAGTTTCCTCGCTAGACTTCCATCAAGCTTAGAAAAACACCCCTAGACCCCCTTTCAAGATAAATTTGTACATTTTTCGGTAGAAAAATGTGCCGACCGAAGGCCGGGTTCTTCTAAAATTAGAGGCTCACTTTCGCTCACCAGGAAAAATTCGAAACCTAAAGAACACGAAAGGTCTCAATATTGACACTAAAATGAGGCGAAAGGTCTCAACATCGCTAAACTAACGGAACAAACGTCTTAAAAACCTCAAAGCTAATATGCTAAACATGAGGGAGAAGGGGGTCCAGAAAAAGCAAGTACTACCCCCATTAATAAAGGAGAGAGAGGGGAGGTTCATTGATCCAATCTATCCACTTAGTTAAGTAACACTCGATCAATACCGCCAACCCAACACTTGGATAATAGTAGTTATAATGTAAAACTTGCAAAATCAACACACCAAAACTTAGACGAACACAGTAAAAAGACAAAAGATGTATGTATGTATGTATACACTCTGGCACCTTCCCCATTTTTTTTTTTTTTTTTTTTTTTTTTTTTTTTTTTTTTTAATGAGGGTGGCCGACTCGAGACAGAGACAAAAGAACTTATCAACAACTTTATGTGATATCTGGGTGTGAATGTGGTGATTAAATTGTCCTTAACCCCTTCTGTGCCGACGACGTTCTTTTAACTTCATTCTGGCTGCTAATAGACTATTTTATTCAGCTTAAAATGGGCCTCCAGCAATTAACAGGCTTCGAAATATCAAGCTTAACTATTTTTACTACCACAGATCCTTCGTAAGCTGCACAAATCGTCTAATCATAACTAGAATAAAATTAGATAAGACATCACCGGTACAGCAGGGGTTAACCCGTGCAGTACCGGGGATGTCTTTTTTCATCATATTCTGTCAACTATTAGACAATTTAACCAGCTTAGGAAGGACCTCCAGTAGCAATAATAATGACACTTCAAACTATCTCAACCTACCCTTTTTAACTACCACAGATCCTTCCTAAGCTGCATAATATCGTCTAAATATAGCTAGAATAAAATATAACCCACGTCGCTGGTACTCAAATGGTTAAGAATATTGGATCCATTATGTCCACTTTCCACCCGCCCAATACCAGCGACGACAGAGAGCCATCAGTAGATAAATCACTCCCAAGTCCCAGCAACGGCTGCCAGCCATCAGTAATATGTGATCCTTGTAACTGCCAGTATCAGGCAGTACCTGGTACCACGACGTTTGAGCACTGCTCTAAGACCTTGGCAACACTTATCAGCTTATATCCAAGCCCCCATGGGCTGGGAGAGGCAGTATTCCTCCATATTTTGAGGTGGGAGGTTGTTGTTGTTGTTGTTCTTGTTGTTCCCCAAGCTGCCTGGCTGAACAGCCCCAAGGCCCCGAGCACGGCCAAGGCCATAACCGAGCGCCCCCCACTCCCTGCCGACCACAATAAAGCCTGGGTGACTGAAGCCACTCCATGGAGGGGAGCTGAGGAGGGTGCGGAAATGCCCGGGAAACCAAAGCCCCACCCAGGGCCCTGTGCCCCTCAACAATTATGAAGAGAAAGCTGAGGGGCAAGGGAAAAATGTGACACTTTGGCTTCCAATCTTGGTAGATTGGGAGGTCAATCCACGGAAGAGACGCCGTCACTCGAGATCTAGAAAATATATAAGTACAGTAAAAAGAACAGTCAGAGTAAGCTATGGGTATGGCAGAGATCGCTCAGTTCTCACTCTGATAGACCAGCCCATCAACACATAACTAGAACCCAATGGGAGGTTTTATATCTTGCCTCTGAAGCCATTTTGGCCATATTGCTTGGGACGGGGGGGGTACATTTATGCTAGTACCCTATGGTATAGTAGGGGTTAAGGGGGTAGCACTTGGTTTTGTTGGACCCCTTTTCCCTTATGCTTAGCCCCATTAGTTTTGAAATTTTAAGACGTTCGGTTCATTAGTTTGGCGACTTTAACACCTTTCGCCCCATATTGTTGTCAATTTTAAGACTGAAATGCTGGGTGCGAAGGGAATTTAACCCTCCCAAAAAACCCACTCCGCGCCTCGCGCGGTTTCGAACCCTGGTTAGGGACCTCAGTAGGCCTACCAGACTCGCACGCTAACCTACTGTACAACCATGGACGTACAATAGGATAGCAAGCTTAGTTCTCCTTGAAAGAACCAGGTGATAGTCTCGTGGTGATTTACGTGATGGGTTTATTAGACTTTGCCACCAACGACTATTTTACGCTATCCCAGACGTCAACTCGGGTAGTACTGTAATGTAGTTGCGGGATTTTTCGGGTACAAGGTATTACAGTTTGTTGTTCCCCAGTATACATGAACCACCAGTTGACCATATTTGTTGTCCCCCAGTACACCACCAGTTGACCATAGTTTGTTGTCCCCCCCAGTACACATGGACTACCAGAGCCTGAACAGTAACCGCCAGATGCCGTACATGTTGACGTGCCCTCTGCCGCCCGACATGCCCTTGGATCGTCCGGCTGCCGTGTCCTTGGTCGCCTCACCCTGCGCCCGAGCCACCTCACTCCTCAAGGTAAGGCCGGCGTCACACCAGCAGTTGTATCCGATAATCTGAATCGGTGTTGGTGGTGTAATCGTTTAGCTCATGTTCTGGGTGTGGTGTCCCGAGTTCGAATCCCGGGAGGACCAAATGCTTTCATTAATTTATTCAAGTGCATTGGGGTTTGTTATTGATGATTAATGTTAAGAATGGGGTGTTACTTAATCTGTGAAAATATTATAAACTATAAACTGTAGAAGCTATTCATTTTCTATATTATAGCTACCTAAGAACATCCACTACAATCTACAGTATATCCCCTACACTTCATCTATATTATAGCTCTACCCTGTTCCAAATATGTAGGCCAAAACTCTTGAACAATCTGTATATCTCATAAATAACTAGAGAAAATTAGCTAATATTTATACCATCTATAAAGGGTCAATCAGGGAATAGGCTTGGAAATTTACAGCCAATTTGCTCAAGCCCTTTCTGAGGTATAGAGGTTAGGGTTCACGATTTCTGGTATAACCTACTTGGAACAGTGTATACCTAAGAACATCCACTATGACCTATACTCGATTTATATTAACTTGGCGGAAATTTGACTCCCTTTGCAGCTCATTTCTCGATAACTAAAGGAAAAATATGAAACTACTGTACTATGTCTCTGCATTGTATTATTGCCAGGTTTTCGTAATAAACAACATATTTGGCTACAAAAACGTTGTAATGGCTGAGTAATTGGGATGGGAACAAGCCATTTTCTCGCCAGCTTTAAACAAAAATCGGATATATAATATTGTACACATTTTCTAGTGAATTAAGTTTTTGTTGGTGTTGCCAGGTGAACGGTGCCATGGAGCGGGAGACGTCAGCGTACGTCGATGGTCAGGCACCAAAGGATCCCCACACGTAATTATTAGACGCTTCATTATTTGTATTCTCATATTTATTATTTACTATATACTTTATTTTTCCTTATTATTTTTGTATTTATCTCCTTCCCTAATTGAATCCTATATATATTATTATTTTCTTTATACTGCTTTATATGTATACCGCTATATACTGTATATGTATACCGCTATATACTGTATATACATTATATAATCATAGGCTTACCTGTATCAATTTGTTATGTGTGTTAATATGTCCATGACAAATTGGACATTATTTCTCTCTCTCTCTCTCTCTCTCTCTCTCTCTCTCTCTCTCTCTCTCTCTCTCTCTCTCTCTCTCTCTCTCTCTCTCTCTCTCTCTCTCTCTCTCTCTCTCTCTTTTAAATCTTTTAACTCACACGAATCTAAGAATTTCTTCTTCAATCGAGTTGTCAACTTGTGGAATGGGCTTCCCCGAAACGTTATAGACTGCATCACCGTTGATTCATTTAAACTCCGCCTAGACAAATATCTCGCATCAAACCCGCGACTGACTGCGTTTGTAAATGAATAACTTTATTTTATCCCCCCCTCAGTTACTAACCCATCTGTCCCCTACTAACTTCCTAATCCTGCCACGGACATTAGTTCCAGGGCAGTAATTCCCTTTCCAATGTTCCCTTACCCACTCTAAACCACTGTTTGGACACTTGATCCTCAGTGTTTTGGAGGACAAGCAACCTAGAAGAGTCACTAGATCTGTTGTTGCTTGATTTCCTTTGTACTCCTTTGTACTTTGTACTCTCACTCTTTAAAAAAAAAAAAAAAAAAATCCTCATTATAACTTCTCCTTCCCCTCCTCCAGACACAAGAAAGGTTGGGTGCCTGCGGTGTGTGGCCCCGCCCTCTACTACTACACCAACGACTTTTCCTGGCGCATAGTGGAGTGGTTGGAGATGCTCAAGGTCATGGGGTTCGGCCTGGTCTTCCTCTACAAGACCAACAGCATCCATCCCAACATCATCAAAGTCCTGGATTACTACCAGAAGGAAGGGTTTGTTGAGGCCACGGACTACAACTACCCTCCGCCGTATATTAGTGAGCCCAGTTTGCAGAGGTGGGTTGAATTCTCTCTTGGTTTGGCTTGTATTCATTCGACCCCATTCAGCCTACTGTTTTAAGACGTTTACCCCCATCCAGGTGTCAATATTTTCCGGGCGAGCAGTAGAGAGCCAGCATATATATTTTTTTTTTTTTTTGACAGCAAGCTAAATTTGTACATTTTTCAATAGAAAAATTTCTCTGGCAAAGCCGGATTTCTCCATACAATGCTGGCTCGCTATCGCTCGCCAGGAAGAAATCGACATCTGGATGGGGATAAACGTCTTAAAACAGTTGGCTGGATGGGGCCGAATGGATACAAGCCAGGGAAAGAGAAAAGGAGAGAAAGATAAAAAAAAAGCAGATGACCCACATTAAGCCGGTATCACACAAGCGCTTTTTCCCTCAACATTGATCTTCAACACTGGTCTGACAACTTATGAGGTCAACATTTAATACATTTCGGTTACCTAAGTTCATCTACCATCAGTCAAGTATCCGGTACCAGTGCCAAATAATTCAGAAAGGTTGCCAGAAAAATGTTGATCTTCGAATGTTGACTATAAAAGCTCTCGTGCGATACCGGCTTTAGGAAAGTTTTGCGGATCGATATCTTGGCAATTCAATTTTTGTAGGTGTATCTATGTAACTTTATTGTTTTGTCTATGATTATCCTTCCTTCATTATCTCTTAAGGGGGAATGGGCGTATTAATTTGCTTTTATATACATATTTTGTATTACTTTTTATATTAATCTCCCTAGATATCCATCAAGTTTAAAAAAACACCCCCAAGTCGCATTTATGCAATTGTTTTTTTTAACCTGGTGAATTTCTCCTTGGTTGCTTTGGGTTTGAGACCTCTACTTTGAGCTGCTCGCCTGATGGTTCTGAGTTTAAATAACATCTTTTAGGCTCTGTCTCGAGTCGGCCATCCCCTGCTAAAAAAAAATAATAATAAAAAGAGAAAACCAAAAATGGGGTATGTGCCTGATTATAATTATACAGTATATAGATAGATAGATAGTTGCAAACCAAATACACAAATTCTATTAAACAGTACCAGCATCCAATCAGCTTGTAGTAGAGTTCTAAATTTCATTTATTTATAAATTATTTATAAATTACTATTTTACTTGAGCGGTTTCCACATAGCGATTTTGATTAGTTATTTTGTCTTTTTACTGTGTTCGTATAAGTTTTGGTTTGTTTATTTTGCAAGTTTTACTTTATAATTTCATCTCGGTCTCTTTTCACCTTCAGGTTATGGACGCTTGTAGATCGTCCGAAGATGTTTGCACAGGAGAACGTATACTTCACTGACTGCCTTCTGCGCCACATGCACCGGTACCGTTACATAGCCCACTTAGATTTTGACGAGGTTCCCATATTACCACAACATGAAAATATTACAAATTTTCTCGACGACATACTCAACAAGTTAGTAAATCTCGTCTGTGTAATTAAATTTAATTTGTGTAATTATCGTTGGGTATACAGTATATTTATAGTCTATATCAGATGGACTAATCCTCAAAGATTCGTCTCTCCTCGATCAAATTTATATTATCCTGCCTTTCCCTACCTCACCTTGAGATAGACGTCCATCTTGATCTAATCCTTCGTGGCCAGCACTGTGGGAGTTCTTTTGGCGAACTCAGTGGTCTGGTTAAACTAGTCTAGTTGAAAAAGAAAAGAAAGATTGGACAGACTAATATTGTTAAATAGATTTTTTTATTCGGCCTCAGAACCTGCTGAAAATTGGCAAGGCCTTGTTAAAATACCAAGACCTGTATAATCTTAATGACTATGTTCATCAATTGTCTTGTTGAATACTTGCCACCTACAGTATGTGTTATGTAATACAGAAAATGGCAGGCTCTTTTTTTATATATACTCCCATGTTCTTTATTTAACTCTATCCTCCCTCTTTGAGTGTGTGTGCTTATGTGTGCATGTGTGGGTTGGGAAAGTGAGGCGGCTAGTGGGTACAATATAGAGAGAACCCTCTTTTTTCTCTTTATTGTCGTTTACTTAGTAAATGATTTCCAACATAGAATGTAAAAAATGGTAGTCTGCATTTGAAATTATCTTGTGAAGAGAGAATGAAATCCTATGGTTACATTTGATAGAAAGAAGACAGTTAGAGGGTATATGGAAGATAGTCAATTGCATAAATAGATTTAATAAAGCAAACAAATGAAGCATTAAATATACGGAAGATATTCAAGTGAATGAAAGGATTAAATAAAGAAAACATAAATGAAGCATTAAATATGAACAGCGACAAACCCCGTAGACTTTGCTTCAAGTTAGATAACTTGCCATTGCAAACATTTCAGCTTCAGGTTTGAGGCCTTCCAAAAACATTGGCCTCGGCTTCAAAGCTTGAGGCAAGGCCACAATCCCATTGATAGCGTAATGCATAGGTGCGCGGAATTTTTGTGTGATTGTCCTAGGTTCGAGTCCTTGGAGTGCCACATGTATTTGTTGATTTCATTAATTGAGTTTAGAAGTAAAGTTGTTTGGTGAAAAAATATGAATATATGGTATCTTAACATGAATGAAATTTGATTATACTGTATTGTATATAGAGATAGCATATATACTGTATAAATTTATATATATATATATATATATATATATATATATATATATATATATATATATATATATATATATATATTTATATATATATATATATATATATATATATATATTACATATACTGTATATATCTTCTTATCATATTTAATAAATTTTCGTTCTTTACCACTCGTAGCACAAACACTTGGTGTTCAGGATTTAAGCTACAGTGGAACATGTTTTACAACGACCAAGAGCCTAAGGATGATGCAACATCCCTACCGAAATATCTATGGATGCTGCGCCACACTCGTAGACTGAAGAAGAACCTGGTACCTAACCCGGGCACGTACAAGCCTATTTATGATATGGACACCGCCCGAGCCGTCTTCTCTCACGGGGTTTTCAAATGTACTACAGGTCAGTCTCAACTCTGATTTTATTCTTAATCCCTTCTGTACCGGCGACTTCATATTTATTTGATTCTAGCTCTATTTAGAAGATGTTGTGCAGTTCAAGAAGGATCTGTGGCAGTAAAAAGGGTTAGGTGAGATAGTTCGAAGCCTGGCAATTGTTGGAGGCCCTTTTTAAAATGAGTTATATCGTCTAATAGTAGCCAGAATAAAATTGAAAAGACGTCGCCGATACAGAAGGGGTAAAATGTTTAGGAAGATGTTCCTCATTTCATATAAACCGAAGAATAACATCACATATTGATATGGCACCGAGAATGAAAGATTTTTTTTTTGTTAAGTGAAAAAGTTACAAAATTAAAAACTGCAGCTTACTGGTGTTGTGGTTCATGTCTTAGTTTCTCTCCCCTTTGGTCCAAGTCATGTCCAACTCTGGCATGACGAGGATCGGCCTCAGCAAAACACTATATTAAGCTGGTGTCACACAAGCGCTTTTTCTGGCAATTTTCGATAAGCAAATTTGTTCTCATAATATTTTGAGGCTTTTTCACATTGGAATCACAATCTAGACTGAAGGTAGATTATATAAGGTGGCTGAATTCTGATATAACTGAGATTTTAAAGCTACCACACTACAATTGCTCATAAATATTCCCTGAAAAAGCGCTTGTGTGACACAGGCTTTATCGGCCACTATACAGTATATGAAAATGCAGGAGTAACTTTATACCCACAGTCCCTATCGGGGAAAAATTTACATTAATATATGGCCTATTTTTCATTTATTTCTGGTTCACATTAGATAATTTCATGCAGCCTAGAAGGGAACTGTGGGGTACAAATAGCTAATCACAGTTTTAGCGCTTAGATTTCTAGAGATCATCCCCAAGCTGAATAAAAGTGTGTAGGGTCACCCAAAATACAATCAAGGTAACACCAACATACTATAATTTGGACATGTGGAGAAGATGGATGAACTAAGCTGGGTAAAAAGATGCAAGTCCATGAATGTGGAGGGAGCTGCACCAAGGGGCGGACCAAGAGAGATGTGGAAACGGACTTTGTGGTCTGATCTTAAATCAAAGAACATGACAAGTGAGGCAGCTCTTAACAGGGTTGCCTGGAATGCCGCCATTAAGACGTCAGACAGGAACCCCGCTTCGTGTGGAGCACTCGGTCTTTAAATTTGTGTATGTATGTAGAGTAAGGGGCGAGGGAACGCAAAAGTGGTCCCGGACCCTAAGAATTGGAACTTTAAATGTGATTTCTGTTCGAGCTCTGTCTCGAGTCGGCCACCCCCAGGTATGGGGTATGTGCCTGAGTATATACATACATACATGTATGTACATTGTATATATATAATGGTTACCACAAACAATGACTTCAATAATGTAAACAATCATCACATAAAATCATCTAAGAAAATCAAGAAAATAGTTAAAACGGATTCACTATACTAATACGGTTAACATGGGCAAGGACTTCCAAAAACATAATGAAAAGCATATAATAACCTAATAACCAGGGTGGTGCTGGAGGGACCTTTGGTGATCCCTGGTCTCTGGGTCTTCTCCTGGTGACCTAGATGTGTGCGAATTTGTGTTTTGTTTTTGTGTATTAATTGTTTTCTGTTGTGTTGTGTTGTCCCTATTCGGGCTCTGTCTCGAGTCGGCCACCCCCAGAAAAAAAAAATGAAAAATGGGGAATGGGCCTGAGTACAGTCGGCCTAATAATAAGTGGTGTGTCGGCACCAAGTATATTTTGTTTTATAATTGGTATCATCATTAGCTGAACAGGATTTCTTAATTTCGAGTGATATATGCCAACATGTTCGTATACTTACTCACCCTATCCAACATCTGACAGATATTAATACAGCCCAGAGCGAGCCAAACGTAAGGACAGCTGAGACATGACTTATTATCGCCACTGTACATACATACATACAATTATTATCTTTCAGGTTGGTGCGCTCACACAGACATGGTAAGAATATCCCCGGCCAAGGGGTACATCGGCCACTACACCAAAAAATGCGGTAAGAACTGCAGCCCCAAAACCCCCATGATAGATGAGTTAACATTACACCGATACAAGTACCAAGTCTCCGCGGCCGTTCACAACGTTCTGACCAAGTTGCAACTCCTATAGCGAACGTCGGCTGGGTTGCGTTGTTAAGTTAGTACATGTTGCTAGTCTTATTTATGCCAGAGATTGTGATAGGATTCAAATTAACCTGGTAGCCAATCATTGTTTTAGTATTTATATTATTAGTATTATTATGATTATTATTATTATAATTGACATTATTTTTGAAATTGTATTTGTATTGTTTACATTATTGTTATTTAAATTATTACTGTATTAGTTGAAGTACAGTACAGTATTTTGATTTACATTATTATTTTTATTTTTAATATTTTTTACGTTATTATGATATTTATTATTATGTTGTCGACAGTATTGTTGTGGATGTAAATAGTGATTGTAGATAAAGAAGAGTGTGGTGGTAGCAGTTATAGAGAGGGAGGTTTTATGTGTCTTATCGGTGAATCACTTGCAATAGTGATTGTAGGTAAAGAAGAGTGTGGTGGTAGCAGTTATAGAGAGGGAGGTTTTATGTGTCTTATCGGTGAATCACTTGCAATAGTGATTGTAGGTAAAGAAGAGTGTGGTGGTAGCAGTTATAGAGAGGGAGGTTTTATGTGTCTTATCGGTGAATCACTTGCAACAGTGATTGTAGGTAAAGAAGAGTGTGGTGGTAGCAGTTATAGAGAGGGAGGTTTTATGTGTCTTATCGGTGAATCACTTGCAACAGGAGGGCCTGCGCGGAGAATCTCAATCACTCGTAATTGCTTGTGGACCTCGGGCGTTTCTCTTTATGCAACTATAGCCGTCGGGATTTACTTATGCATGAAATATGCTATATAGTATATGGTGTACATGTTTTGTGTTAGTAGTATATACACAAATTGCATGAATACATTAGATGCATTAAATATTATATACAGTATTATACTTATATTAAGTACATACAATAATATACTGTACATTAAATATATATATTAATTACATACATCATTACATGTTGAATACATATAGTAATTATAGCCTATACAGTATTACACATTAAATACATTCAGTTTTATACAATAAATACATACATAAATACATATAGTATTATAAATTAATTGCATACAGTAATATACATTAAATGCATCTATTATACACATCAGTAATATGCATTAAATATATATATTTAACACCAATACATTGGTAGGTGGGGACGCCCTGTGGTCAATGTGTTGGTCAGAGAATACAATCTTTGCTGGAAAGTGTATAGAGTTATTTACCAGTTATGCTTTCTATTCTAGCATCACATCAAGGTTCAAGGTGCCAGACCTATGAGAGTTCCGTATGGAGCTCAGTGGTCTGGTTAATCTACTCTACTTAAATAACTAATCACGTCATGGTGGTTAACAAAATAGGGAGGATGTTGGTAACAGTCTCATATGCATTAAATCCATAAAGTTGCATAATGAAAAACGCGAGGTCCAGTAACTTTTACGAGGGACTGTACAATAGGAGTTGCCAAGTTCAATTAAACCAACTATAGTGACCATTTGTTTTGCTGTGACAATTGTCCAATGTTGTATAAGGTGCTGTTGTGTGATGTGATGAGCAGGGCCCGGATACTCAGAGAAAACATTTACGACGCCTTATCTTCCCCTTACTGTCGTAGCTTAACCCCTTCTATACCGGTGACGTTCTTTTCACTCTAATTTGGCTACTATTTGACGATTTTATTCAGCTTAGGAAGGATATCTACCAATTAAAAAGCTATAGACTATCTCAATTACTCCTTTTAGCTATCATATATCCTTGCTAAGCTACATATAATCGTCTAAATCTAGCTGAAATCAAATACAATTGATGTCACCGGTACAGAAGGGGTTAAACGCTACAGTGGTAATTGTAGCGGCACTAACCCCTTCAGCCCAATGTGGCCTTTTTTTTATATATTTATTTATTTTTGCAAACTTTAGACAATTTTCTTATGTAGTTTATGAAGGCCCAATGTGATTCTGATGATTTCTAGAGATTTTAGACAATTTTTGTATGTAGTTTATGAAGGTCCTACATGATTCAGATGATTTATTGAGATAGCATTTATCCATTTGAGCCCTAGAGATAGATCATAAGCTATAGAAAATCGTCTAGTGGTAACCAGAATAAGACGAGAGAGAATGACGTCACTTAACCGGGTTCTGTTGTTGCTGTTGTTGCTGCTGTTCCCCAAGCTGCCTGGCCGAACAGTCCCAAGGCCCTGAGTAAGGCCAAGGCCATTACCGAGCGCCCCCACAGAACCCTCCCTGCCGACCACAGTAAAGCCTGGGTGACCGAAGCCACTCCATGGCGGGGAGCTGAGGAGGGTGCGGAAACGCCCGGGAAACCAAAGCCCCACCCAGGGCCCTGTGCCCCTCAGCAATTATGAAGAGAAAGTTGAGGGGCAAAGGAAAAATATGACGCTTTGGCTTCCAATCTTTGTATATTGGGAGGTCAATCCACGGAAGAGACGCCGTCACTTGAGATCTAGAGAATATATAAGTAAAAGGAACAGTCAAAGTAAGTTATGGGTATGGCAGAGATCGCTCAGTTCTCACTCTGATAGACCAGTCCATCACCACATGACTAGAACCCAATCCTCTCGGCATCAGCTAGGAAAGGCCCTCGAAAGCCGCCTTTGGCGGGGGGATAGCTCCTAAGCTCCCCTATTTCAATCCCTTTCGTGGTTGGGCACCCGCCAACCGGATTCTGTAGTTTATGACAGTTTATTTAACCTGCACATGGGAAAGGTATGACGTCAGGAATATGATAATTTATTGGCTTGTTATTATAGCCTCTCACATCGCTGTAACCTTAAGGGGAGATGGGTCGTTTTTCTGGCCCCCCTTCTCCCTCATGTTTAGCCCCATTAGTTTTGAGATTTTAAGATGTTCGCCCCGTTAGTTTGCCGATTTTATAACCATTTGTGGCATTGAGGTGTCAAATGTTTCCTAGGGAGCGATACCGAGCCTGTAATTTAGGAGGAACTGGCATTTTTCTACTGAAAAATGTACAAATTTATCTCAAAGTGGGGTCTTGGGGGTATTTTTTTAAGCTTGATGGAGATCTTGGGAGGAAACTAAAAAATAATAATAAATAGATAAACACATAACCAAATAATACAAATTTCCCCTTAAGGCATCTTTGAGTATCCAGACTTTGAGTTCATTATAATTATTATACAGTATGTTTAAGTTGGTAAGAGATAGGGTGTTTAATGTTTGTAAGGTACTGTGTGATAAAGATAATCAATAGACGTGTTCACAACAGCTGCATTTTGTGTTGATTTGTTTAATTGATGACTATGTATGTATATGCTCTGGTACTTACCCCATTTGTTTTTGTTTTTTGGGGGGTGACTATAGTGTTATTCCAACTGATGATAACTTGAATCCCTTAGCAGCTGACTTCACTGAACAAGTATTAATACTACTGTCTCTGTGTCATAATAATGCCAAGTTTTCTTCATAAACAACATAACTAGCTACAAAATGTTTGTAAAAACTGAGTAAAGAAGATAGGAGCATGACAATTTACCATCATCTGGAAAAAAATAGACTGCAGATATAGGCCAATGCGAACAATCCATAACCTTGTCATTAACACCTTCTGTCGTGGCCTTCCTTAGGAGCTCGGGGCTTTTCGGCCAGACAGCTTAGGGAACGATTACTACAACTATCACTTCTGTAGCCTACCAGTGACGTCTATATAATTTTATTATAGCTACACTTAGACGATTTTATGAAGCTTTGGAAAGATATATGGTAGCTAAAAGGGTTAATTGAGATAGCCTGTAACCTAACATAGACATGCTCCCAATTTTATGAAGCTCTGGGAAGATATATGGTAGATAAAAGGGTTAATTGTGATAGTCTGTAACCTTTTAATGGGTAGACGTCCTTTCTAAGCTGAATATAATCATCTTAATAGTTGCCTGAATAGAATAGAAACGATGTCACCGGTGCTGAATGGGTTAACAATCCTTATAGTCAATAGCCAAAATCAAGGGACTTTCGAGCCAAAATGCCAATATACTAGCAATATACCTATAAATAGTGTATATTATTTTGAACCCTCTTTTATATACCTGTCTCATTATATCAAATTGGTTTATTACTACCAATATACCTATAAACCGGTATATTATTTTGGACCCTATTTTATATTCCTTTTCTGAATTTATATGAGTAAATTACTACCATTATATCTATTCATATTTTTTCACCAACCAACTTTACTTCTAAACTCAATTAATGCAATCAACATATACATGTGACACTCCAAGGACTCGAACCTAGGATACTCGCAACGAAATTCCGCTCATTTATGCATTACGCTATCAAGACACCTTTATGCATTACGCTATCAAGACACCTTTATGCATTACGCTATCAAGACACCTTTATGCATTACGCTATCAAGACACCTTTATGCATTACGCTATCAAGACACCTTTCCTTAATATAGATGAGTTTATTACTACCAATTTACCTATAAAATGGTATATTATTTTGAACCCTCTTTCATAGACCTTTCCCTTCTTATATCAAATGGGTTTACTACTACCAATATTAACCCCTTCTGGTCCGAGGGCGTCTCTTTGATTTTATTCTTCTACTATTTGACAATTTTATTCAGTTTAAAAGAGGCCTCCAGCAACTAACAGGCCTCAAACTATCTCACTTAACCCTTTTTACTACCACAGATCTTTCTTAAACTGCGCAAAACCGCCTAAATAAAGCTAGTATATAATGAGAAAGACGTCGCCGGTACAGAAGGGGTTAAGGAACACCCCGTTCTTAACATTAATCCTCAATTACAAACCCCAATGCACTTAAATAAATTAATGAAAGCATATGGTTTTAAAATCGACAAACTAATGGGGCGAAATAAATTAATGAAAGCATATGGTTTTATAATCGACAAACTAATGGGGCGAACGTCTTAAAATCTGAAAACTAATGGGGCTAAACATGAGGAAGAAAGGGGACCAGAAAAATGACCCAACTTCCCTTACACCCAAAATGCTCGAAGGTGTATCGTCTTGTTTGTTCCGGAGTACACAATTTCGTCCAGTAGTGTGACTTGTCGTGATGAGTAGTTTTGTGAACCATTAGGATACTCGGTACTGATGATTTCCTTTTCACCATATTCTAGCCACCGTGAGATGATTTCATTCAGCTTAGGAAGGACCTCTAACAATTATATGGCCACAGACAATCTCGTGTAATCCTTGTAGCTACCACAGATCCCTCCTAAGCTGAATAAAATCATCCAATAGGAAGGACCTCTAACTACTTCAATGGCTACAGACAATCTTGTGTAATCCTTTTTAGCTACCACAGATCCTTCCTGAGCTGAATAAAATCGTCTAATAGGAAGAAGCTCTTAACAATTTAATGGCTACAGACAATCTCGTGTAAGCCTTTTAGCTATCACAGATCCTTCCTAAGCTGAATAAAATAGTTTAATAGGAAGGACCTCTAACAATTTATTGGCTATAGACAATCTCGTGTAATCCTTTTAGCTATCACAGATCCTTCCTGAGCTGAAGAAAATCGTCTAATAGTTGGCCAGAATATAATGAAAAGGACGTCACTGGTACCGAACGGATTGAATACGATGTTGTTCCGAATGCTTCGGTAATTGCATTTACAGGCCTCCCTCACTATCCGATGACCCAATTTACGATATTATTATAGGTTTTTGGGTGTTTGTCTTTGTGTTTTGGCTGTTTTACCCATTATTTTTAGGGTTCGCTACACAATTTGTCTATTTAAGAATGGGCTTTCAGGAACGTAACCCAATCGTAAATCGAGGGAGACCTGTATCTATCGACATACAGTTGGGGCCAAAAGTAATGAAACGCCTCTTCTACTTTGACTATACCCCTTCATCCCTCTCTATAATCTCTTTCTGCAATATATTCCGGCTACCATTAGGTGATTCTTATGCATGATGGAAGTACAATCGGCCAAATAAGTTATATCTCCGTGCCATTTATATTTTGATCAATAATTGGTATCGTTCTGAATTAGATTAACAAGATACTATAATATTAAGGAGGTTGTTGTTGTTGTTGTTGTTTCCTAAGCTGCCTGGCCGAACAGCCCCGAGTCCGAGTCAGCCAGGGTATAGGTGTGGAAATATACAGCCCATCTGCTCTAGCCCTTTTTGAGTTACAGAGGTTAGGGTTCACGATTTCTAGCTTACCTACTTGGAACAGGGTATAATTCTTCACACCCGCACCTTCAATGTGACTCGGGGCCCTGGTCGTGGGAGGATGTCTCACCCTCGCCATGGCAGGCACACATTATGCCTCCCTCACCAATTTTGAATGGCCAGAAAATTTAATATACCTGAGGTTGAAGACCAGGAAAGGGGATCACCACTAACCGCAACACCTTGTTGTGTCTATAACATACCTGCTGAAGTAGGAGAATCACTCACAAGATGAACGATATCTCGTGACAGGAAGATGTAATTTGGATTAAGATTCTGGATGACCATGATAGCCCCCTCCCCCCAGTGGCCTTTTAAGCATCTGGGGAAAGGGGGCTAGGAATCCTCCCCTTGTATAATTCACTTACTTTACGAGACAGAGAAATGGCGAGGGAACGCGAAAGTGGACCCAGACCCTAAGAATTGGAACTGTAAATGCTCTTTCAGTTCGTGCACGTCTCGAGTCGGCCACCCCCAGCTATGGAGTAAGTGCCTGAGTACATACATACATACATACATTTTATGATGAACTGTCCTCAATTGCCCCAGGTGCTCACAATTACCCCCTTTGACGGTAGCGATTTCCACTCTTGCCTGTGGGTAAGGAGGTATTGCTTATATTGTCAAAATGCTATGGTCAGTACATTTTCCATCAGCATTGTTGAACTCTCTTACAATGGAGATGGCTTAATTAACCCCTTGAGGATTATGAAGCATTTTGACAGTATATTCTGGCTACTACTTGACGATTTTTGTTTAGGTAAAGGAGGGATATCTGTGTGAGTCAAAAGGTTAATTGAGATTGACTTTACATTCAGTGAAATTGAAAATACTGTAATCAGTTTGATTGGCCCAAATTAAGAATGCCCACAATTAAACACGAATATATTTGGATTCTTCCTTACACCATGGAGAGTCCATATATATATATATGAGGTTTAAGGAATTTGGGCTCATATTTTAGGGCACAGGAGTGGTCGAACATGCGAAAATCGTGATTTGGGTATACAGTATTTCCCCCACTCACGTAAAATACGATTCCTCACAATAATGCCCCAGTTTTACTTCTGCTGCTGCTGATATGTCTACCATTTAGGAATAGTCAGCCAGGGAATAGGTGTGGAAATTTACAGCACAGTTGCTCTAGCTCTTGTTGAGTTAAAGAGGTTAAAATAGGGTTCACGAGTTTTGTTCTACCTACCTGTAAATGGAACAGGGTTACAGGGTTAATATATATTGAAATGGGCTACATGCTAATTTGCATAATCACCTCCAAACAACTACATTATTTAACTAGAGCACAGCAACTTTAAAAGTAAAGAGAAGGTCAGAGCTTCAAACATTTCAAAGCAAAGAGCGTCAAAAGATGTGCAGTGTTGCCAATTTATCTGCTTTACCGCTAGATCTAGAGGCAGGCCTATTTCTTCAATCTAGTGGCAATTTTTGCATCTAGCGACGTAATACCTAGCGATATTCTGGATATTTCAGACATATACGAGCCATGTACAGTTGGTCAAGGATGAAAGTATACAGTTTTTCGTCTGCTAAAACATGGTTTGTCATGTTGGCAGCCATGACAGCCTTTCCACTAGCCCAAACCATCCCAACACACATGGGGTTTATTATATTGATACATTAGTTAATATACGGAGTGCTTCGAAAAAGAGTTTCCATAAATATCAAAAGTTAGAGAATTATTCATAAACCTTCAGGGTGACTAAATACTGTTATGGAGATAGCAAAACAAAGCTGGGGGCATACGCTGGAACAGCGCGTAGCCGCGGCGCTCGCCTCCGTTTCATTGCCCTTTGGATCACATTAATCCAGTCTTGGGGATGAAAGTGAAATATCAATATTTACCTACTTATTAATTAACAAGTATTATTAGATTCCTCTTTCTACTCATTATTTATTGTGAATGTTATAATGTTAAGTGTATATCGTAATATCTTTTATAGCCACTCCATATTCGTCTACTTTAGATACACAAAAATATAATTCCTAAACGTGGACGTAAGGAAGCCTGTGTGTTCAATAGGGTAATGACCCAGCAATTTTACTCATCTTGCGAGCGCCATTGCTTTATGAGTCAGTCCTCGAAGCATAATGAGGCTTTACTTGTGATTTTTATTTATTGATTTATTTATTATTATTATTTTTATTTTTATCAGCAGAACACCTGCAAACCAACTGCAACATTGATATCACCATACCCTACATTATTAGCCACATATTACCACGTGTGAAAATGGAACTGTATTCCACTGAAATATCGTATATAGGTAGACGTTTTGATTTTCGTTTTCACTCTCGCATTTCTTGTATATCTATCAATAACATTAAGTGTTTAATATCTCCGAAGTGATATTCACGTCAAAGATTATAGAGCAATATATTCATATTTCCGTCTGACAACTAAGTCCAGGAACACGTTTGTAAACACCCTGTATAAGGTGGGCGGGCTCTGAGATATGGCTGCCAGGGCTGCCAACATGACAAACTATGTGTGGCTATAGCAGACGAAAAACTGTATCCTTTCATC
Organism: Paralithodes platypus; assembly: GCA_032716605.1. NCBI lineage: Eukaryota > Metazoa > Arthropoda > Malacostraca > Decapoda > Lithodidae > Paralithodes > Paralithodes platypus. The sequence continues at coordinate 4,470,705 of CM064484.1, forward strand.
CTTGACCAACTGTACTAGGGATTGTGATTGTGGCATAATTCCTGCTATTTTTTAACATGTATCTACTATCTAGCAAGTAGCAACATCTACCTACTTTTGAGAACGGATCTAGCGTTATGTTGTGTTTTTATTTGAACCCTGGCCAAGTGACTTTTCAAGTTGTTCTGTGTTCAGTTGAAGTTTGTATGTGAAAGCGGGAGGATGCAAATGCAATGCAGCATGATATGTTTCTTTTACAGCCAGCCTCCAGGTCAAGTAAGTTATTTGTTGGGTCTATATTATTTGTTTTAGAATATAAGTTAAGAACAAATACGTTAAATTAAAAGGTAAACCAATGGCGTACCGCCCCATCCTTGTTTACACTAGGCCTACGCGTAGTGGCGTCGGACCTTTGCCATCATGTTCCCGTCTATTTTGACTGCCTTTGAATAACAATAATATGTAGGGGGCGGGGGTTTTGCCCCCCTCACCCGCCATGACATATTGGGTATATATTAAGCAAACCACCCACCAATTTTCATGACCATTTTGAAATGCATGTTGGAATCCCTATATACTTTACTTCATTTTAGTATAACTAAATAAGTTGGTCACCAATTATTTTGCAATATTTGAAAACAAACATGGATTTTATATGCTCTAAACATAATATGAAAATGTGTTTTAAGCCTCGGCAAAACCTAATAAATATATATGGTACTAAAATGGAATTTTGTCGTAACATGGTTGTCAATGCCTTCCTATAGACGGCACCGATTCGTACACACGCCATTTTCACCTGTCTCCCGAGGTCTGTCCACCAGCTTTTTAGTCCACTCCACCTGCCCATCTCTGTCGATAGGTTGGGTTGTTTGGTTAGGTTAATATACTAGGTCTCAGAAACAATATTCGTAGTTGCGGTAGTATTTACGGTATCTGGACACTTCGAGCGAATTCATATTCGAGCGGAGGCGCATTTAGGTTAGGTTAGGTTAGGTTAGGTTAGGTTAGATTGTGCATCCGCTCGATCAGGAATTCGCTCGAAGTGACTCGCATTCGTTTTTACAGATACGGCTGAATACCGGTAGGCTACTAAATGGGCGCCGGCCCAACTGCCATGTTGTATCCCACGTAGGCCTACTAGGTACTACGGACACATTGTAGGCGTTAGGTGTGGATTAGGCTTGTATCCAATGTACAGTACTAGGTCTATGTCACTGGATATTTATGATTTAAATAAGTGCTACGTTTCCGATAAATCTGGTTATATGGCTTTGCAATTAGGGAAATCAAGAGCCAATTTCCGACATTTAGTTAGTCTTTTTCGATTCTCAAAATACAATCCAAGTTTTGCCAAAAATTGGCTCGAAATTTCCAAAATTATGCTTTTTGGGGTTTGCAATTTAGGGAAACATGAGCCAAAATTCTAAATTAGGTTACTGTAATTTGTTTACTCTTAAAATTTGCAAAATCCGAGCCAAGTTTTGCCAAAACTTGGCTCGGGTTTTCCAAAATTTGGGTTTTATGGCTTTGCAATTTCGGGAAACCTGAGCCAAATTTCTAAATAAGGTTACTGTCATTTTGTTGTCTACAAACTCAAAATCCGAGCCAGCTTTGGCCAAAACTTGGCTCGGGTTTTCGAAATATTGGGTTTTAGGCCTTAGAAATACCTTAACACCTAACCATCCTTGTACGACCGCTAGTTTTCTTGCAACGATCGCGCAACACGAGTGCAAAAACCATGTAATTAGGTACTTTCCCTACATAATTCCCTGTGTAGCGAGTGTGAGGGGGGAAGGAAGGGTGGTTTTCACTTCAGTTGGTGTGCGACGGTCATAGCCTTACTACGCTCCTCACACCGCTCAGCTCTCTCTCTCTCTGCAACATTACCTGCTGAAAATGGCACACGACATAAGTTGTGAACCGCCACTTAGTCCAAATTTCTTTCACACGACATAAGTTGCGCGCCGCCAATAAAGGATTAAAACCCGAGCCAAGTTTTGCTAAAATACGTTTTAATCGCCGTTTTACGCATTTAACCCCTCATTTTCCCTGTACATCATAGCCCTCCCAACTATCGGGCGGCGTGTCTTAAGATCGTTGTATAATGGGGAAAACGGTTTCGCCGAGGGTTGTAATTATTTCCAAACACTAATATTGATGAAAACTAACAGGGAAAAATAAAAAAATCCATGGGAAAATTGGTGACCATCTTATTTAGTTTTTCCTTCATTTTTTATGTAAGTTTGATAATTTGGAAAAATCAATTAAGGGAGAAAATTAACATTGAAAATTATGTGTAAAAAGTCTCCCATAAACGGCGGCCCGCTATGTTATTGTAATTTGCGGCCTAATTTCGTCTGTTAATTCACTTTCTCCTTAATTGGACCCCCTATGAAGTACAACAGATTATGATGACATAATTGACGGGTGTATAGAGGGGGCAGAGCTCCCCCTTCAACATATTACGTGTCCCACAGTAACTTCTAGGCCTATTATATAAACAACCAAAGAATTTTTACAGATTTTTTAAATTTCATTTAGGTTAGGTTAGCAGATAGGTTACGTTAAGGTTAGGTTAGGTTAGCATTTTGGGGTTTTCTTAAGTTGAAAAACAAGAAAACCCGAGCCAACTTCTTTTTTGCACTTAGGCTACTGTCTTTTATGAAACTGAAAAATCTTAAAATCCGAGCCAACTTTGGTAATCATTTTATTCTTCATTGCTATAATTTTTATCCACCGGGAAAAAAAAAATATTTGGATTTATTTTTGATTTTATTTTATTTTTTGCATTAACCTAACCAAAAAACCTAGATAATCTTCAAGGACACTACAGCCGCCTTATTAGAAACAATTTATTAGGGGAAATAGGGACCAATAGACTTGCCATATTTTTCTATATACTTTTTATCCACGGGAATATATATATATAGGCTATATATATATATATATATTTTTATTTTTTTTTTTTTTTGCATTAACCTAACCTAATCTAACCTAAATGTATTTGGGGGCTATTAGGTTAGGTTAGGTTAGGTTTTTTGGTTAGGTTAATGCTAAAAAAAAAAAAAAAGCCAAGAAAAAAAAAGAAAAAAATCCTGTGGATAAAAAGTATATAGAAATGAAGCATAGAATGATAGGAACCCAAAACTACCATTATAAATGAGATCCCAGCTGTGGTGAGACTCGTAAATATTGACCGAAATGAGATCCCAGCTTTGGTGCGGCTCGTAAATATTGACCCCAATTTTTACCAAAATTGGCTAGTTTTTTTTTTCATTTTGGGGTTTTCTCAAGTTTAAAAACAACAAAACCCTAGCCAACTTTCATCATAAAAGCCATTTTATTGCCTTTTTATGTCTTTAACCCCACATTTTCCCTGGTCTTCATAGCCCTCCCCACTATCGGGTGCTGTGTCTTAAGATCGTTGGATAAAGGGGAAAACTATTTTTGCGGAGGTTGAAACTAATGTCAATCACTATATATTGATGCAAATAAACTAAAACTAAAAAAAAAAATAATGAAAATATTTGGTGGGTGGTTTCCTTAATATTTTCCACATATTGTCATCATCATATATATTGCCAGCAGGGGGCAAATTACCGAAAAAAATCGACGTCAAAATAGACGGCGATCGACAAATGTAAACATGACGGCGGCGGGGGAGGCGTCGGACCTTTGCAATCATGTGCCCGTCTATTTTGAATGCCATTGGATACAATAATATGTTGAGGGGGGCTTTGCCCCTCTTACCCCCCCACCCCACATGACATATTGTCATCATCATATACAGTATATTGCCAGTAGGGGGCAGATAACCGAAATAAATCGCCGTCAAAATAGACGCGAAGTTAACCGCGGCGATCGCCCTATGTAAACATGACGACCGTACGCCCGAACTCTACATACATCCCACCAATTAGATGGTTAGCCTATACAAGAAGCATGTATATCCTGTTCGCACCTAGTCGGGGGACACCTCGAAGATGTATAGGCCTACAGACTATAAACACACATACCAAAGCCATTCCAACAGCTTCCTCTATCTACAACACCCCTTCTCTACTATCTATAGGCTATATAGCCTATACACTCTCTTGGCGGACGCAACGAGAGTGAAGCAGTAGTATGGGTGTGGACAATTGGAAGATATTTTGGTTACCGAGCCTGGCCACTAGGCTAACTGAAGCAGCGAGACTGTAACGAAGCAAAGCAATAATTTTCTATCCATGTTTTTTTTTTTTTTTTTTTATTCTTCTTCCTCTTTGACATTCTGGTTCGGCAATCTATTTAAGTTAGTCCAACCTTCCCATAGGTGACGATATTCGGGTCCGTCTTGTAGCAGATCGTAGGCTACGTGTCCTTGTCGTTTATTTGTGATCCGTGATTCGACTGCAGACAAAAATATTGCTTGAACCATACTGCATCATAGGAGCATATCATAGTATAATACAATTACTGCACACCTCTACATCCCCTTATAGCTGTGTTATGTTATAACCCAAATTGTCCCCTAGCTACTATCATCGGTAGCCTATTAGGCTACCGATACGAGACCCATCGATTTTAATGATATTTTTAGGATTGTCATAACACACACTTCACTTCTATATTACCATCTCAAATTCATTATATGGGCACTATATAAAAAACAAAAACTCTACCTATCGACGTCATCGTCCCCAAAATTGAGGGGGCAAAAATCAAATTTGGCCCCCTATAAGGTCAAAATAGCCGTTACCTTAATTGAACGCATTGTCAATTAGGCATAATCAACATTATTTGGAAAATATCAAAGAAACTGGCCACTTGTTTTTTCTTGTGATGAGGGGGGAAAGCCCCCCTCAACCCATTATTGTATCCCACGACCGGTAACAAAACTCAACACCTGGCCGTGGGATGCACGACCGGTAACAAAACCCAACACCTGGCCGTGGGATACAATAATGGGTTAAGTTAAGGGGGGCTTTGCCCCTTTCACCCCCCATGACGTATTGTCAACATCATATAATTATATTACCAGCAGGGGCAAATAACAGCAGTCAAATTAGACGCGAATGTAAAAAAAGAGGATGGTACGCCGGCTAAATAACACTTTTGTTTTTGCTTTATCTAGTTTTTATGAATATAGGCTACAATGGTTTTAATTAGTAACAACCACCAGAAAATACGTTTTCCCCATTATCCAAGGATCTTGACATAATATGGCCCTCGAAAGTGGCTTACTGACTATTCCGCCCTCAGACCATTCCGACTAGAAGATCCCGCCCGCTTAGCTAGGTCCTTCCCGCCCGAATGTTGTGGGCGGGAAGAGCCAAACATCAATCCTTCCTTGGCTGATTCCGCCTTCTAAGATTAGACCGTCCCGCCCGTTTGTAAGGTTCGCGTATACCTTAAACTGTGCTTGCCTAAATGTGCAATGAAAAAGCCTGTAGCCTTGAAATTTGTGATTGCATCTAACCTTGTGTATATACTGTATATATGACGATCAGACTAAAACACGCCCATTAATAGGAAAAATCACAACCAATTAATTTGCCAATTGTCCATTTTCAGCCGATGGTGATTAACATATTTCCCATGTTTATAGAAATCAGTTACTTTGCAAATAGAGTAGCGAATAATGGAGTGATCATGAAAACGTGACATTACCCCTTGAGGTTTGTCACCTTTTTATTAATTCCGGCTGTCATTAGACGATCTCATACAGCTTAGGAAGGATCTGTGATAGATGAAATGCTTAAGACTGTCTCGAATAACCTTCCTAATCTGAATAAAATTGCCTCATAATAGACAAAATATATAATGCAATCACGAATTTCAAGGTTACAGGCTTTTGCATCGCACATTTAGGCAAGATCAGCTGAGGTTGTGTGAACCATACAAATGGGCGGGACGGTCTAATCTTGGAGGGCGGAATCAGCCCAGGAAAGATTGATTGCTTGGCTCTTCCCGCCCACAACATTCGGGCGGGAAGGACCTAGCTAAGCGGGCGGGATTTTCTAGTCGGAATGGTCAGAGGGCGGGAAAGACCTGCTCCCCTCGATAGTGGAGAGGGCTAAGAGGTAAGTTGTGGGGTAAAGGACGTAATTAATACGAAAATAATGCATTTAAAAAGAAAGTGTGGCTCTGGCGATACGAGCCTGTTGTATCTTAAAAGAAATCAGCCTTCGACGGGGAAATTATTCTATCGAAATATGTACTAGGGCTTCATAGGAATTTGCTGTCAGATTAGGTAAACTGGGATGGCCCTATAGGAAATAACTAAGATTAGGTAATCTGGGATGGCTCTATAGCCTATAAATTGAATAAGATTAGGTAAACCCTAAGCTGGGATGACTATAGAAATTGGCTGCAAGATTAACCCTTTGAAGAATATGACATATTTTGACAGTTTATTCTGGCTATCATTAGACGATTTTATACAATTTAGAAAGGATATGTGGGGACTATTAGGACAAAGACTATCTCAATTATCGCTCTGTTCAGATTCTGTCTTCCATATAGGCCTACACATCCTAATATGAGTAAAATCGTCTATAATAGCCAACAAAACATAAACGTAATGCGTCACCGTATCTTCTAAGGATTAAGTAAGCTGGGAAGGATCTATAGGGCTACACGATTAGGTAAGCTGGAGCCTGGGACGGATATCCCTTTCAGTACCGGTGCTCTTTATTCTGGCTACTGTTAGACCATTTTATTCAGTTTTATAAGGGCCTAAGGCAATTAACAGGCTTCAAACTAAGCTATCTTACTTAACCATTTTTACCACCACAGACCCTTCTTAAGCTCCATAAAATCGTCTACATAGCCTAGGGCTAGCTAGGCTAGCTAGAATATAATTAATAAGACATGATCGCTGGCACAAGTGTTACAGTCATAATAGTCTGTGATGATAAGGATTCTAGGTAAGTACAGTACATATATATTTGGTTGTCACTTTATTTTATGTATTTGTTCAATTGTACATTTTGCATTATTCTTGTAGTTATTCTATCGTTACAACATGTCTACTTGTTAATAATTGTCGAACGTTTATTTGTCCTTATATTGTAAGTTTGCTTTTCTGTTAATTCCCCCTTGCCACATGACTCGTTGCCGCCGTTTGGGGGCTTCCGGGCTTGTAGGTGGAGCGGCCACGGTTCTTGGCCGCTCTCCCTATCACCTCCAACTAATTTTGTCATGTCCTTTTCTTTCTCCTCCTTTCTAGTTTTCGTTTTTCCCTCTTCCGCTTTCTCCTGGGGCTGCCATCAGAGGCCGGTCTCCCACCCTTGAACTTTTGTGGTCCCGTCCCTCCCTTCCCTTCCGGTTGACTTCCCTGTTTGCTTCCTTCCTTTCTCTTTAACTGCTTCGGAGGTTCTAGTTTCCTTAGGGCTTCGCCTTGGTGTCTCTGATCACTGCTGAGTTGGCAGAGTCCACCTGGCGACAGGTGCTGCCGGCCAGGGCTCGCAAGGCTCGTTGCTGGAGGATAGGCACTATAGGGTTGCTTTGGGGTTTCTGACTCTCTTCTCTCTTCCCAGTGAGTGTGTCAGGTGACTACGCCGGCCCCGTTCTCCGTGGGACAAAGCTGCAGGACAAATGCCCGGGTTGTACAAGGTCCCTAGCTCAAAGCCGAGACCTGTCCCATCTCAATTGGCCGCATTCTGGGTTTCGTGGCCCTGCGGAGGTCTTTCTCCCTTTCGTTGCCAGGGGCACCTGGTAACCGCAGTATCTTCTTCCATGCTTTACCCCCTTTTCTCTTGCTATGGTGACGACTTATGCTTTTTTCCCTGTTCTTCCCTGTTTATGGCTTCTGCTTTAGTGGTTCCGGTGAGTGAGCCCCTTGTGGCATGCAGCCTGCCACTTGGGGGTCTGTTGTCTGGCTGTCAGTCCGCTTCACCGCGGGAGCACGGTGAGTCGGGGATGGTTTTGGGTGCTCTCGACCGGCCCGCTGAACTATCCCTCGGTCGTCGCTCGTCCCTCTCGTCCATTACCTTTCCGAATCCTTCTACTACCCTTCCGTCTTCGTCACGTCTTTCTCCACCCTCCACTACCCAGGATTTCATCTCCTCTCCTGTAGTTATTTCTGCGTCTTCCTCTTCTTCCTCTTCTCCTCTAGTCATGTCACCCTCGACCCTTTTCTGCCCTCCCTCCCTCGTTCTCTTTCCTCTTCTTCTCCAGTTTCGTCCTCTTCTCGTCCTCGCTCCTCGGTCCTCCCTATGTCCTCTCTCTTTGCACCTCCTTCCTTTACTAAGTTTTTCTCCGTCCCTGCTTCTGCGCCTCTAGCCGGTGATGACCTCCTCTTCCACCTGCGTCTCCTTCAACAGGTGGGAAAGGACGTCACCTTCCACTCCCGCCATGATGCCTCCCGTCTTGTTACCGTCCAAAACGAACTTCAGGCTACTGCTATGTCCTCTTTCGTCGATTGTTCTGGCACCCCCATCCCGGCTCAAAAAGATCAACGACTCAACTCCTGTACAGGGACTGTCCTGATCCCCGCTTCCATCCGTCTCGGGGGTCGTCCTTTCGCGGATTGCGCCGACCTCGTCAAGGACATCGTTGTCGCTCAAGACCACAAGGTGGTTAGTGTGGTATGCTACACTATCCCTCCTCGCGACCTTCGCCGCCATCCCGCTAACATTGCCAAGATCTCTTTTGATGGACTTTCCCTTCCTGCCCATGTTATTGTCGGTGGTACTCTCCTCCCCGTGACTGCGTCTCTTCCCCGTCCACTCCAGTGTCGCAGCTGCTGGCGTTTCGGCCACCCGGCTAAGTTCTGCCGTACAGCCGCTGAGAGCCCACTCTGCCCGCGCTGTGCGCAGTCCGGACATGCCATTGGCGAATGTCAGTCAACGTCCCAGTTCTGCCTTAATTGCCGCGGATCTCATTCGGCCGACTCTAAGATTTGCCCCGTTCATCTGTTCGAGTCTGAGGTTGCTGTCCTCAAAGCGAGACACGGCCTTACGCTCACCGCAGCCCGCCAAGAGGCTCGTCGCTTGGGCTTCACCCCTCAGTCATTTTCCAAGACTCTGTCTCCTCCCTCCTCTTCTTTGCCTCCCTCTACCACGCCCCCCCCTTTTTCTGGTTCCTCGGTTCCTTCCACCGCCTCCGCTCCCTCCGGTCGCACCAGTTTCGTCATCTGCCTCCCTTCCTTCTACCGGTGCTTCTCCCGGATTTTCTCCTTCCTCCTCTTCAGTCTCCTCCGTTCGTCCTTCCGTCTCTTCCTTTTCTGTCCCTTTGTCTAACACTTTCTCTGTTCTCAGTCCTTCTCCTACTTCTGCCCCTTCATCTTGCTCTCTTCCTTGTTCCTCCTCTTCTAGTCTCCCTCAACGCTCTCACCGTTCCAAGCCTCCCCCCCGTTCTCCGTCATCTTCCTCTTCTAGTCGCCCCAAATCTCCTACTCGCTCTAAACTTCCCTTCTCCTCTACCAAACGGGCTCCTGTGCTCCGTTCTTCCTCGCCCGCTTCCTCTTTTAAACGTAAGGGTGGTCTCCGTGATGTGCGGTGCTCAAGTCCCTGCGAGAAGAAGAAGAAGTCGCCTCCTTCTCCTTCTGTTTCCCTTTCTCCTCTCTCCGTCCAGTCTCCTCCTCCTCCCGTCACTGCATCCCTAGATTTCTTCTACGAAACCCTACCTAAGATTGATGAATTTATCCGTTCTTCCCACCCACCACCTTCTACTGTTCACGCCGAAGTTCATCCTACCCCCTCTTCTCTCCCCCCTACCCCTCTCCCGCCTTCCCCTGCCCCATCCTCTTCCTCCACTCCCCCTTCTGGCCTTCCTCCGGGCCCTCCTCCTCTTCCTCCTCCTGACCCTCCCCCTCTTCCTTCTCCTGCCCTTACCCCCTCCTTCTCTTCCCACCCGCCGTCCGTCCTTCCTACCTCTTCCGGCCCTCCTCCTTCCTCTCCTCTTTCTCTGTTAGACCTCCCTATGCCCCCCCCGGTTTCCAGTCTTCCCCTTCAACGTCTTCTCCAATTCCTGCTATTATTTCCCATCGTTAGCCTCTCTTGGCTATATTTTCCACCCACGGTGTTAACTGTATTTTGTAAATATGTTGTATATAGTGTACGTCTTTTCTTCCCTCTTGTACGCGTCTTCTTTTTAATCTTTTTTGTCTTTTTAATGTCCATTTTACAATGGAACATTCGTAGTTTTGCAGCACATCGTGTTGATCTTCGTTACCTTATCTCTAGGTTTAGCCCACTTGTTATTAGTTTACAAGAATCACGTTTATCTAATACCCCCTCCCCAATACCTTTTTACTCCTATATAAGTTCTCCCCAATCCCAGTATGCTACTTGCCTCCTCGTACATCTTGATGTCCCAGTGTCTCCGTTAACTATCCGTACCTCTCTTAAATGCACGCTTGCCAGAGTGTTCCTTTCACGCTGGCTTACAGTAGTTTCCATATACCTTTCCCCCTCGATCCCGATCGATGTTCCAGAATTAAACAGGATCCTTTCTCTATTACCTCCACCTTTCCTCCTTTTAGGGGATTTTAATTGCAGGCTTTCCTGTGGGGTGACTCTACCGTTAATACACGAGGTCGTTCCCTTGAGGCTCTGATTCGTACACACGATTTATTTCTTTTAAACACTGGTTCCTCTACGCATTTTGATAGCGGCACCCGTACCTTCTCATGTATTGACTTGTCTCTGTGTTCCCCTACACTATCCTTGGATTTTACTTGGAAGGTCTTTAATGATTACTGTGCGACTGACCACTTCCCGATTGTCCTCTCCCCTACGTCTTACTCCCCAGTGCCGCGCCCTCCCCGTTGGTGTTTCGATCGTGCCGACTGGACATCTTTCGCTGATCTCGCCGTTCCGTCTAATCCGACCCCTGCTTTCCCGGACCCTGATGCCATGCTTACCAGTTTCCTGATGTTTGTGCTCCATGCTGCCTATACTTGTATTCCACGCACCACTCGGAGTATGTCTTCTAAGTGTGTACCGTGGTGGACTGCTCAGTGCACTTCGGCTTTACGCAATAAAAGAGCCAGGTGGAAGAGTTTCCGTCGGAAAAAAGGCTCTCCATATGAGCGGGATGCGTATCCTCTTTTCAAACAGGCTAATGCCGTCTTCCGTCGTACAATCCGCTCTGCTAAAAAATCTAGCTGGATGTCGTATGCCTCTACTATCAACGCAGATACACCTGTTCCGCAAGTCTGGGCTCGCGTCAGGAAGATTGCAGGGAAACATGCGCCTACGCCGGCCCCAGTCCTCCATACCAACACTGGCATTGTGGGCGATCCGTCTCTGGTGGCCAATATGTTGGGACAACATTTCAGTGATGTTATCACTGGCTCCCATCTCCCGCCCTCCTTCCAGATGCATAAATGCCGTTCTGAACTTAGGCGACTTGACTTCGCCTTATCATCTGATCAGTTTTTCAATGCCCCCTTCTCCAGGGCTGAGCTTGAGTCTAGCCTGGGAGCCTGTAAGGATACATGTGAAGGCCCTGACGGTGTCCATTACTTGATGCTGAAGCACTTATCTCCACCTGCGCTTGGCTTTCTCTTATCCATCTACAACCGTCTGTGGTCCACAGGCTTTTTTCCGGCTGAGTGGAGACATGCCATCCTTCTCCCATTCCTTAAGCCGGGTAAGTCGGGCCATGCACCAGCAGATTACCGTCCCATTGCCCTGGTCAGTTGTGTCGGCAAATTATTAGAACGCATGGTTCACTCCCGCTTAATGTGGCTCCTGGAATCAAGAGGCATCCTGTCACCTTTTCAATATGGCTTTCGCAAGGGCCGTAGTACTTTGGACCCATTATTGAGATTGGCGACTTCTATCCGCGATGCCTTTTCGGACACTAAGTCGGTTTTAGCTGTATTCTTCGATCTTGAAAAAGCGTATGATACTGCCTGGAAATACAACATCCTTCGTACCCTTTTACGTTCTGGTGTGTCTGGCAACATGGCGGTATTCTTGAAGAACTTTCTCCGTGATCGTACTTTCCGAGTCAAGCTTCAGAATACATTCTCACGAACATACCCCCAACACGACGGTGTCCCACAGGGTTGTGTTCTTAGTACCATCCTTTTTATCCTAGCTATTAATGGTATTATTTCTTCCCTCCCTCTTGGTGTCCGTGCTTCTTTGTATGTGGACGACTTCGCTATTTACGCTGTGGGTTTGGATATCGCTGCCCTACAAAATCTCATGCAGAAGGCCATTGATGCAGCTGCGCAGTGGGCTACGGCCCATGGTTTTCGGTTTTCGCCCTCGAAATCTTGTGCCGTCATCTTCACAAAACGCCATACAGTCCCGCATCCTGTTCTTACGTTGTATAACCGCCCTCTGCCTTACAGGTCCTCAGCTCCATTCTTAGGTCTCATTTTCGATACTCGGTTGACATGGTACCCGCACATTACTTCGTTACTGACCTCCACCACCCGACGGCTTCAACTCTTACAAACCCTTAGCTACTTGTCTTGGGGTGCGGACCGGACGACTCTTCTGCGCCTCCATACAACGCTTATTCTCTCCAAGATCGATTATGGCTGCCAGGTATATGCCTCCGCTGCGCGTACAAACCTTAAGCGCCTAGACTCCCTTCACCATCACGGTCTGCGCTTGTCGCTAGGGGCTTTTCGCTCTACTCCGGTTATTAGCCTTTATGCTGAATCAGGTGTCCCACCGCTATCATCCAGGCGGGATAAACTGACCCTTCGATGTCATCTTCGCCTTCTGCAACACAGTTCGGCTGGTTTTCCTGCCACGGCTTCCGGCTTAGCCCCATCAGTGTCTGCTACTTCGTTCCCCGGTCGGGTCTCTGCTTTACTAGCCTCCTTCTCTTTTCCCATTCCATCGGTGCTACCCCTCCGACAGTCGGAGTTCCCCCCATGGCTACTCCCTCGCCCTACCGTTTGTACAGCTGCCCTCCCCCCCTCTAAGGCCTCTTCAACCCCACAGTTGCTTTATGCTCAGTTTACGGAACATATGCTACGCCACTCTTCAGCCGTTCCAGTGTACGCTGATGGTTCCAAGACCTCCGCCGGTACAGGGTTTGCGGTTGTGTTCCCGGACCGGACCTTCCAACGTCACATCCAATCATGTGCTAGTGTCTTTACGGCCGAGTTATTTGCTATTTTATTTGCCCTACGTACTATTTTTTGTTCACACCTGCATACCTTTGTAATTTTTAGTGACTCCCTTAGTGCTCTTCAGAGTATTCAGTCTCTTCCCGCTGTTAACCCCTTAGTGCTGGAGATTCAAGAATGGTTGTTCCGCATCGCTACTAAATTGAAGTCCCTGTCTTTCTGTTGGGTCCCGAGTCATGTTGGAGTGCCTGGCAATGAGCGGGTTGATTTTTTCGCCCGCTCTGCTATTACCTCTCACCGACTCGTGCCACGACGTATTCCTGCATCTGATTACTTCCCGCGTGTTACTCAATTACTACGTCAGCGCTGGCAGGACGAATGGACCTCCATGAGGGTGTCTGATGTCAAACTGCATTCTGTCAAACCTTCCGTCCTACCTTGGAAGTCTTCCTCTCATCGCAATCGTCGATGGGAGACCGCTCTAGCCCGTCTTCGGCTCGGCCACACCAGGCTCACGCATGGTCATTTGATGTCCTGTGATGTCCCCACGCTCTGTCCTTGCTGCCATATTCCAGTGTCTGTCCAGCATCTCCTGATCGACTATCCGCGTTTCTCCAATGCCCGACGGCAGGCATTCCCCTTCATATCCTCCCTTAATCGCCCCCTTGTCTTAGCCGATATGCTCGGAGAGTCCCCCACTTTCTCCCTCCCACATCTTATGCGGTTTCTCCTCCATACCCGTCTCCTTCAGCTTCTTTAATTAGTGTTTCCTAGTCTTCTTCTCCTCTACTCCGTAGTGCGCCCAGCCCCACAACACCTCCGATGTTTTTTTGTTTTTTTTCCACAAAGTTTCTTTTGGTGCCACATAGTCTTTTTAGGCTTGGTGTGAATCCCTATTTTAATAATAATAATTTTCTGTTAATTAGTGTTGTTCTCTCTGATCCACGCATCTGACTTTCTCCCATAATATTGACGAGAGCGCCTAGATCGGTAGAGACCATTTCTATGATTGGGTTAGTAGAGGTACTCTCCACGGAGCTTTGCGCTAGCCAGATGGTGATTTGTAGGCCCTATTCTTTAAACTTTTTTGTATATGCTAAAAGTATTGTAATTGTTTACATATTGCGATTATATTTAGCTATTATTTGTGTTGGGAATTAAGATAAAGTTTTGTTTGCTATGTATAGCATGCGATTCTGTTCAGCTATTTTGTTTGTTTGAGACTTTAGTTAAGGTTTTGTTTGCTGTGTTTAGCATGCGATTATGTTCCGATATTTTTTGTGTTGAGACTTTAGTTAAGGTTTTGTTTGCTAAGTTTAGCATGCGATTCTGTTCAGCTATTTTTTGCTTCGAGTCTTTAAAGGTGATCTAAAGGGATGAACGAAAAAACGAAGATTAATGCAGGGTCATAACTTGGCATGAATATACTGTAATATGTATATGGGCAATATCGATATAATTCCATTAAACTCCAGAAAAAAATATTAATATATATATAGTCGTTGGTGACGAATTGGCATTTTCAGTCAGCTGCAGTGACTCCATACTCCATTGTGTAGAGACGCTGTTTGTAAACAAGATATGCGGTCCTGAACAGTGAGGTCTGTTTTTCGTAATTAATACCTTTCAATTCAATACTCAAGCTCTGCAAAAGATCGACCAACGTCCTGATGATGTGGTGCACATCAAGAAATAATCCCAGCTCGCCAGCAATTAACATACATGCAGTGTTTATGCATGTTTAGCCTGGTCCAGAGTTAAGGGAACTCGGTTCCCTTGATGATGTCATTGAGATTGTCTTGAGAGTCTTTGATGATGACGGTAGTCGTGATGATTGTGGCGGTTGTAGTGAAGGAAGTAGTAGTGATGGGTTACCATCATCACTACTAATACCATCAATCACCATCATCACTACTACTTCCTTCACTACAACCGCCACAATCATCACGACTAGTGAAGGAAGTAGTAGTGATGGGTTACCATCATCACTACTAATACCATCAATCACCATCATCACTACTACTTCCTTCACTACAACCGCCATCATCATCACGACTACCGTCATCATCACCATTACTATGATTATCATCACTACTACAACTATCATTACTTGTCACCATCATCACTATTATTATGACCATCATCACTACTACTAGTACTGTCACCATAGATATGATGGTGACATTACTAGTAGTAGTGATGATGGTGACAAGTAATGATAGTTGTAGTAGTGATGATAATCATAGTAATGGTGATGATGACGGTAGTCGTGATGATGATGGCGGTTGTAGTGAAGGACCATCACTATTATTATGACCATCATCACTACTACTAGTACTGTCACCATAGATATGATGGTGACATTACTAGTAGTAGTGATGATGGTCATAATAGTAATGATGATGGTGACAAGTAATGATGATAGTTGTAGTGATAATGATGACAGTAGTGATGATGGTGTTAGTATTAGTGATGATGGTGAGTAGTAGTGAGGATGGTGAAAGTTGTAGTGATGACAATAGTTGTGAAAATTAAGATCATAGTAATGGTGATGATGGCAGTAGTAGTGATGGTGATAGTAGGATACATGATGGTAATACATGTGACAGTAGTAATGATGATGGTTATAGTAGTAGTGATGATGTTAACAGTAGTAATGATGATTGAAAGATGGTGGTGATGATAGTAGTAATGATGGTTGATAGTTGTAGTATCAATGATGATAGTAGTGATTAAGATGGTAGTGACAATGGTGACAGTAGTAGTGATGATGGTGAGAATAGTAGTGATGATTGTAATTGTAGTAGTGATGATGATCATAGTAATGGTGATGATGACAGTAGCCTAGTCATGATGATTGTGGCAGTTGTAGTGATGATGGCAGTAGTAGTGATGATGGTGATTGTGATTGATGATGGAAACTCATCGCAGAGTTGGGTATGCCGTTTTGATTTTGGGCAAAACGGCATGTCTACTTTAGTTTAGTTACTTCAACCTCTGCAGTTGTCTTTGAGTTAGCTGTGGGTAGAAAACTGATTATGGAGAGGTAATCAACTCTGCGTAAGCAGAGTTTGGTATCCCCCCCCCCCCTGTATAGTGGGTACCACACAAAAAAAATGTGTCGTCGTCGTCGTTGTCCGTCTGTCTCGGAACTCCTCCTAGACCGTCGGAAGGATTTTCACCAAATTTCACACAAACATTTGTTGCGTGAATGCGAACGTCAGTCAAAAAGACTTTTTGAATTTATGCAATAATTATGATTTTAGGTCCAAAATTTTGTTTTATCCAAAATATGGTTTTACCCCCCCCCCCCAGCAATTAATGCGTTCTTAGTGTGTGAGTTCACACACTAAGAACGCATTTGTTCTGGGGGCGAAAACATCTCGCTCTGCATTTGCTAGGTTAAGTCAGTTTAATTGGCATTAGAAGTGATGGTAGTAATAGTGGGATTGATGGTGATAGTAGTGATGATGGTGATAATAGTAGTGATGATGGTTGTATTTGTATTGATGATGATTACAGTAGTGATGATGATGACAGTAGTAGATATGATGGTGACAGTAGTAGATAAGGCCATGCATAGGTAATGTTGGAGTAGCGTCTGTTGATGACGATATACAAAACTGTATGTGGATAAACTGGAATAAACTTAAAGTAGAAGATATTGACAATATTGCATGTGGGATAGATGATATTTTACACAACTTTAACCAGCACCCCGCTTTTCTATGTGCTAGTGTAGGATGTAGAAATAAATTTCATCTGCACAGAATCGATATGTTGTATAAACAATTATGTAAAGCAGTTAATGAGGCTTCAGAGGATTACACAACTAAGCAGGTTAGAGTAAATAAATTTAAATTAGTTCCTGGATGGAACAGACAGGTAAAGCATTTGCATGCCAAGGCTAGAGAATCCTATTTAAGATGGGTATCTTTAGGGAAGATTATTGGTACCTCTGAACACAATGAAATTATTAACAATAGAAAGATGTTTTCGCCCCCAGAACAAATGCGTTCTTAGTGTGTGAGTTCACGCATTCATTGCTGGGGGGGGGGGGGGGGGGACCATTTTTGGGTAAAACCATATTTTGGACCTAAAATCATAACTATTGCATAAATTCAAAAAATCTTTTTGACTGACGTTCGCATTCACGCAACAAATGTTCGTGTGAAATTTGGTGAAAATCCTTCCAACGGTCTAGGAGGAGTTCCGAGACAGACGGACAACGACGACGACGACAGAATTTTTTTTTGTGTGGTACCCACTATACAGGGGGGGGGGGGATACCAAACTCTGCTTGCAGAGTTGATTACCTCTCCATAATCAGTTTTCTACCCACAGCTAACTCAAAGACAACTGCAGAGGTTGAAGTAACTAAACTAAAGTAGACATGCCGTTTTGCCCAAAATCAAAACGGCATACCCAACTCTGCGATGAGTTTCCATCATCAATCACAATCACCATCATCACTACTACTGCCATCATCACTACAACTGCCACAATCATCATGACTAGGCTACTGTCATCATCACCATTACTATGATCATCATCACTACTACAATTACAATCATCACTACTATTCTCACCATCATCACTACTACTGTCACCATTGTCACTACCATCTTAATCACTACTATCATCATTGATACTACAACTATCAACCATCATTACTACTATCATCACCACCATCTTTCAATCATCATTACTACTGTTAACATCATCACTACTACTATAACCATCATCATTACTACTGTCACATGTATTACCATCATGTATCCTACTATCACCATCATCACTACTACTGCCATCATCACCATTACTATTATCTTCATTTTCACAACTATTGTCATCATCACTACAACTTTCACCATCCTCACTACTACTTACCATCATCACTAATACTCACACCATCGTCACTACCATCATCACTACTGTCATCATTATCACTACAACTATCATCATTACTTGTCACCATCATCATTACTATTATGACCATCATCACTACTACTAGTACTGTCACCACTATGGTGACAGTAGTAGTAGTAGTGATGATGCTCATAATAATAGTGATGATGGTGACAAGTAATGATAGTTGTAGTAGTGATGATGATCATAGTAATGGTGATGATGACGGTAGTCGTGATGATTGGCGGTTGTAGTGAAGGAAGTAGTAGTGATGATGGTGATTGATGGTATTAGTAGTGATGATGGTAACCCATCGCAGAGTTGGGTATGCCGTTTTGATTTTGGGCAAAACGGCACGTCTACTTTATTAATTCTTTTTCACGCCCCCCCCCCCCCCCCCATATAGTGGGTACCACACGAAAAAAAATGTGGCGTCGTTGTCGTCCATCTGTCCCGGAACTCCTCCTAGACCGTTGGACGGAATTTCACTAAAATTCACACAAACATTTGTTGGGTGAATGCAAACGTCAATCAAAACAATTTTTTTGAATTTGTGCAATATTTAAGATTTTAGATCCAAAATATTGTTTCCCCCCCCCCCAGCAATGATGGGGAATGCCATCGTTCTGGGGCTGAAAACAACTCGCCCCGTAGTTGTCGGGTTAAGTTAGTTTAGTTGACATTAGAAGTGACGGTAGTAATAGTGGGGATGATGTGTTACGACCGGCACAACGAAATAAACAAGGGCACTTAATATTGGACTACAAGATAGGCTAGATCTGCAACAACGGTACGGTACGCTAATTCCAAACCCTCGAACTATTAAGCCGGTGAACAAAACACTTAAACCCTCCAGAGTTAATCTACTGGATAACGGGGTATCAATTAACTGGGTTAAGTGTACTTCTACAAAGGCTTTCCGGTGACGGCAAAGCCTACTCACAACAAGAGTAATTACATTAATAAAAAGCTCTCAAGTAATAACAATGCTTAAATAAACTATGACAAGATTTAATAAAAGATTATATGCTTACGTTATCTTTAGTGTGAGTGTGAACTCAACACTAAAACTCTTCAATGCTCTATGAAAACACTTGAAGTCTAGTCCTACAGCAAACAGATATGGAATCTTCTGAAAACGTCTGATGCTCTAAGATGCTCGTCGAATATAGAACAGGAATAATTGCAGGGGGCAGGACACCAAAGCGTGTATCTTAAATACACCAAAAAGTAGGATACATATATATAGAAACAAGAGAGTGCAACAACTCTGTGACAGCACTAACAACAGCAACTCAAAAACAGTACTTCCTTAGCCAAAGTAACAGCCATACTGGGTTGTGCACTATGCATCAACCTAGGCTAAAACAATACGTGAATAATTGCTAAAGCATACCCGGTTAAAGTTAATAAACAAAATGCTGTCTTTCTTACTAATAAAGTCTAGCAGCAGCATAAAGGTACAGGGAGCCTAGGCAGAGCTCAAGCATGCTCGCAGCCTACTGTCTCCCCTGAACAGATTTCCCTTATCTTACATTAAGTGACTAGGAGGCTCTCTTGGTAAGTCCAGATCTCAAGTATCTGGTCTTACCCTGGCGCTCCTCAAAGGTCAACAAAATGAGTTAGCAAGTATACAAGCAAGAGTAGGCAAAAGCCCTTCGCTTGTATACTGCTAAGCTCGCAAAGGAAAATATACACAAGGGTGTACTACAGGCTACCTTGCTCCATCGAAGTCGTACAGGCTCTGACTTGCCATATACATAACACAGACAACGACCAAAGATACCCTCCACTGTCTAGCATTAACCTCTCCGCGGCGCACAGGTTTTTTTTTTTACAGGTACATACTGTGCGCATGTATGATGATTTTGGGACCCATTGCCAATTTCGATAAAAAGTACATCAGCGTGTAGGGAATGTTTGCGTGCATCGGCCCATATATATTTGACCCCCCAAAAAATTTCTGGGGGGGGGGGAACAGTCCGTAGTTGAAAAATGTGGAGCGAATGGCACCGCGCGGCTAGATTGTCATCGAGCGGCGAGATTTCCCGGCCGAATGTTCACGCGCCCAGGGGATAGAACCTGAGGGAGGAGGGGGTGGGTTACCGTGTAATATCACTTATATCTCCTTTCTTTATCCCTTTTAGGCTATGTAGAGTACGTATACGTGTGTAGGTCACCCATATAACAATGAATATGCCTCATAGTGACCAAAAATTGCAATATATAAGGGAATTATCAATGAATATTTAGGCGGGAATGAAGATGGGTTGGAGGTTTGGCGGCAATTTATGAGATGAGAGTGTGGTTTGCGCTATAATATTACATATATCTCGCACTTAGAACACTGTCATGCTATATTACAGACTTGTACGTATGTAGACGTGCCATATAACAATATATAGACCAATTCATGCGATATTTACGCACATTATCAATGAGTTTCTATGCGTGAACCAAGGTGTGATTGAGTTGTACTGGGAATGAAAGGGGGAGAGGGTGTTTTGCGCCATAAATATCACGTATATCTCGTACTTAAAGCACTGTCATGCTATAATACAGACTTGTACGTATGTAGACGTGCCATACAACAATATATATACCGCATATAGACCAATTCATGCGATATTTACGCTCATTATCAATGAGTTTCTAGCAGACGGAAGCCTAAAAGGGTGGGTGGGAGGGAGGCAGGGAGTGAGTCGTGGAGAGAGTGAAGGCAGGGAGATCTAGCAGGAAACATATGCAGCTGTGTGATAATTGTGGAGGCGCCCCAGGCGTATGGATGTCTTGGGATTTTGAACCTTATGTCTAGCAGGTGTCTGGGGTTCATTGCCACCAAGAGGTCTACAATAACATGAGTCAGGAATGGAGAGAGAGAGAAAGTGAGACATGCGAATGTCGTACGTATAAATGGACTTCAGAATTGCATTTTTATGCAAGCAGACATTGCATTTTAGACACATGTGAAGTACCACAGAAATGTGTAGGCCATTGACTGTAAATAAAGTACTATATTATAGACCAGGAACGAGGGTGGTCAGTTAACCTTTTTTGATAGAGAGCTAAATATAGACTGGTGTCGCCTTACACTTGCGAAAGGGTAGATTGCCACCAGAGAAACTTATATTTATTTATTTCCAAGTAATATGCAATCAAAATGTATATTCGAGACCTACTGCAAGTATTTGTATGACAGTCATGACTATGTATAATCCAATATACGCGCGTAAGGGCGTAGGCGAAATATAAGAAATCTGGTTGAGCAATTTTCGACACCCACACAGTTATTATTCATTATTATTTACAATATTATACAATACAAATGTATTTGTGAAGAGTATTTTATGCATTATTGCATTTATTCAAATTTTGTTCCCAGACAAAGCTGCTGTGGCTGGAGGGAGCGGCAAGGGTCACCCACTGACCGCTTGACCGTGTGATAATGACTGGAGTCACACTGAGAGGGGCAATTTTGCTGAGTGTTTGGTCAATTTTTGACAGAATAAAGTTATATATTACTAATTTTTGACAGAGACAAACTTTTACAAACCTTTGCATGATATAATTGATAATCCCATCAATTTACAAACGTAAATTGGTGGGATAATTCTTTTTTTTTTGTATATTGTCATTTAGATTGTAGACAAGAAGTTTTGTTAAGGTCGCGGACTGGAAAACTCAAAGTGTGGTAGGGTAGTGGGATCGAATCCAAGAAGGAAAGGAAAGGGAAGGTTTTAAACTGTTTAGACACATTTTGATTTTTTTTTTTTTTTTACAAGATCATGCCATTGTATTCAAACAATATGAAATATTCATAGAATATATCATATTGTAAGAATACAATGACATGACCTTGTTTTTTTTTGTTTTTTTTTTATTGTTTTTTTTTATTATCTTTGTAGGTTTGACAGGATTTATTGAAACATATTTATTTTGGTACAATTCATTTGAGGTAAGTAAATATATACACATTACTTTGGCTATAACAAACATATATATTGATATACTAAAAAAGAAGGCATATTACATGGAAATCTTTGAAACATATAAACTAAATAATGAAAGAAACAATTATATAATGTAAAAAGCTATATCACAGGGACATCTTTGGAACTTATACATTATATAATATATATGTAACATTATGAGGTAGCGTGATCAATTAGGTCAGGTCAGGTAAGGTAGGGCGCGAGTCCAGGGCAGGGCAGGGGGCGAGTCCAGGGCAGGGCAGGGGGCGGCACTCAGTAGTTTTTGAACATGTGGTAGTCCCTGAAGCAGTCACCCAAGCAGAGTGCAACTTTGCACTCGGCGCACATTGAGATGACTCTTTTTGTTACATGGGGTTTCCTGACACTAGAGCTGCAGACGTGGCAGTGCACCTGCCTGTGACGAGTGCCAATCAGCTCGGTGTTGGTTGGGAAGTGTCGTTCAACCCCCAGCTGGATGCGGTCAGGGACGTGATCCCCACGCCATGCCGTACGTCTGTGAGTGGTAGTGCCATACTTCTCCAGGAGTTGATATGAAACGTTGTAAACAAACTCCCGGAATTTTAGCTTCGGGTGTGGGGCCATCTCTCTCTTCACCAACCACAAGTTGTAGGCGTTGAGCACCGTGATGTCAACTAGGTGGAGGAAGAGCTTGTGATACCACTTCACAGTCTTCCTCAGACACTCAACGCCTGACAGTTGACAGTCAGACTTGTCCACCAGGCGCATGTTCTTTGTGTAGTCCATTACCATGTCAGGCTTATAGATGGTCTTCCTGGTTCGGTAGTGGATTTTACCAGAGTCCATCTGGGCACCTGTGTGGACTGTGGAAAGCAGGTGGACATCTCTTTTGTCCTTCCACTTCAGGGCTACCACTTTCCCGGACTTTTCAAGTTGCTTGTACTTTTGCCCCTTTCGTCGCCTTCTTCGGACATGCCTCTCGCGGTGTTCCTGGGCCAGTTCGTCTTCAGAAGGTGTGTCACTGGAGGAGGCATCTGACAGAGGAATGACATCACCTGTGAACTTAGGCATAAACTTTCTTGTCTTTCTGACAGTCCCACATGACCCTGTTTGGTTGTCATGAAGAAACTGGCAGAGAGCAGGAGAAGTATACCAGTTGTCAGTGTAGATGATGTGGCCTTTGCCCAGGTAAGGTGCCAACATTTTCCTGACGATGGCACCTGACATGCCCATGGGGTCACCGAGAGCGGCTTTCGGTACGTCAATGTCAGTGCCTGTATACACGATCATGTCAAGTACTATTCCAGTTTCACAGTCACACAAAACGAAGAGCTTGATTCCGAACCTATGCCTTTTCAAGGGGATATACTGCTTGAAAACAAGACGTCCTTTGAAGAGCACGAGCGACTCATCAATCACCAAATTGAGGAAGGGGTAAAAGTATTTCCTATACCTCTCCAACAACATGGTGAACACATCCCGAACTTTCCATATCCTGTCAATCCTGTTAGGATTTTCGTTGTCTGCAAAGTGCATAAACCTTAGCAGCAACAAAAATCTGTCACGAGTCATGAACTTATTGAAAGTTGGGGTGGCGATGAGAGGGTCGTGCTTCCAGTAGTGTTGCAACACATGCTTCTTGCAAAGAGGCATGAGGAACAACAAGGCAAAGAACGTCATGAATTCTTCAACGCTGATTCTTCTCGCTTTTGGAGAATAATAATAATAGTTCTTAAAGCTAGCGCATGCTAAGCTAGCTAAGGATAGCTCAATAAGGCCGATTAGGCGTATTTCCATTGGGGTCCTGTACTATTACCCCATCCCTTTGCTCATGAGGGATGGTAACGACTCAGTGCTTGTGAAAAATCTTTAATGCGCCGAGCGTGGGCGCGAACCCGGGCCTTCTGGGTGGAAGTCCGAGACGCTAGTCACTACACCAAGTGAGCCGCAAATGACATCCAATTTGCCAAACACCCTGTAGTAGGCGTTTGTTTGGGCAACGATATAAGTCATTACCTCCATGTCGAAAAAAGCGAGGAAGAACTCGCTTTCGTTTGCGTGTTCGTCACAGGGCCAGTCATCAGTTGTACCTGACGTCCCAGGATTGAACTGGGGCACGTCAGGCACAAAATTGACCCCGTCAGACCACTCAAACGAAGGCATGCCAGGGATCGGAATGTCGTCTCCGTCTGCTTCTGCGTCTGAAATATCGCTGTCATGTTCGCGATACAACACAGCATCATCATCACGCTCCTCTTCACTGGACAGACGCCCTTCTTCATTTTTGTCACCGACGTCGGACTCACTTCCACTGTCCACTCCCAAATCCCCTCACCCTTGGTCCCATGCTAGGGCGTCGTCATCAAAACCAGGGCTGCCAATGCCCTGCGAATCCCCATCAAACAGCAGGGCGGCGTATTTGGATGGTGTCAGATTTTTTCTGGTCACTCTAGCACGTAGGGGCGTCTTATGGGCAGGGCCAGGGGCAGAAGGGCCGGCAGAGGCGTCGGCAGGGGCGGCAGTGGTGCGTGGTGCAGTGGGCCTGGAGGCAGGCAAGATGATGGTGGTGCCTGTCGCCCCTTTCCCTTTCCCTTTCCCTGTTCCTGCAGCAGGGGCAGCAGGGCCGGCAGGGACAGCAGGGCCGACTGGGCCAGCAGTCGCGTTCCCTCTCCCTTTCCCCTTCCCCTTCCCCTTCCCTTTTCCTTGGGCAGGGGCAGAAGGGGCGGCAGGGGCAGCAGGGGTGGCAGGCGCAGCCGGGCCAGGGGCGGCTGGTGGTGGCAGGGTCACTGTGGCAGGCGTACGGGTTTTCTTCCCTACGCCCGTGCCTTTGATTTTGCCTGCCCCCGCAGGTTCTGCAGCCCTAGGGCGGCCTCCTGCGTCGCTGGTACTGGTGGCAGTGGTGGTGGTAGTGGTTGTTGCAGTGGCCTGGGTCGTCGTGGCAGTGACCCCAAACTCCAATGATCTCTGTGCCATTGCCCTGCTTGCACGTGTTTTACGTGCTTTTGGTGCTGGTGCTTCGTCCTCCGAGCTGTAGGGCGTGTCGTACTGGTAGCTAAGGTTTCTGGTAGCCACCCTCTGCCTTCCACGGCGGCTGACACCACCAGAAGGTTTTGTCATCAGGGAGCGAGCGTGAGGGACATATGGACTCCATGACTAGTGCTTGGTTACTGGCGTGGTGGTGCTTGCACGAGTGGGGGGCGAGCGTGTGGCGGGGTGGTATCGAGAGTTGACATGTAGTGTAGATGTAGGGGAGGTGTGGTGGAGTGGTCTTGCCACTGGCCTGGTAATCCAAAGGTCCCGGGTTCAAATCCCGATGTATCAATGGGAAGATATTATTGGGATGGAATTTGTGCTGTACCTGATATCAGTGCATTACCACAAGTCCACCGAAACGTCAATAAAATACCCTCATTGTTCCCTGATTACCTTACCTTTGGATACCTTTGGATGTGTTCGCCGCTCCTCTAGCGGCACCAAGGAGCGCGACGCCCCTTGTTATGGGTGGTGATTTGGTGCAGTAGACTGTTTGAAGCGACAGCTCGCTCCCTTGCGAGGATGGGATCGTCTGGCACTTTTTGCAGTTCGACATCTAGGGCTCTCTTGAAGTTGTCTAACGAGATGTCCCTCATGTCTCTTACTCGCCGTGGGAGTTTGTTGAAGAGACGTGGGCCTCTGTGTGATAACCAGCCCTCTCGCAGAGAGCCCATAGCACCCCTGTTATTCATCCGGGGGATTTCGCATTCCCAGCCTCTCCTATCACTGAATTTCATGACTATCGGAGTATGTAGGTTTGGTACTAAACCCTCTGCGATTTTCCACGTGTATATTATTAGGTAACGTTCTCTTCTACGTTCCAGTGAGTACAGCTTCAGTGCTCTTAAACGCTCCCAATAGTGTAGATGTTTTATCGAACTTATATGCGAAGTGAAATTTCTTTGTACACTCTCTACGTCATTTATTTCACCTGCTTTGTACGGGGATGTTAATACGCTACAGTATTCAAGCCGCGGTAGCACTAGAGATTTGAAGAGCGTTATCATAGGCAATTCACCGCGTGTTTTAAAAGTACGCAGAATCCAACCCGTTAGACGTTTCGCAGCCGCCACTTTGACCTGGTTATGTACTTTGAAACCCATATTTTCAGACATTAATACCCCAAGGTCTTTCACACTGTCTTTCCGTTCTATTATGTGGTTAGATTCTGTTAAGTAATTTGTAATTTCTTTAACACCATTATTATCTCCGTACCGTATTAATTGGAATTTTTCCTCATTGAATTGCATGTTGTTTTCCCTGGTCCACTGGAACACTACATTCATGTCTTCCTGCAGTCGGCCCGTGTCCTCTTGTGTGTTTACTATCTTGCTTAATTTTGTGTCATCAGCAAAAGAAGACACCGTACTGTGTCTGGTGTTGGTATCTATGTCGCAAATTAGTAGGAGGAACAGAAGGGGCGCTAGCACTGTTCCTTGGGGCACTGAGCTTTTGACATCCGAAGGCTCAGAAGTGACTTGGTTTACTGCTACCGATTGTTTTCGGTTTACGAGGAAATTGTATATCCACCGTCCGATTTTCCCAGTTATACCTTTTGCTTTCAGTTTGTGGGCTATTATACCATGGTCACATTTATCAAATGCCTTAGCAAAATCGGTGTAAATGACATCCACGTTTTTCTTTTCTTCTAGCGCTTTAAGAATTTTGTCATAGTGTTCCAAAAGTTGTGAGAGACATGATCTTCCCGCTCTGAACCCATGTTGACCGGTGTTGTGTAGTTCATTTGTCTCCATGAATGTTGAAATTTTGCTTCGCAGGACTCGCTCGAAAACTTTAATGGTGTGAGAGGTTAGAGCTACCGGGCGGTAGTTTTTTGGTAGTGCTTTACTCCCTCCTTTATGCAGTGGGGCAATTATTGCGTTTTTCAAGCTATCTGGTATGTCCCCAGTGTCTAGACTCCTTCTCCACATTATAGCCAGGGGTTTTGAGAGGTTTTCCTTACATTTTTTCATTAGGATCGAATTCCAAGAGTCCGGGCCTGGTGCCGAGTGGGATGGCATGTTGGAAATGGCCTCTTCTATGTCTTTTGGACCGAAATCAATATCCAGCATCTGAGGGGTTTCCGTGGGGGAGGTTTCCATGAAAAATATATTTTGGTCTCTGATGACTTTTGTTTCATCAGGCTCACTGAATGCCATTTCATACTGCCTGCTTAAGAGTTCGCTCATTTCCTTTTTGTCCCCTGTGAAAGAGCCGTCCCCTTTGCTCAGTGGGCCGATGTTTGATGTTGTTTTAGCCTTTTGTTTGGCGTATGAAAAGAAGTATTTGGAATTTTCCTTTATACCTGCAATAGCTTTCCTCTCCTCTTCCATATGTTGTAGTTCATATGATATTCTTAGCCTTTGTTCAATTTCCACAATTTCTCTATCTATTTAGACCTTTTGCCTATCCTGTAGATTTTGATGTGTGCGTCTTTGTGTGAGTAATTTTCTTCTTCTGTACAGCCTCCTCCTTTCCCGATCTTGTTTGCTTCTTCGTTTTGTTTGTCTTGCAGGTATATGGTGGCTACAGATTTGGGTCATGGTTTCTGTTATTAAGACTAGACATTCTGCTGGTGTCAGGTTATCCATTAAATCTTCAGTGCAATTAAATTGCACTGTATGAATATTCCCATATTCAAAATATGCTATAGGGGTGCAAGGCCTGGTGAGTTATCTGCTCAACAGGTGGCGTTGTGTGTGTGTAAGTGTGAGGGTCCGAGTGTAGGGGATGAGACAGTGAAGCACGGGAACGAGGTGGCTTCAGAGATGGGGTCGTTTCGGGCCATGAGTGAGCACCGTGCCTCATGTGAAGGCAAAATGGCAGGTGCTCGTTGTACTCTACGTGCTTCACATGTCTCACTCCCTAGACTGGAACAAGACCTCACGGGCTTCACTGTTAATTGTAAAGCGGTGAATGTTAAGGCTCTCAGCCTATGCCCGAGAGGAAGTAAGTTGGAATATAGAAAAAAAAAAAAAAAAAAAAAAAAAAAACTATACCCACACCAATTTGTAGCCGCCTGCCTATAAACCCGCAGTTTTGGTACGGGTTCAAAAGCCTTGCTCTTAAGAGTCTTCCTGCAGTCCGCCGCGGGAACTCTTAAGAGTCTTCCCGCAGTTCCCGGGTTAAATAGTAATAAAGAACAACCAAATAATTAGAAGCACCCAACAATATGAATCCATGTGACTATGATTCTAATAAACTCTAAAGCTAGTGCAAAACATATATGTGAGAACAGGCGCTGGTAATACGACTGGCCGACTATGGAAGTCGTAGGCGAGAACCAGAAGGGATGGGTAATTGAATAAAGATAAGAAGTATTGGAAACAAGGAGTTCAGAGAGAGGCACAGCAGTAAAGGGGGTTAGATGTGGGACAGAATGCGAGGGACTTGTAGGGCCGAGCGCGCGATACCATGTTACGAGAGAGAAGGAGAGAAGTACTGAGTCTGGCCACCAGATGGTTCTGCGACCAATCACAGGCCGCTACGTCACATGACAAGCAAACGTCATATGCCATGCCAGGCCCGCCGTCCAATAGCGAGCGGGCGGGCCCACCGAGCGAGGAATGCACACGTACATACGCACACACTGCCTATTCGCTCTCCTCTCCGACTCTCTCTCTCTCTCTCTCTCTCACGCGCTGCATGTTATAATCACTACCATGGATATAAAATACTTCTAAGTGTCACAGACAAGAATAAAGGCAAACACTGATCTGTCTGTGACAACATGAATACTAAGAAAGAAAGAATATCGTTCTACGATTATTATAGCCCATTTCACTGCCGTGGCGAGTGCTAGCGAGTCACGAGTACATTCTGGCAAGCTGGCCAGCGTAACACCCCGCCCAAGATGTGGGACGTTTTAACCTCAGGTAAACGCCACATCTGACCAGACAGAATGCCTACAAACCCCGCATCACGCAGCTACTCCCCAAGTTGTGAAAAACAAGGCACAATCACAAACGTAAAAACACTTCATTATATAAAAAAAATCTGCACAACACTTCCCCAAAATAATAGTATCACATAACAATGTTACACTCAACGAGCAAGCTTCACCAAGCCTAGCCTACTAAGAACAAAACTCAGAATGTCTTAGATTCTTGCTGTAACATACTGCACTTATATAGTATACTATCAAAAGAAAGAGTTTTTATGTGAGGCTATTGTATTATTTTAAGAGTATTTTTGGCGGCTTTGCACTACAGGGGCAAACCTAATTTTTCTCCACTCAAACCAACACACCTGTGGTGATCTACCCTGGGTCCTCCACCCTAGACAAACAGTCCGCAATCACGTTGTCACAACCGGCAATATGGCGAATGTCTAGGTTGTACTCCTGCAACATTAAGGACCATCTGGTTAGCCTCATATTCCGGTTGTGGAACTGATTTAAAAACTTCAAAGGGTGGTGGTCAGTGTAGATCACCACGACTGGGCCAAAAGCGGGAACATACACCTCAAAGTGCCTGAGCGCCAGCACAATGGCCAGGAGCTCCTTCTCTACCACTGAATCGTTCTTTTGTGCTGAGATGAACTTCTTAGAGAAGAAACTTACTGAGTGTTCCACACCTTCTGTGTCTGTTTGCAACAAGACGGCACCAGCCCCTACACCGCTAGCATCTGTCGCTAGCTAAAAAGGTCTCGAGAAGTCTGGGGCCCTGAGTATGGGGTCAGTGCACAAAAGATGCTTCACCAGGGAGAAAGCTTTCTCACACTCAGGTGCCCACACAAACTTTTTCGCCTTTGGAAGTAGGTCAGTCAGAGGAGCCAGCACCGAGGAGTATCCGCGGATAAATCTCTGATAATACCCTATCATGCCCAAGTACCTCATAATTTTTCGCTTGGTGGTCGGCCTGGGGAACTGGTTAATAGCCTGTATTTTAGTTTTTTTTTTTTTTGGGGGGGGGGGGCACACCTGGCCTTACCCCACCACAAACCCTTAGTACTGCACAGTTGCCCGAACAAAATCGCATTTGCCCAGATTGACCACCAAATGAGCCTAACTCAGCCTCCTGAACAATGCCCCGATGTGCTCGCAATGGCTTTCAAAGTCATCATCGTAGATTATTACATCATCTAGATAAACGGTGCAGTTAGGGATCTCCGCCACTAACTCATTCATCAGGCATTGGAAGGTTGCAGGTGCATTCTTCAACCCATACGGCATTACGTTGCAACGGTAAGTGTTCCCATCCACCACAAACCCGCACACCTGCTTCGCCCGCTCCGACAATGGCACCTGCCAGTAGCCTTTGACAAGATCCACCTTGGTCAGGTAACGTGCACACCCGATCTTGTCAACACTGTCATCTACGCGGGGAAGAGGGTAGGCATTGGTGGGGGTTAAGCCGTTCAACCGCCTGAAGTCAATGCAAAACCTGACCTTGCTGTCTGGTTTAGGCTGCAGAGTGACGGGAGATGTCCACCTAACCGCCCCTTTCTCTATCAGCCCCCTCTCCAACATGTAGCCTAATTCCGCTCGGAGAGCCGGAAGTTTAATGGGAGGTACACGATAGGGCACTGATTTAAAGGGGGGGTGGTCTCCAACGTCGACATCGTGCACAGCATGAGTTGTGAGGCCTGGGTGCTCGGCAAAAACAGTGGGGTATAAACCGAACAGGTGCTGGATCGCTGCACGCTGTTGCTCAGACAGGTGCTCAAGCCCTTTCACAGCCACCTGACTCGTGTTCCCCTCCCACTGATCCGCTGAGACATGACAATCCCAACTTTCCTCCACCTGTGCCTCACTGCCCCCCTCTCCTTCTCCACCTTGGCCACTGCAGACCAGCACGGGGACAGTAGGTTGCTCAGGTGGGCGCCTCACAAACTCTTTCAACAGGTTCACATGACAGAGCTGATTCTTCTTCCACCTATCAGGAGTAGCCACAGGGTAATCTAGGTCGGATAACTTCTTCACGACCTTGTAAGGACCGACATACTTGGCAGACAGGGGATGGCCTACTAAGGGCAACAAGACCAAAACCTCCTGTCCTACCACAAACTCCCGGAGCTTTGCTAGTCATATCGATCCTTCATCAAGGCCTGAGTACCCACCAAATTTCTCCCTGCCAACTCTAGGCTTTTCAGCATCCTGTCTCTGCTCTCGAGGACATACTTGAGTAGAAACATGGTGGCACAGTCCCTTCCCAGATCTCTTCCACCATGCTTAGAGGACCTCTAACCTGATGCCCGAAAACCAACTCGTTGGGGCTGAACCCAAGGCTCTCACCAGGTACCTCTCGTGCCGCAAACAAAACGTACGGTAGCCCCAGGTCCCAATCCTTGCCATTCTCTAAACAGTAGCACCGCAACATGCTTTTCAAGGTGGAATGCCATCTTTCCAACACCCCTTGACTCTCTGGGTGATAAGCTGAAGAGACAACCGTATTGATCCCATGTTGCTGCATAGTCTGTTTAACCCGCTGAGTACCAGCTTAATATTAATAAATGTACCACCAGGGACCAGCCAGTTTTGAAGAAAAAAATCTTTTCCAGAAACAATAGCGAATGGGTTAGGAATGAAGGGAAAACAACGAAAAACCGAAAAAAAAGCTAAAAAAATTGTCTTACGGAGCCCCCGAAAACGGATTTTACAAGAGTAAAAAATTGAAGGCAATTTCCCCAAAAAAACATGTTTTTGCGCACTCATGCGCACACGGTTGGACTTTGAGAGTTTTCAACCATCGGCATGGGTGCGTGGGATACTTGGACAGTTCCCATACAAATCTGAGCCCTCTAGGTGCCATAGGACCGGAGTAATTGGGACCGGACCAGACAGGACACAACGTATGAGTCGCTGGGGTTTAGCGTTACATACATTGTGGACGCAAACGCTGCGTCGCTGGGGCTCAGTGGGTTAAAGAGAGTGGACGTGAAATTTGACCCTTCGTCCGACTGAATTTCCTTTGGGTACCCGTATCTCGAGCAATACAACAGCAGGTTTCGCACAACAGTTTTAGACTTGCCATTTCTCATTGGGTATGCATCAGGGTAGCGAGTGGAGACGTCCATGATGGTTAGCAAAAATCTGTTACCTGCACTAGTGGGAGGCAGAGGGCCTACCATGTCGATAACAACCTTGCTGAAGGAAGGACCGATAGCAGGCACTGGGTGCAATGGGGCCTTAGGTATGATCTGGTTCAGCTTACCCACCGTCTGGCAGGTGCTACACATCGCCACCCAGGCTGAGACTTGCGACTTAATGCCCGGCCACCAGAACAACCTTGCCAACGAGGCCAACGTTTTTGTCACCCCCAAGTGCCCTGCTAGCGGAACATCGTGTGCCAACCCCAACAGGCTATCACGGCACTTTTCAGGTACTACCAACTGGTCGACCACTCCGACCCCACCATCCCAATTGCGTTTGGGATCAGCAAAACGCCGATACAGAATGCCATCAACACGAAACAAGTGTCCCGGCTTTGCATCCCTGTCCTCATCTAGTTCAATAGCCCCCTTCCCACAACTCTCAAAACTAGGATCTTCTAGTTGCATCCGTCGTATATCAGAGGGTGCCAACCTGTCCAAGTGCTCCGGGAGCAACTTGTGGCCACCCCCGATACTGGGTTGCTCAAGCCTAGTCTGTTTCACCTGGGAACGTTTCTGTCGCGGAGTGCTATCACGCCCTACTATGTCACTAGGGGGGACAGGTTCTGGGGCCACTCCGGACCTCAAAAGTGGTGCAAGTACCGAGTCACCAAGGAGTGTCGCTGGGTCCAAACTCTTAACCCGACCACCAGCCTTGACTTTCTCCTTCCGACCCTTCCTCCGCTGGTCTGAAACCTGGGTACTAGGCTGTGACACCTGAGCGGACTGAGATCTGGTGACAGCACACGCCATCTGCTGCATCTGACACCTCTCGACCCACTCTTGCCCCTCCCTACTCGTGTCGGCCGCCCTCTCGGCAACGACTAAGGGTGGAACCTCGGAAGTAGGCACCGCAAAGTCGTTACCGAGAAGGAGGTCGACCCCCTCAACTGGCAATTTCTCTACAATCCCCACATCCAACTCCCGTGTCACATCATCCACCACAAGCTCCACTCTCACCAGCGGGTAAGACCGCACAGCATTAATGCCTTGAACCACTACAACCCGAGCTGCGTTAATAGGCTTACCAGTGAAGTTCTTAAGTAACGTCTGGGAGGCACCCGTATCACGCAACAACTCAAGCCTATGTTCCACACCAGCCCACGTCACAGTGCCATGTCCCCTATGACCACAAAAAGCATCTTGGACGGGTAGCGAGCCCTCCTTATGCTTCTTCACCGACTGTGACTTCGCAACCGACGATTTACCCCGGGCAAACGCGGAAGACCTCAAAGACACCCCGATGTTGCTCACTAGAGACACCACCGCTGTAGACTGTGTGCTCGGACAAGAGCGCACAATATGCCCCTTCTTATGGCACTTAAAACACTCCACCTCACTCCTTGACTTCCCCTGGGGTGGGGAAGGGCCCTGGCCTTTCTATAACGAGAAGGATTTAGACTTGGGTTCAAAATTGGCAACAGTGCTCTTAGTAGGATAATTTGTTGTATCATTAATTCGGGGGGGTGGGGGGGTACGCCCCTTGTTACCTGCCTCAGCTCTCTGGGCAGACCCGCACCCACGAATTAACGACAACCTGAGGTCAGCCAACTCAGCCGCCTCCTGCAGAGTTTTAGGTTGCTTTTCTATCAGGTTAAGAGTCAAGTTCCCACCAGTTCATTTAAAGAATTTTTCTAACAACACTAATTGCTTCACCGCATCAAAAGTAGTTGCTTTCTCCGACCTCAACCAATTCTCAAACGCATCTGATAGTTCTCTAGCGTGTTCCTGGAAAGTACTCTCCTTTCGCTTAGGAACAGCCCTAAACTTCAGCCTTTAGGTCTCTGGCTGCAACTCATACGCCCTCAGGACAGCCTCTTTCAATGCCTCATAATTCACACAGGAATCTAGGGGCAAAGCATCGTACGCCTTGAGTGCTTTCCCCGTCAATCGTGAAGAAACAAGGTCTGCCCACTTCTCCTCGGGCCATTGGTGCTCCCGGCACTTTTCTCAAAACGGAGAAAGAATTCTGTAATTCCTGACTCATCAAACACTGGAACCAACTTTAGTAGATGCGACAGGGACTGGTCATGGGGGCGACCCCCCTGGACGAAACGGTTCCCCGTCACCTCTACACGAGTTTTCTCTAGGTCAACATCGGCACAATACCTTGCAGACTCATACTTGAGCTCAGCCTCTCGCTGCTTGAGCTCAGTCTCATGCTGCTGCTGCTGCTGCCTGAGCTCAGCCTCATGCTTTCGCTGCTCGAGCTCAGCCTGTCGCTCCTGCTGCTTAAGTTTGGCGAGCTCGAGCTGAAACAACATCTCGGGAGACAAACCTTGAAGAGGGGGTGCTACTACCGGAGACCCACCCAGTGAGTCACCTAGAGGCATACCCAACCGCCAGCGGACATCGGCCTGCGGGAACGTACTCGGCTCCGGAACCCGAGGGGGCGCCATGATAAGAGTTGAGTGGAATGGGGGCTGGGACGAAGGTGCCCCAGCTCCCGCTCCACCCGAAGCCTCATGCACCCCACCCAGCACACAGGTAACCAGCTCACTTCTTGACCAACCGCTAGTGCAAGAAAACCCTAAGACCGTGGCTATACACTGCAGTCCGTACCGGTCCAGTCCCGACACCCGGTCCGCCGACACAGGCTCCTCCAAAAACCTCCGAGCATCCTCCTCACCGTTCACCACCCGAATGCCGTCTGTTACGATCGGGTCTCGTATAAATCAGTGGCTCTTATACATTGGACTAGACTGGCATAAATGCAACAACGGAAACGCTAGATCCAACCCCTGATATATAATCCCGTCGAACAAAGAACACATATACCCTCCAGAGTTATATCTGCGATAGCGGGGTATCTTAACTCTCAGTATCTATGTGCTTCTACTATAGGCTGATGTTCTCTGAAACAGCCTATTACCTATAACATATGGTTGCTTAGTTATGGTACACAAGGAAAAGATAGTTAACTTAATTAAATCACAAGAGTGATCTAATGCAAACAAGAAGGTTTACTTAACGTTACTTTAATCAATAGTATCTGTCACTCCTTTATGAAAGAAAGTGTTGTAAAGTCCTCAAGCACCGAACAAGGAATCTTCTGAATAATGTCGGATGATACTAAGAAGAACGTATCGGAAATGGAACCACAAAATAGCAGGAGGCAGGACAATGCACGTGTAGGCTAAATACACAAAAAGGCTGGACCTATAATGTTATTGGACACAAGAATATTATAAGCGGTGCAACAGTAATAATGCTCGCCACGAAAAAGTAGTACTCCTATTAACAAAACCGGTCTATGCTGGTTGTGTCTCTCTACAGCAACCTAGACCTCAAAATGCTTGTGTAGAAATAATGGGTATGCATAAAAGAGTATATGATCTAATCCAGCTAATGTCTACCCGGGTTAATAAAGTCTAGCTGGGATGCGCAAAGGTACAGAATTCTGGTGGAGCAAGGCAGCTCCTAGCCTAGTGTGGACCTTGGGTCTGTGCGGCCTGATTACGTTAATATGAAGGGGTGCTCTCTTGAGGATTCTCGATCACAAGTATCGAGTATCCTCCTGGCGACCTTCAAAAGTAAAAGCAAATAGAGTTAGAACAGTGTTGGGTGGATTAGGCAAGCAGCCCTCACACACTACACAGTCTAAACTCCAAGGTACACAGACAAAAGATCCACCCAGGTAACCCACAGAATCCGTAGTGTCATGCAGCTCAAAAGTAGCCTACACACAGTGAAAACACCAACAGCAAGGTACCTGATCCCTAGTCTAGCATTATTTAACCCTGTAGAAACATTAGTGATTGATGGAGACAGTCCGAGCAATACAATCTCCCAAAAAGACAATGACTATCTTCAACCTTAGCCTAGTACATAAGAAATGTGAGATCCAGCATATAATACAGTCTGGCCACCAATTCAAGGTGTGGATGCAGGGAACCAGAGGGGGATTGATATTAATAAAAGGTGAGGAAGTAGTGGAAATGATAGAGGCAGTAGGAGAGAAAGATTCTAAGACAAGAGTGTGGAACAGTTCATGGGAGATGCTTAGAGTATGCTGTCTGGGACGGATCTGACCAGGATATTTCCAGGGACCGCATGGCTGGAGTCCCAGTTCGCAGGAATGGCACGAGGGCGCGCGACAGTCGCCCAGTAAGCAGCCGCCTAGTAGGCCGTGTTAGGCAGGAGGCAACGAATCCCGCGAGGCCTATGTAAGGGGGCCAGCCACGCGCCACACTCACCACCAAGTCACACCACCTGGTCTCTCTCTCTCTCTCTCTCCCGCTCGGCTTCCCATCATTCAACTACTTAACACAATACTTTCAATTGACTAAATAAAATAGAAAGGATTGTGACAGACGAAAACAAAGAACAGTTCTGAACTGTCTGCAACACAAGCTTTCTCGAGAAGGAAAGTACACAATGATAGGTAGACTGTAGCTACATTCTCTGCCCTGGCGAGTCCTAGCGAGTAAGCCATGCGGTTCTGGGGGAAGCAGTGAGCGTCACACCCCACCCAAGATTTTTAAGAGGCTCCAACTATGAGCTCTAAATCTGACACGCAGAACCCATACAAAATTCGCCACTCCTAGTCACCCAGCGACAATGAAATGTAAAGCACAGTTCTCTTCAAAATAACACATTATAAAAATGAACAACCCCTCCCAACACAATAGATTAAATTACATAGTTATGCTCATAAGAGCGAGCTTCACTAGCCCAGCCTTCTGAGAGGAGTACAACTCAGAATTTCTGCTATAACATACTTTAAAATAATTTAACTATCAAAGAAAGAGTTTTTATAGGATTTTTATATTTTTAATATGTTTATGGTGGCTGCACTACAGGGGCAGCCTAGTTTTTTTTCTTCTATACCAACACAGCAACTCCTACTTTACGACCCAGTACTCTGGGCTACCCACGCCAGCCAACAAGCATCAGACGTAAACATACTAATCAAACCAAAGTAGGAGGCTACCCTTGTGATGATCTACCCCGGGTCTTCCACCCTCGATAAGCAATCTGCAATCACATTCTCAGAACCGGCAATATGGCGTATGTCTAGGTTGTATTCCTGCAACATTAATGACCACCTGGTCAGCCTCATATTCCGGTTATGGAATTGATTTTCAGGAACTTGAGGGGGTGATGGTCGGTGTAGATCACCACAACTGGTCCATAGGCTGGAACATACACCTCAAAGTGCCTGAGCGCTAGCACAATCGCCAGCAGTTCCTTCTCAACTACTGAATAGTTCTTCTGCGCCGAGGTGAACTTTTTTGAGAAGAAACTGACTGGGTGCTCCAGCCCATCTTCGTCTGATTGCATCAGAACGGCACCAGCCCCCACACCACTGGCATCAGTTGCCAGCTGGAGTGGTCGGCTAAAGTCCGGGGCCCTGAGGATTGGGTGAGTACACAACAGGTGTTTTACTAGCAAAAAAGCCCTCTCACACTCAGGCGCCCACTTAAACTTTCTATCTTTGGCCAATTGGTCCGTCAGAGGAGCCAGCACAGTAGAATAGCCCTTTATAAAGCGGCGGTAGTAACCAATCATGCCCAAAAACCTCATGATCTGCTTCTTGGTGGACGGCCTGGGGAAGTGGTTAATAGCCAATATCTTGTTCTGTGGGGGGCACACCTGGCCCAAACCCACCATGAACCCCAGATACTGCACGGTAGCCCGCACAAAATCACACTTTCCCAGGTTGACTACCAAATTTGCCTCGCTTAATTTCTTAAATAGGGATTCTACATGTTCACAGTGGCTCTTGAAATCGTCATCGTAGATAATGACGTCGTCCAGGTACACGGTACAGTTCGGAATGTCAGCCACTAACTCGTTCATCAAGCTTTGGAAGGTCGCTGGTGCGTTCTTTAGACCGTACGGCATTACAATACAACGATATGTAGCACCATCCACCACAAAACCACACACCTCTTTCGCTCGTTCAGACAAAGGCACCTGCCAGTAACCTTTTACCAGGTCCACCTTGGTCAAGAACTTGGCCCTGCCAATCTTGTCTACACAGTCATCGACCCGGGGAAGAGGATATGGGTTGGTGGGAGTCAAGCCTTTTAGCCTGCGGTAATCAACACAGAAGCGCACCTTGCCATCCGGCTTAGGTTGCAGCGTTACGGGAGATGTCCACTTTACCGCCCCCTTCTCGATCAGTCCCTGTTGCAACATATACTCTAACTCCACCCGGAGGGCCGGAAGTTTAATAGGGGGCACCCTATAGGGCACTGATTTGAAGGGTGTGTGACGCTTCTGCATAGTAGCCACGTGCGGGCATGCGCGCGCGTCGGCTGCCCAGCCGTTTAGAAACCGGCTGGTGGCAGCCGGCCGGCCGGCTTTTCCTTAGTATATATCCTACGACAATGTAACTAATGTCTGGGATATTCTTATGTTGTTTCACAGCTTGTAGCTGCCCTTATTCTTAACCAACGCATCTTAGTATATTTTATTCTCGATAGTTGATTGTTTCATTATAATATAAGATGTAAGTCTAGTGAGGGCGGGAGAGAGAGACCTGCTTGGGACGTTGCTTCGCTTGCCAGCTTGGGACGAGCCTGAAGCGTTGCCATATGCATTTGATTGCAACGTTAAGCTTAGTTTCGAGACATGCACGGGGTAGAGGATTTTGACCCGGCAACTGTGTTGAGTGTTGCCAAGCATGGGATGTATTCTGCATGCCTAGGGCGGGGTCCAGACAGATTTAAGACTCAGAGCTCACCTCACTGTCGTACCCTTCGGACCCCCTTGATATCTATCCCTCTCAACCCCACTTAGAAACTTTCTCTCTTACTTTATATACCTTTTTCCACTACTTCACCAATCTATTTTATTATCCCATCCCCTTGATAGACCTTATATCTATTATTGTATTGACGACGAGCTCTCAGATAACTAGATAGGATTTTGGGCGTTATGCAGGGATGTAATTGTTAACCCTTCTTTAGCGGCCTATGCGGTTTATTTATGTGTACCGCCCAGCGGGGTGTTTTTAGCCAAAATAGGGCTGTTTACGTGATCATTTTCATGCCTAAATAAGACCCAGAACGTAAAACAAGTATCTATCCCTGAAAGGGCATAAACAGAGCTTTCGAATGACACCATAACGATCCTTGTATGATGGATAGTTTTCTTGCAATAACCGTGCAACGCGAGTGCAAAAAGCAGGTAATTCGGTACTTTCGGTACATAATTGAGTATGTAGCGAGTGAGAGAGGGAGGAGGGAGCTGAGATTTGTGTCAGTAGGTTCGCCGCGGTGGTCTGGAGCAGTCATACGCTCGCTAGTCTCCTGCCACCACTTGTCTCTCTCTCTCAGCCACATTACGTGCTGAAATTGCCACTCGACCTATGTCGAGCGCCGCCACATAGTCCAGCTTTATTAAATACGACTTAAGTGGTGAGCCGCTTTTTAAGGGTTAATGAGACCTAGGAAGCTTTTTTGTTGTCTCATATTTGGTGGTTTCATGTTTGCTAGTGTGTTCTTGTGTCAGGTTAGCAGGGGCTAGACCGGAGGGGAGGCTTTTTGCGATCCTTTAAGTAAAGTCTGCTGGTGCGAGTCCTGTGGACCCGTACGACTTTACTAGGATACCCGTGGGCGTCTGGGGGCATTTTCTTGTCTGTGTCCCTGTGTGTCTAGTGTTGTGTTGTGTGAGGGCCCTTGCCTAGTCCACTCAGCACTGCGCTAGCACGTCTTGCTTTTGTTTTAGGGTCGCCAGGAGAGAGTCAGATACTTGCGATCCGAGTCTCTCAAGAGAGCACCCTTTCAATTAGAGTAATTTGACGCACAGACCTGGGAACGTCCCTAGGCTAGAGCAGGTGGCTCAGCCCGGGTATTCGAAGCCTATATCCTTCCGGCTAGACCTCTGCCACCTGGCAGATTAACAGCTAGGGGTTTATCATCTCTGTATGCTTGTTATTGTGCCACAGTTTACCGTTTTTGTGAGCATTGTGAGTTAGGGTGTGGCTTAGAGACTCTGTCCGAGCAGGCTTGCCTGACTAAGAGTGAGAAGCACACCTGTATGTGGTTATGTTGCGAGTTGCTGCCTTTATTTAATTATACCTATGCCATTATACACTGTATGGCCTATCACTAGTATTTATTCCTGCTTATGAGTTAAGAGTTCTCTAAATCCGTAACGTACTTTCTTTGCTAAGCATCAGATCCTACAGTAGCCGCATGCAGTTTAGAAACCCGCATCTTGTCTACCTGTACGATGTTTTGAGGACTGTTTGCTTTCACCTTCTTTCACGCAGGGGTGATTAGTTGTATTAATTAACGTAACGTTAAATGTACTTTCTTCTAGTTTGTTATTAAATTGTTTCTGCAATTTAATTCCGTTATCTATCTTTTCCTTGAAGCTTTAAGTCAACTTAATTGTGTGATCTTGTATATAGCCTGCTTGACTATCAGCAGTCTATAGTGCGTGCACCCTGTAACCGAGTCATAGGATACCTCATTGTCCAGGCAGGACTCTTGACGGTTTAGGGTGGTTTGTTGCCTGGGTTTATAGATAAGGGTTGGATCGAGCGTTTTCCGTTGTTGCTTGTTGCCGCATACCTAGTCCAATAGAAAGATCCCAGTGTTTATATATCCCAGGACGTAACAAATGGCGACCTTGCATAGGATTTACTGAACAGAGGAATATAGTGGTCATTTGTTTTGAGATTCCTTATGATTAGAGGAATACAGTGGACATAGTTTTTTTTTTGGAGCAACCAATATAACACATTAAAAGACTTTAAATAACATTAGTATATACATACTTGCATAGGAGATAAGGCACATTCTATAACCGTGATAATTACTGCAGTACACAAACATGTCTAATACATCAGAACACAGTGATGGGTCAGGTCACGATACAGGCTCGGAGGGAGAAAGACCTGTGGAGTGGCTAGTCGATAGCGAGGAGGGTGCTAGAACATTTTTAGAGGTGCCCCTTACCGCTGCCAGGGTGTTGAAGCTGAATAAGTATGGCTTAAAGAGTGTGGCAGGTCTTCAGGGTCACCAGGGTTTAAGTGGCATGAGGAAAGATCAGCTGAGGACTTTGATATTGGGTTTAGAAGGGAGAGACCTGGGTGGAGAGGCGACTGGGGGCCCCGGTCCCCAGCCCCCCCTCCACTCTACCCCCATATCAAACGTCAGGGTGCCTGAATTTAGTACATACCCCCAAGTTGATGGTCAATGGCAGCGTGGAATTCAATCACAGGGACCCTCTCCATTAAATGCACCTTCCCCTCCTCAAGGGTTGACTCCAGATTTGTTGTTTCGGCTTGAGATGGCCAAGGTTGAGGCCGCCGAAAGACAGGCTAGAGCCAAGGTTGAGGCCGCCGAAAGACAGGTTAGAGTTCAGGTTGAGGCTGCCGAGAGACAGGCTAGTGTGCAGGCTGAGGCTGCAGAGAGAACAGCTATACGAGAGGCTGAACTGCAGGCAGAGTCTACTAGGTATCAGGCTGACAGGGAGCTGGAGAGATCTCGAGTGGAGGTAACAGGGCGAAATATTGGGAAGGTATCAGACATCGGGACCAATCATTGTCGCACCTGCTTAAACTAGTTCCTGTGTTCGATGAATTATGTGTGACTGAGTTTTTTATGCGATTTGAGAAGAAGTGTCAGGAACACCAGTGGCCTCAGGAAAAGTGGGCAGCATTAGTTTCATCAAGACTCCTAGGAAAGGGGCTAAAAGCGTATGATGCACTACCTTTAGAGTCCTGTGTAGTTTATGATGAGCTAAAGAAGGCTGTGCTACGGGCCTATGAGTTACAACCAGAAACTTACCGCTTGAAGTTTCGGGGTGTTACTAAGGGCAAGGATAGTACCTTCCTAGAACACGCCCGGGACTTGTCTGATGCACTACGACATTGGCTGCGTTCTGAGAGGGCAGCTACTTTTGAGGAGTTGAGTGAGCTGGTTCTCTTGGAGCAGTTCTTTAAGTGCACAGGCAGGGACTTAACATTAAATATAAAGGAAAAAAATCCTAGAACTCTCCAGGAGGCAGCAGAAATGGCTGACCGCCGACTGTCATTAATTCGAGGGTGCGAAGCAGCAGCTAGGAGTGAGTCGGGTGCAAAGGATCGTACCCCTCCCCCTCCCAAGAATTTTGATACACATAAATACACAAAACCATCTAACACTGACAATAAAACTGAACATAAACCAAATACCGTCCCGTATAAGAAGTCTAATGGTACCTCCCACTCCTAAGGGAAACCAAAGAGTAAAGAGTGCTTTGCATGTCACAAGGAGGGTCACTTTGCAAATGCTTGTCCGAACAAGCCACCAAACAAGGTTGTGTCATT
This sequence comes from Paralithodes platypus, assembly GCA_032716605.1. NCBI lineage: Eukaryota > Metazoa > Arthropoda > Malacostraca > Decapoda > Lithodidae > Paralithodes > Paralithodes platypus. The sequence goes on from CM064484.1 coordinate 4,512,964, forward strand.
GGCCCGCAGCATAGGGGTGTCGCCTATATCTTCTGAGTTTGCCAAGGGTAGTTCGTCAGAGGTTGGGACACAGCCTGTGTTCAAGAGTCCGGAAGGCTCGAACCCTGTCCGCGACGTCTTTGGGGGTCATAGAGGGCATGGTTTTGTGAGGTGGTCTGGCGAAAGGCGAGGAGTTAAGCTATTGCGTGATACTGGGGCTTCTCAGACCTTGTTAAGGAACTTTACTGGTAGACCGATTAACGCTGCTCGGGTGGTGGTAGTTCAGGGGATCAATGCTATGAAGTCCTACCCGCTGGTGCGGATGGAGCTGGAGGTGGATGGTGTGGCGAAGGAGCTGGATGTCGGAATTGTAGAGAACTTGCCTGTTGGGGGCGTCGACCTCCTCCTCGGCAACGACTTTGCGGTGCCTGCTTCTAAGGTTTCACCCTTGGTCGTTGCCGAGAAGGCGGCCGACGTTAGTAGGGAGGAACAGGAGTGGGTTGAGAAGTGTAGCGTCCAAACCATGGCTTGTGTTGTGACGCGTTCTCAGACATCCGGAGCCTTGCAGCCACCACCTCAGTCTATCATACTGCGGAGGAAAGGTCACAAGAAAACGGGAAGTGTTGGTCAATTGGAGAGTTTTGAGCCGGCAGTGTTTCTTGGTGACTCATTATTGGCACCTATGTTAAGAGTCTGGAGAGGCCCCGGGGCCTGTCACCGCTAGTGCAGGTGCAGGGCAGGAAGAGACTCTGCGACAGCATCGTTATGCGCAGCGTGAGGAAAGGATGGCTCAGCGGGACATTGGAGGTGGAAATACATTATTTAAGATGAACTTGGATAATCTCGCACCTGCTGATATATGTTCCTTGCAGCTGGAAGATCCTGAAGTCAGGTTGTGTGGTAATGGTGCTATCGAACTGGAGAGCGATGGGGATGCGCAGCCTGGTGATTTTTTCTTGTCCGAGGGGATCTTGTATCGGAGAAGGTTGTGGGAGGTAGGGGTTGGGGGGGTTGGAGGTTGGAGAGGAGAGGGGTTTGTGTTGTGTGTGTTTGGGGTACCTTCAGGGGGTCGTCAGTTACCATGATAAGAGCAGCCTGTAACGTTATACCCAGGGAGAAGGTTGTGGGAAGTAGGGGTTGGGGGGGGTTGTAGGTTGGAGAGGAGAGGGGTTTGTGTTGTGTGTGTTTGGGGTACCTTCAGGGGGTCGTCAGTTACCATGATAAGAGGAGCCTGTAACGTTATACCCAGGAGAAGGTTGTGGGAGGTAGGGGTTAGGGGGGTTGGAGGTTGGGGAGGAGAGGGGTTTGTGTTGTGTGTGTTTGGGGTACCTTCAGGGAGTCGTCAGTTACCATGAAAAGAGCAGCCTGTAACGTTATACCCAGGGAGAAGGTTGTGGGAGGTAGGGGTTGGAGGTTGGAGAGGAGAGGGGTTTGTGTTGTGTGTGTTTGGGGTACCTTCAGGGGGTCGTCAGTTACCATGATAAGAGGAGCCTGTAACGTTATACCCAGGAGAAGGTTGTGGGACGTAGGGGTTGGGGGGGTTGGAGGTTGGAGAGGATAGGGGTTTGTGTTGTGTGTGTTTGGGGTACCTTCAGGGGGTCGTCAGTTACCATGATAAGAGGAGCCTGTAACGTTATACCCAGGAGAAGGTTGTGGGAGGTAGGGGTTGGGGGGGTTGGAGGTTGGAGAGGAGAGGGGTTTGTGTTGTGTGTTTGGGGTACCTTCAGGGGGTCGTCAGTTACCATGATAAGAGCAGCCTGTAACGTTATACCCAGGAGAAGGTTGTGGGAGGTTGGAGAGGAGAGGGGTTTGTGTTGTGTGTGTTTGGGGTACCTTCAGGGGGTCGTCAGTTACCATGATAAGAGGAGCCTGTAACGTTATACCCAGGAGAAGGTTGTGGGAGGTAGGGGTTAGGGGGGTTAGAGGTTGGAGAGGAGAGGGCTTTGTGTTGTGTATGTTTGGGGTACCGTCAGGGGGTCGTCAGTTACCATGATAAGAGCAGCCTGTAACGTTATACCCAGGAGAAGGTTGTGGGAGGTAGGGGTAGGGGGGTTGGAGGTTCGAGAGGAGAGGGGTTTGTGTTGTGTGTGTTTGGCGTACCTTCAGGGGGTCGTCAGTTACCATGATAAGAGCCTGTAACGTTATACCCAGGAGAAGGTTGTGGGAGGTAGGGGTTGGGGGGTTGGAGGTTGGAGTGGAGAGGGGTTTGTGTTGTGTGTGTTTGGGGTACCTTCAGGGGGTCGTCAGTTACCATGATAAGAGCAGCCTGTAACGTTATACCCAGGAGAAGGTTGTGGGAGGTAGGGGTTAGGGGGGTTGGAGGTTGGGGAGGAGAGGGGTTTGTGTTGTGTGTGTTTGGGGTACCTTCAGGGGGTCGTCAGTTACCATGATAAGAGGAGCCTGTAACGTTATACCCAGGAGAAGGTTGTGGGAGGTAGGGGTTAGGGGGGTTGGAGGTTGGAGAGGAGAGGGGTTTGTGTTGTGTGTTTGGGGTACCTTCAGGGGGTCGTCAGCTACCATGATAAGAGGAGCCTGTAACGTTATACCCAGGAGAAGGTTGTGGGACGTAGGGGTTGGGGGGGTTGGAGGTTGGAGAGGAGAGGGGTTTGTGTTGTGTGTGTTTGGGGTACCTTCAGGGGGTCGTCAGTTACCATGATAAGAGGAGCCTGTAACGTTATACCCAGGAGAAGGTTGTGGGAGGTAGGGGTTAGGGGGGTTGGAGGTTGGAGAGGAGAGGGGTTTGTGTTGTGTGTGTTTGGGGTACCTTCAGGGGGTTGTCAGTTACCATGATAAGAAAAGCCTGTAACGTTATACCCAGGAGAAGGTTGTGGGAGGTAGGAGTGAGGGGAGTTGGAGGTGGGGGAGGAGAGGGGTTTGTGTTGTGTGTGTTTGGGGTACCTTCAGGGGGTCGTCAGTTACCATGATAAGAGGAGCCTGTAACGTTATACCCAGGAGAAGGTTGTGGGAGGTAGGGGTTAGGGGGGAGGGGGTTTGTGTTGTGTGTGTTTGGGGTACCTTCAGGGGGTCGTCAGTTACCATGATAAGAGGAGCCTGTAACGTTATACCCAGGAGAGGGTTGTGGGAGGTAGGGGTTGGGGGAGTTGGAGGTTGGAGAGGAGAGGGGTTTGTGTTGTGTGTGTTTGGGGCACCTTCAGGGGGTCGTCAGTTACCATGAAAAGAGGAGCCTGTAACGTTATACCCAGGAGAAGGTTGTGGGAGGTAGGGGTTGGGGGGGTTGGAGGTTGGAGAGGAGAGGGGTTTGTGTTGTGTGTGTTTGGGGTACCTTCATTGGGTTGTCAGTTACCATGATAAGAAGAGCCTGTAACGTTATACCCAGGAGAAGGTTGTGGGAGGTAGGGGTTGGGGGGGTTGGAGGTTGGAGAGGAGAGGGGTTTGTGTTGTGTGTGTTTGGGGTACCTTCAGGGGGTCGTCAGTTACCATGATAAGAGCAGCCTGTAACGTTATACCCAGGAGAAGGTTGTGGGAGGTAGGGGTTGGGGGGTTGGAGGTTGGGGAGGAGAGGGGTTTGTGTTGTGTGTGTTTGGGGTACCTTCAGGGGGTCGTCAGTTACCATGATAAGAGGAGCCTGTAACGTTATACCCAGGAGAAGGTTGTGGGAGGTAGGGGTTGGGGGGGTTGGAGGTTGGGGAGGAGAGGGGTTTGTGTTGTGTGTTTGGGGTACCTTCAGGGGGTCGTCAGTTACCATGATAAGAGCAGCCTGTAACGTTATACCCAGGAGAAGGTTGTGGGAGGTAGGGGTTGGAGGGTGGAGAGGAGAGGGGTTTGTTTTGTGTGTGTTTGGGGTACCTTCAGGGGGTCGTCAGTTACCATGATAAGAGGAGCCTGTAACGTTATACCCAGGAGAAGGTTGTGGGAGGTAGGGGTTAGGGGGGTTGGAGGTTGGGGAGGAGAGGGGTTTGTGTTGTGTGTGTTTGGGGTACCTTCAGGGGGTCGTCAGTTACCATGATAAGAGGAGCCTGTAACGTTATACCCAGGAGAAGGTTGTGGGAGGTAGGGGTTGGGGCAGTTGGAGGTTGGGGAGGAGAGGGGTTTGTGTTGTGTGTGTTTGGGGTACCTTCAGGGGGTCGTCAGTTACCATGATAAGAGCAGCCTGTAACGTTATACCCAGGAGAAGGTTGTGGGAGGTAGGGGTTGGGGGGGTTGGAGGTTGGGGAGGAGAGGGGTTATGTGTTTTGTTTTTGGGGTCCCTTCAGGGGGTCGTCAGTTACCATGATAAGAGGAGCCTGTAACGTTATACCCAGGAGAAGGTTGTGGGAGGTAGGGGTTAGGGGGGTTGGAGGTTGGAGAGGAGAGGGGTTTGTGTTGTGTCTGTGTCTGGGGTACCTTCAGGGGGTCGTCAGTTACCATGATAAGAGGAGCCTGTAACGTTATACCCAGGAGAAGGTTGTGGGAGGTAGGGGTTAGGGGGGTTGGAGGTTGGAGAGGAGAGGGGTTTGTGTTGTGTGTGTTTGGGGTACCTTCAGGGGGTCGTCAGTTACCATGATAAAAGGAGTCTGTAACGTTATACCCAGGAGAAGGTTGTGGGAGGTAGGGCTTGGAGGTTGGAGAGGAGAGGGGTTTGTGTTGTGTGTGTTTGGGGTACCTTCAGGGGGTCGTCAGTTACCATGATAAGAGCAGCCTGTAACGTTATACCCAGGAGAAGGTTGTGGGAGGTAGGGGTTAGGGGGGTTGGAGGTTGGAGAGGAGAGGGGTTTGTGTTGTGTGTGTTTGGGGTACCTTCAGGGGGTCGTCAGTTACCATGATAAGAGGAGCCTGTAACGTTATACCCAGGAGAAGGTTGTGGGAGGTAGGGGTTAGGGGGTTGGAGGTTGGAGAGGAGAGGGGTTTGTGTTGTGTGTGTTTGGGGTACCTTCAGGGGGTCGTCAGTTACCATGATAAGAGGAGCCTGTAACGTTATACCCAGGAGAAGGTTGTGGGAGGTAGGGGTTGGGGGGTTGGAGGTTGGGGAGGAGAGGGGTTTGTGTTGTGTGTTTGGGCTACCTTCAGGGGGTCGTCAGTTACCATGATAAGAGGAGCCTGTAACGTTATACCCAGGAGAAGGTTGTGGGAGGTAGGGGTTAGGGGGGTTGGAGGTTGGGGAGGAGAGGGGTTTGTGTTGTGTGTGTTTGGGGTACCTTCAGGGGGTCGTCAGTTACCATGATAAGAGGAGCCTGTAACGTTATACCCAGGAGAAGGTTGTGGGAGGTAGGGGTTAGGGGGGGTTGGAGGTTGGGGAGGAGAGGGGTTTGTGTTGTGTGTGTGTTTGGGGTAACTTCAGGGGGTCGTCAGTTACCATGATAAGAGGAGCCTGTAACGTTATACCCAGGAGAAGGTTGTGGGAGGTAGGGGTTAGGGGGGTTGGAGGTTGGAGAGGAGAGGGGTTTGTGTTGTGTGTGTTTGGGGTACCTTCAGGGGGTCGTCAGTTACCATGATAAGAGGAGCCTGTAACGTTATACCCAGGAGAAGGTTGTGGGAGGTAGGGGTTGGGGGGGTTGGAGGTTGGAGAGGAGAGGGGTTTGTGTTGTGTGTGTTTGGGGTACCTTCAGGGGGTCGTCAGTTACCATGATAAGAGGAGCCTGTAACGTTATACCCAGGAGAAGGTTGTGGGAGGTAGGGGTTGGGGGGGTTGGAGGTTGGAGAGGAGAGGGGTTTGTGTTGTGTGTGTTTGGGGTACGGTACCTTCAGGGGGTCGTCAGTTACCATGATAAGAGGAGCCTGTAACGTTATACCCAGGAGAAGGTTGTGGGAGGTAGGGGTTGGGGGGGTTGGAGGTTGGGGAGGAGAGGGGTTTGTGTTGTGTGTGTTTGGGGTACCTTCAGGGGGTCGTCAGTTACCATGATAAGAGGAGCCTGTAACGTTATACCCAGGAGAAGGTTGTGGGAGGTAGGGGTTGGAGGTTGGAGAGGAGAGGGGTTTGTGTTGTGTGTGTTTGGGGTACCTTCAGGGGGTCGTCAGTTACCATGATAAGAGGAGCCTGTAACGTTATACCCAGGGAGAAGGTTGTGGGAGGTAGGGGTTGGGGGGGTTGGAGGTTGGAGAGGAGAGGGGTTTGTGTTGTGTGTGTTTGGGGTACCTTCAGGGGGTCGTCAGTTACCATGATAAGAGGAGCCTGTAACGTTATACCCAGGAGAAGGTTGTGGGAGGTAGGGGTTAGGGGGGTTGGAGGTTGGAGAGGAGAGGGGTTTGTGTTGTGTGTGTTTGGGGTACCTTCAGGGGGTCGTCAGTTACCATGATAAGAGCAGCCTGTAACGTTATACCCAGGGAGAAGGTTGTGGGAGGTAGGGGTTGGGGGGGTTGGAGGTTGGAGAGGAGAGGGGTTTGTGTTGTGTGTGTTTGGGGTACCTTCAGGGGGTCGTCAGTTACCATGATAAGAGGAGCCTGTAACGTTATACCCAGGAGAAGGTTGTGGGAGGTAGGGGTTGGGGGGGTTGGAGAGGAGAGGGGTTTGTGTTGTGTGTGTTTGGGGTACCTTCAGGGGGTCGTCAGTTACCATGATAAGAAAAGCCTGTAACGTTATACCCAGGAGAAGGTTGTGGGAGGTAGGGGTTGGGGGGGTTGTGTGGGGGTTGGAGGTTGGAGAGGAGAGGGGTTTGTGTTGTGTGTGTTTGGGGTACCTTCAGGGGGTCGTCAGTTACCATGATAAGAGCAGCCTGTAACGTTATACCCAGGGAGAAGGTTGTGGGAGGTAGGGGTTGGGGGGGTTGGAGGTTGGGGAGGAGAGGGGTTAGTGTTGTGTGTGTTTGGGGTACCTTCAGGGAGTCGTCAGTTACCATGATAAGAGGAGCCTGTAACGTTATACCCAGGGAGAAGGTTGTGGGAGGTAGGGGTTAGGGGGGTTGGAGGTTGGGGAGGAGAGGGGTTTGTGTTGTGTGTGTTTGGGGTACCTTCAGGGGGTCGTCAGTTACCATGATACGAGCAGCCTGTAACGTTATACCCAGGGAGAAGGTTGTGGAAGGTAGGGATTGGGGGGGTTGGAGGTTGGGGAGGAGAGGGGTTTGTGTTGTGTGTGTTTGGGGTACCTTCAGGGGGTCGTCAGTTACCATGATAAGAGGAGCCTGTAACGTTATACCCAGGAGAAGGTTGTGGGAGGTAGGGGTTAGGGGGGTTGGAGGTTGGGGAGGAGAGGGGTTTGTGTTGTGTGTGTTTGGGGTACCTTCAGGCGGTCGTCAGTTACCATGATAAGAGGAGCCTGTAACGTTATACCCAGGAGAAGGTTGTGGGAGGTAGGGGTTAGGGGGGTTGGAGGTTGGGGAGGAGAGGGGTTTGTGTTGTGTGTGTTTGGGGTACCTTCAGGGGGTCGTCAGTTACCATGATAAGAGCAGCCTGTAACGTTTTACCCAGGAGAAGGTTGTGGGAGGTAGGGGTTGGGAGGGTTGTAGGTTGGGGAGGAGAGGGGTTTGTGTTGTGTGTGTTTGGGGTACCTTCAGGGGGTCGTCAGTTACCATGATAAGAGCAGCCTGTAACGTTATACCCAGGAGAAGGTTGTGGGAGGTAGGGGTTAGGGGGGTTGGAGGTTGGGGAGGAGAGGGGTTTGTGTTGTGTGTGTTTGGGGTACCGGTACCTTCAGGGGGTCGTCAGTTACCATGATAAGAGGAGCCTGTAACGTTATACCCAGGAGAAGGTTGTGGGAGGTAGGGGTTAGGGGGGTTGGAGGTTGGAGAGGAGAGGGGTTTGTGTTGTGTGTGTTTGGGGTACCTTCAGGGGGTCGTCAGCTACCATGATAAGAGGAGCCTGTAACGTTATACCCAGGAGAAGGTTGTGGGACGTAGGGGTTGGGGGGGTTGGAGGTTGGAGAGGAGAGGGGTTTGTGTTGTGTGTGTTTGGGGTACCTTCAGGGGGTCGTCAGTTACCATGATAAGAGGAGCCTGTAACGTTATACCCAGGAGAAGGTTGTGGGAGGTAGGGGTTATGGGGGTTGGAGGTTGGAGAGGAGAGGGGTTTGTGTTGAGTGTGTTTGGGGTACGGTACCTTCAAGGGGTCGTCAGCTACCATGATGAGAGCAGCCTCTAACGTTATACCCAGGAGAAGGTTGTGGGAGGTAGGGGATAGGGGGGAGGGGGTTTGTGTTGTGTGTGTTTGGGGTACCTTCAGGGGGTCGGCAGTTACCATGATAAGAGGAGCCTGTAACGTTATATCCAGGAGAGGGTTGTGGGAGGTAGGGGTTAGGGGGGTTGGAGGTTGGAGAGGAGAGGGGTTTGTGTTGAGTGTGTTTGGGGTACCTTCAGGGGGTCGTCAGTTACCATGATAAGAGGAGCCTGTAACGTTATACCCAGGAGAAGGTTGTGGGAGGTAGGGGTTGGGGGGGTTGGAGGTTGGAGAGGAGAGGGGTTTGTGTTGTGTGTGTTTGGGGTACCTTCAGGGGGTCGTCAGTTACCATGATAAGAGCAGCCTGTAACGTTATACACAGGGAGAAGGTTGTGGGAGGTAGGGGTTGGGGGGGTTGGAAGTTGGAGAGGAGAGGGGTTTGTGTTGTGTGTGTTTGGGGTACGGTACCTTCAGGGGGTCGTCAGTTACCATGATAAGAGGAGCCTGTAACGTTATACCCAGGGAGAAGGATGTGGGAGGTAGGGGTTGGGGGGGTTGGAGGTTGGAGAGGAGAGGGCTTTGTGTTGTGTGTGTTTGGGGTACCGTCAGGGGGTCGTCAGTTACCATGATAAGAGCAGCCTGTAACGTTATACCCAGGAGAAGGTTGTGGGAGGTAGGGGTTAGGGGGGTTGGAGGTTGGGGAGGAGAGGGGTTTGTGTTGTGTGTTTGGGGTACCTTCAGGGGGTCGTCAGTTACCATGATAAGAGGAGCCTGTAACGTTATACCCAGGAGAAGGTTGTGGGAGGTAGGGGTTGGGGGGGTTGGAGGTTGGAGAGGAGAGGGGTTTGTGTTGTGTGTGTTTGGGGTACCTTCAGGGGGTCGTCAGTTACCATGATAAGAGGAGCCTGTAACGTTATACCCAGGAGAAGGTTGTGGGAGGTAGGGGTTGGGGGGGTTGGAGGTTGGAGAGGATAGGGGTTTGTGTTGAGTGTGTTTGGGGTACCTTCAGGGGGTCGTCAGTTACCGTACCATGATAAGAGGAGCCTGTAACGTTATACCCAGGAGAAGGTTGTGGGAGGTAGGGGTTTGGGGGGTTGGAGGTTGGAGAGGAGAGGGGTTTGTGTTGTGTGTGTTTGGGGTACCTTCAGGGGGTCGTCAGTTACCATGATAAGAGGAGCCTGTAACGTTATACCCAGGGAGAAGGTTGTGGGAGGTAGGGGTTGGGGGGGTTGGAGGTTGGGGAGAGGAGAGGGTTTGTGTTGTGTGGTTGGGGTACCTTCAGGGGGTCGTCAGTTACCATGATAAGAGGAGCCTGTAACGTTATACCCAGGGAGAAGGTTGTGGGAGGTAGGGGTTAGGGGGGTTGGAGGTTGGAGAGGAGAGGGGTTTGTGTTGTGTGTGTTTGGGGTACCTTCAGGGGGTCGTCAGTTACCATGATAAGAGGAGCCTGTAACGTTATACCCAGGGAGAAGGTTGTGGGAGGTAGGGGTTGGGGGGTGGGAGGTTGGAGAGGAGAGGGGTTTGTGTTGTGTGTGTTTGGGGTACCTTCAGGGGGTCGTCAGTTACCATGATAAGAGCAGCCTGTAACGTTATACCCAGGAGAAGGTTGTGGGAGGTAGGGGTTAGGGGGTTGGAGGTTGGAGAGGAGAGGGGGTTGTGTTGTGTGTGTTTTGGGGTACCTTCAGGGGGTCGTCAGTTACCATGATAAGAGCAGCCTGTAACGTTATACCCAGGAGAAGGTTGTGGGAGGTAGGGGTTGGGGGGGTTGGAGGTTGGAGAGGAGAGGGGTTTGTGTTGTGTGTGTTTGGGGTACCTTCAGGGGGTCGTCAGTTACCATGATAAGAGCAGCCTGTAACGTTATACCCAGGAGAAGGTTGTGGGAGGTAGGGGTTAGGGGGGTTGGAGGTTGGAGAGGAGAGGGGTTTGTGTTGTGTGTGTTTGGGGTACCTTCAGGGGGTCGTCAGTTACCATGATAAGAGGAGCCTGTAACGTTATACCCAGGAGAAGGTTGTGGGAGGTAGGGGTTAGGGGGGTTGGAGGTTGGAGAGGAGAGGGGTTTGTGTTGTGTGTGTTTGGGGTACCTTCAGGGGGTCGTCAGTTACCATGATAAGAGGAGCCTGTAACGTTATACCCAGGAGAAGGTTGTGGGAGGTAGGGGTTGGGGGGGTTGGAGGTTGGAGAGGAGAGGGGTTTGTGTTGTGTGTGTTTGGGGTACCTTCAGGGGGTCGTCAGTTACCATGATAAGAGGAGCCTGTAACGTTATACCCAGGAGAAGGTTGTGGGAGGTAGGGGTTGGGGGGTTGGAGGTTGGAGAGGAGAGGGTTGTGTTGTGTGTGTTTGGGGTACCTTCAGGGGGTCGTCAGTTACCATGATAAGAGGAGCCTGTAACGTTATACCCAGGAGAAGGTTGTGGGAGGTAGGGGTTGGGGGGTTGGAGGTTGGAGAGGAGAGGGGTTTGTGTTGTGTGTGTTTGGGGTACCTTCAGGGGGTCGTCAGTTACCATGATAAGAGCAGCCTGTAACGTTATACCCAGGAGAAGGTTGTGGGAGGTAGGGGTTGGGGGGGTTGGAGGTTGGGGAGGAGAGGGGTTTGTGTTGTGTGTGTTTGGGGTACCTTCAGGGGGTCGTCAGTTACCATGATAAGAGCAGCCTGTAACGTTATACCCAGGAGAAGGTTGTGGGAGGTAGGGGTTAGGGGGGTTGTGTGGGGGGTTGGAGGTTGGAGAGGATAGGGGTTTGTGTTGTGTGTGTTTGGGGTACCTTCAGGGGGTCGTCAGTTACCATGATAAGAGGAGCCTGTAACGTTATACCCAGGAGAAGGTTGTGGGAGGTAGGGGTTAGGGGGGTTGGAGGTTGGAGAGGAGAGGGGTTTGTGTTGTGTGTGTTTGGGGTACCTTCAGGGGGTCGTCAGTTACCATGATAAGAGGAGCCTGTAACGTTATACCCAGGGAGAAGGTTGTGGGAGGTAGGGGTTGGGGGGGTTGGAGGTTGGGGAGGAGAGGGGTTTGTGTTGTGTGTGTTTGGGGTACCTTCAGGGGGTCGTCAGTTACCATGATAAGAGGAGCCTGTAACGTTATACCCAGGAGAAGGTTGTGGGAGGTAGGGGTTGGGGGGGTTGGAGGTTGGGGAGGAGAGGGGTTAGTGTTGTGTGTGTTTGGGGTACCTTCAGGGGGTCGTCAGTTACCATGATAAGAGGAGCCTGTAACGTTATACCCAGGAGAAGGTTGTGGGAGGTAAGGGGTTTGTGTTGTGTGTGTTTGGGGTACCTTCAGGGGGTCGTCAGTTACCATGATAAGAGGAGCCTGTAACGTTATACCCAGGAGAAGGTTGTGGGAGGTAGGGGTTAGGGGGGTTGGAGGTTGGGGAGGAGAGGGGTTTGTGTTGTGTGTGTTTGGGGTACCTTCAGGGGGTCGTCAGTTACCATGATAAGAGCAGCCTGTAACGTTATACCCAGGAGAAGGTTGTGGGAGGTAGGGGTTAGGGGGGTTGGAGGTTGGGGAGGAGAGGGGTTTGTGTTTGGGGTGCCTTCAGGGGGTCGTCAGTTACCATGATAAGAGCAGCCTGTAACGTTATACCCAGGAGAAGGTTGTGGGAGGTAGGGGTTAGGGGGGTTGGAGGTTGGGGAGGAGAGGGGTTTGTGTTGTGTGTGTTTGGGGTACCGGTACCTTCAGGGGGTCGTCAGTTACCATGATAAGAGGAGCCTGTAACGTTATACCCAGGAGAAGGTTGTGGGAGGTAGGGGTTAGGGGGTTGGAGGTTGGAGAGGAGAGGGGTTTGTGTTGTGTGTGTTTGGGGTACCTTCAGGGGGTCGTCAGTTACCATGATAAGAGGAGCCTGTAACGTTATACCCAGGAGAAGGTTGTGGGAGGTAGGGGTTGGGGGGGTTGGAGGTTGGAGAGGAGAGGGGTTTGTGTTGTGTGTGTTTGGGGTACCTTCAGGGGGTCGTCAGTTACCATGATAAGAGGAGCCTGTAACGTTATACCCAGGAGAAGGTTGTGGGAGGTAGGGGTTGGGGGGGTTGGAGGTTGGAGAGGAGAGGGGTTTGTGTTGTGTGTGTTTGGGGTACCTTCAGGGGGTCGTCAGTTACCATGATAAGAGCAGCCTGTAACGTTATACCCAGGAGAAGGTTGTGGGAGGTAGGGGTTAGGGGGGAGGGGGTTTGTGTTGTGTGTGTTTGGGGTACCTTCAGGGGGTCGTCAGTTACCATGATAAGAGGAGCCTGTAACGTTATACCCAGGGAGAAGGTTGTGGGAGGTAGGGGTTAGGGGGTTTGGAGGTTGGGGAGGAGAGGGGTTTGTGTTGTGTGTGTTTGGGGTGCCTTCAGGGGGTCGTCAGTTACCATGATAAGAGCAGCCTGTAACGTTATACCCAGGAGAAGGTTGTGGGAGGTAGGGGTTGGGGGGGTTGGAGGTTGGAGAGGAGAGGGGTTTGTGTTGTGTGTTTGGGGTACCTTCAGGGGGTCGTCAGTTACCATGATAAGAGGAGCCTGTAACGTTATACCCAGGAGAAGGTTGTGGGAGGTAGGGGTTGGGGGGCTTGGAGGTTGGAGAGGAGAGGGGTTTGTGTTGTGTGTGTTTGGGGTATGGTACCTTCAGGGGGTCGTCAGTTACCATGATAAGAGGAGCCTGTAACGTTATACCCAGGGAGAAGGATGTGGGAGGTAGGGGTTGGGGGGGTTGGAGGTTGGAGAGGAGAGGGCTTTGTGTTGTGTGTGTTTGGGGTACCGTCAGGGGGTCGTCAGTTACCATGATAAGAGCAGCCTGTAACGTTATACCCAGGAGAAGGTTGTGGGAGGTAGGGGTTAGGGGGGTTGGAGGTTGGGGAGGAGAGGGGTTTGTGTTGTGTGTGTTTGCGTTACGGTACCTTCAGGGGGTCGTCAGTTACCATGATAAGAGGAGCCTGTAACGTTATACCCAGGAGAAGGTTGTGGGAGGTAGGGGTTGGGGGGGTTGGAGGTTGGGGAGGAGAGGGGTTTGTGTTGTGTGTGTTTGGGGTACCTTCAGGGGTCGTCAGTTACCATGATAAGAGCAGCCTGTAACGTTATACCCAGGAGAAGGTTGTGGGAGGTTGGAGAGGAGAGGGGTTTGTGTTGTGTGTGTTTGGGGTACCTTCAGGGGGTCGTCAGTTACCATGATAAGAGGAGCCTGTAACGTTATACCCAGGAGAAGGTTGTGGGAGGTAGGGGTTGGGGGGGTTGGAGGTTGGAGAGGAGAGGGGTTTGTGTTGTGTGTGTTTGGGGTACCTTCAGGGGGTCGTCAGTTACCATGATAAGAGGAGCCTGTAACGTTATACCCAGGAGAAGGTTGTGGGAGGTAGGGGTTTTGGAGGTTGGAGAGGAGAGGGGTTTGTGTTGTGTGTGTTTGGGGTACCTTCAGGGGGTCGTCAGTTACCATGATAAGAGCAGCCTGTAACGTTATACCCAGGGAGAAGGTTGTGGGAGGTAGGGGTTGGGGGGGTTGGAGGTTGGAGAGGAGAGGGGTTTGTGTTGTGTGTGTTTGGGGTACCTTCAGGGGGTCGTCAGTTACCATGATAAGAGGAGCCTGTAACGTTATACCCAGGGAGAAGGTTGTGGGAGGTAGGGGTTGGGGGGGTTGGAGGTTGGAGAGGAGAGGGGTTTGTGTTGTGTGTGTTTGGGGTACCTTCAGGGGGTCGTCAGTTACCATGATAAGAGCAGCCTGTAACGTTATACCCAGGAGAAGGTTGTGGGAGGTAGGGGTTGGGGGGGTTGGAGGTTGGAGAGGAGAGGGGTTTGTGTTGTGTGTGTTTGGGGTACCTTCAGGGGGTCGTCAGTTACCATGATAAGAGCAGCCTGTAACGTTATACCCAGGGAGAAGGTTGTGGGAGGTAGGGGTTAGGGGGGTTGGAGGTTGGAGAGGAGAGGGGTTTGTGTTGTGTGTGTTTGGGGTACCTTCAGGGGGTCGTCAGTTACCATGATAAGAGCAGCCTGTAACGTTATACCCAGGAGAAGGTTGTGGGAGGTAGGGGTTAGGGGGGTTGGAGGTTGGAGAGGAGAGGGGTTTGTGTTGTGTGTGTTTGGGGTACCTTCAGGGGGTCGTCAGTTACCATGATAAGAGGAGCCTGTAACGTTATACCCAGGAAAAGGTTGTGGGAGGTAGGGGTTAGGGGGGTTGGAGGTTGGAGAGGAGAGGGGTTTGTGTTGTGTGTGTTTGGGGTACCTTCAGGGGGTCGTCAGTTACCATGATAAGAGGAGCCTGTAACGTTATACCCAGGAGAAGGTTGTGGGAGGTAGGGGTTAGGGGGGTTGGAGAGGAGAGGGGTTTGTGTTGTGTGTGTTTGGGGTACCTTCAGGGGGTCGTCAGCTACCATGATAAGAGCCTGTAACGTTATACCCAGGAGAAGGTTGTGGGAGGTAGGGGTTGGGGGGGTTGGAGGTTGGGGAGGAGAGGGGTTTGTGTTGTGTGTGTTTGGGGTACCTTCAGGGGGTCGTCAGTTACCATGATAAGAGCAGCCTGTAACGTTATACCCAGGAGAAGGTTGTGGGAGGTAGGGGTTGGGGCAGTTGGAGGTTGGGGAGGAGAGGGGTTTGTGTTGTGTGTGTTTGGGGTACCTTCAGGGGGTCGTCAGTTACCATGATAAGAGGAGCCTGTAACGTTATACCCAGGAGAAGGTTGTGGGAGGTAGGGGTTAGGGGGGTTGGAGGTTGGGGAGGAGAGGGGTTTGTGTTGTGTGTGTTTGGGGTACCTTCAGGGGGTCGTCAGTTACCATGATAAGAGGAGCCTGTAACGTTATACCCAGGAGAAGGTTGTGGGAGGTAGGGGTTGGGGGGGTTGGAGGTTGGAGAGGAGAGGGGTTTGTGTTGTGTGTGTTTGGGGTACCTTCAGGGGGTCGTCAGTTACCATGATAAGAGGAGCCTGTAACGTTATACCCAGGAGAAGGTTGTGGGAGGTAGGGGTTATGGGGGTTGGAGGTTGGAGAGGAGAGGGGTTTGTGTTGAGTGTGTTTGGGGTACCTCCGGGGGGTCGTCAGTTACCATGATAAGAGCAGCCTGTAACGTTATACCCAGGAGAAGGTTGTGGGAGGTAGGGGTTAGGGGGGTTGGAGGTTGGGGAGGAGAGGGGGTTTGTGTTGTGTGTGTTTGGGGTACCTTCAGGGGGTCGTCAGTTACCATGATAAGAGGAGCCTGTAACGTTATACCCAGGAGAGGGTTGTGGGAGGTAGGGGTTGGGGGAGTTGGAGGTTGGAGAGGAGAGGGGTTTGTGTTGTGTGTGTTTGGGGCACCTTCAGGGGGTCGTCAGTTACCATGAAAAGAGCAGCCTGTAACGTTATACCCAGGGAGAAGGTTGTGGGAGGTAAGGGTTGGGGGGGTTGGAGGTTGGAGAGGAGAGGGGTTTGTGTTGTGTGTGTTTGGGGTACCTTCAGGGGGCTGTCAGTTCCCATGATAAGAGGAGCCTGTAACGTTATACCCAGGAGAAGGTTGTGGGAGGTAGGGGTTAGGGGGGTTGGAGGTTGGAGAGGAGAGGGGTTTGTGTTGAGTGTGTTTGGGGTACCTTCAGGGGGTCGTCAGTTACCATGATAAGAGGAGCCTGAAACGTTATACCCAGGAGAAGGTTGTGGGAGGTAGGGGTTGGGGGGGTTGGAGGTTGGAGAGGAGAGGAGAGGGGTTTGTGTTGTGTGTGTTTGGGGTGCCTTCAGGGGGTCGTCAGTTACCATGATAAGAGCAGCCTGTAACGTTATACACAGGGAGTAGGTTGTGGGAGGTAGGGGTTGGGTGGGGTTGGAGGTTGGAGAGGAGAGGAGAGGGGTTTGTGTTGTGTGTGTTTGGGGTACCTTCAGGGGGTCGTCAGTTACCATGATAAGAGCAGCCTGTAACGTTATACCCAGGAGAAGGTTGTGGGAGGTAGGGGTTGGGGGGGGTTGGAGGTTGGAGAGGAGCGGGCTTTGTGTTGTGTGTGTTTGGGGTACCTTCAGGGGGTCGTCAGTTACCATGATAAGAGCAGCCTGTAACGTTATACCCAGGAGAAGGTTGTGGGAGGTAGGGGTTGGGGGGGTTGGAGGTTGGGGAGGAGAGGGGTTTGTGTTGTGTGTGTTTGGGGTACCTTCAGGGGGTCGTCAGTTACCATGATAAGAGGAGCCTGTAACGTTATACCCAGGGAGAAGGTTGTGGGAGGTAGGGGTTAGGGGGGGTTGGAGGTTGGGGAGGAGAGGGGTTTGTGTTGTGTGTGTTTGGGGTACCTTCAGGGGTCGTCAGTTACCATGATAAGAGCCTGTAACGTTATACCCAGGGAGAAGGTTGTGGGAGGTAGGGGTTAGGGGGGTTGGAGGTTGGGGAGGAGAGGGGTTTGTGTTGTGTGTGTTTGGGGTACCTTCAGGGGGTCGTCAGTTACCATGATAAGAGGAGCCTGTAACGTTATACCCAGGAGAAGGTTGTGGGAGGTAGGGGTTGGGGGGGTTGGAGGTTGGGGAGGAGAGGGGTTTGTGTTGTGTGTGTTTGGGGTACCTTCAGGGGGTCGTCAGTTACCATGATAAGAGGAGCCTGTAACGTTATACCCAGGGAGAAGGTTGTGGGAGGTAGGGGTTAGGGGGGTTGGAGGTTGGGGAGGAGAGGGGTTTGTGTTGTGTGTGTTTGGGGTACCTTCAGGGGGTCGTCAGTTACCATGATAAGAGCAGCCTGTAACGTTATACCCAGGAGAAGGTTGTGGGAGGTAGGGGTTGGGGGGGGTGGGGGGTGGGGGAGGAGAGGGGTTTGTGTTGTGTGTGTTTGGGGTACCTTCAGGGGGTCGTCAGTTACCATGATAAGAGCAGCCTGTAACGTTATACCCAGGAGAAGGTTGTGGGAGGTAGGGGTTAGGCTGTTGGAGGTTGGAGAGGAGAGGGGTTTGTGTTGTGTGTGTTTGGGGTACCTTCAGGGGGTCGTCAGTTACCATGATAAGAGGAGCCTGTAACGTTATACCCAGGAGAAGGTTGTGGGAGGTAGGGGTTAGGGGGGTTGGAGGTTGGAGAGGAGAGGGGTTTGTGTTGTGTGTGTTTGGGGTACCTTCAGGGGGTCGTCAGTTACCATGATAAGAGGAGCCTGTAACGTTATACCCAGGAGAAGGTTGTGGGAGGTAGGGGTTGGGGGGGTTGGAGGTTGGAGAGGAGAGGGGTTTGTGTTGTGTGTGTTTGGGGTACCTTCAGGGGGTCGTCAGTTACCATGATAAGAGGAGCCTGTAACGTTATACCCAGGAGAAGGTGGGGGGAGGTAGGGGGAGGGGGGTTGGAGGTTGGAGAGGAGAGGGGTTTGTGTTGTGTGTGTTTGGGGTACCTTCAGGGGGTCGTCAGTTACCATGATAAGAGCAGCCTGTAACGTTATACCCAGGAGAAGGTTGTGGGAGGTAGGGGTTAGGGCGGTTGGAGGTTGGGGAGGAGAGGGGTTTTGTGTTGTGTGTGTTTGGGGTATCTTCAGGGGGTCGTCAGTTACCATGATAAGAGGAGCCTGTAACGTTATACCCAGGAGAAGGTTGTGGGAGGTAGGGGTTAGGGGGGTTGGAGGTTGGAGAGGAGAGGGGTTTGTGTTGAGTGTGTTGGGGATACCTTCAGGGGGTCGTCAGTTACCATGATAAGAGGAGCCTGTAACGTTATACCCAGGAGAAGGTTGTGGGAGGTAGGGGTTGGGGGGGTTGGAGGTTGGAGAGGAGAGGGGTTTGTGTTGTGTGTGTTTGGGGTACCTTCAGGGGGTCGTCAGTTACCATGATAAGAGCAGCCTGTAACGTTATACACAGGGAGAAGGTTGTGGGAGGTAGGGGTTGGGGGGGTTGGAAGTTGGAGAGGAGAGGGGTTTGTGTTGTGTGTGTTTGGGGTACGGTACCTTCAGGGGGACGTCAGTTACCATGATGAGCAGCCTGTAACGTTATACCCAGGGAGAAGGTTGTGGGAGGTAGGGGTTTTGGAGGTTGGAGAGGAGAGAGGTTTGTGTTGTGTGTGTTTGGGGTACCGTCAGGGGGTCGTCAGTTACCATGATAAGAGCAGCCTGTAACGTTATACCCAGGAGAAGGTTGTGGGAGGTAGGGGTTAGGGGGGTTGGAGGTTGGGGAGGAGAGGGGTTTGTGTTGTGTGTGTTTGCGTTACGGTACCTTCAGGGGGTCGTCAGTTACCATGATAAGAGGAGCCTGTAACGTTATACCCAGGAGAAGGTTGTGGGAGGTAGGGGTTGGGGGGGTTGGAGGTTGGGGAGGAGAAGGGTTTGTGTTGTGTGTGTTTGGGGTACCTTCAGGGAGTCGTCAGTTACCATGAAAAGAGCAGCCTGTAACGTTATACCCAGGGAGAAGGTTGTGGGAGGTAGGGGTTGGAGGGTGGAGAGGAGAGGGGTTTGTTTTGTGTGTGTTTGGGGTACCTTCAGGGGGTCGTCAGTTACCATGATAAGAGGAGCCTGTAACGTTATACCCAGGAGAAGGTTGTGGGAGGTAGGGGTTGGGGGGGTTGGAGGTTGGAGAGGAGAGGGGTTTGTGTTGTGTGTGTTTGGGGTACCTTCAGGGGGTCGTCAGTTACCATGATAAGAGGAGCCTGTAACGTTATACCCAGGAGAAGGTTGTGGGAGGTAGGGGTTGGGGGGGTTGGAGGTTGTAGAGGAGAGGGGTTTGTGTTGTGTGTGTGTTTGGGGTACCTTCAGGGGGTCGTCAGTTACCATGATAAGAGCAGCCTGTAACGTTATACCCAGGGAGAAGGTTGTGGGAGGTAGGGGTTTTGGAGGTTGGAGAGGAGAGGGGTTTGTGTTGTGTGTGTTTGGGGTACCTTCAGGGGGTCGTCAGTTACCATGATAAGAGCAGCCTGTAACGTTATACCCAGGGAGAAGGTTGTGGGAGGTAGGGGTAGGGGGGTTGGAGGTTCGAGAGGAGAGGGGTTTGTGTTGTGTGTGTTTGGCGTACCTTCAGGGGGTCGTCAGTTACCATGATAAGAGCAGCCTGTAACATTATACCCAGGGAGAAGGTTGTGGGAGGTAGAGGTTAGGGGGGTTGGAGGTTGGAGAGGAGAGGGGTTTGTGTTGTGTGTGTTTGGGGTACCTTCAGGGGGTCGTCAGTTACCATGATAAGAGCAGCCTGTAACGTTTTACCCAGGAGAAGGTTGTGGGAGGTAGGGGTTAGGGGGGTTGGAGGTTGGGGAGGAGAGGGGTTTGTGTTGTGTATGTTTGGGGTGCCTTCAGGGGGTCGTCAGTTACCATGATAAGAGGAGCCTGTAACGTTATACCCAGGAAAAGGTTGTGGGAGGTAGGGGTTAGGGGGGTTGGAGGTTGGAGAGGAGAGGGGTTTGTGTTGTGTGTGTTTGAGGTACCTTCAGGGGGTCGTCCGTTACCATGATAAGAGGAGCCTGTAACGTTATACCCAGGAGAAGGTTGTGGGAGGTAGGGGTTGGTGGGGTTGGAGGTTGGGGAGGAGAGGGGTTTGTGTTGTGTGTGTTTGGGGTACCTTCAGGGGGTCGTCAGTTACCATGATAAGAGCAGCCTGTAACGTTTTACCCAGGAGAAGGTTGTGGGAGGTAGGGGTTGGGAGGGTTGTAGGTTGGGGAGGTGAGGGGTTTGTGTTGTGTGTGTTTGAGGTACCTTCAGGGGGTCGTCAGTTACCATGATAAGAGCAGCCTGTAACGTTATACCCAGGAGAAGGTTGTGGGAGGTAGGGGTTAGGGGGGTTGGAGGTTGGGGAGGAGAGGGGTTTGTGTTGTGTGTGTTTGGGGTACCGGTACCTTCAGGGGGTCGTCAGTTACCATGAACGTCAGCAAAGAACGTCATGAATTCTTCAACGCTAATTCTTCTCGCTTTTGGAGAATAATAATAATAGTTCTTAAAGCTAGCGCATGCTAAGCTAGCTAAGGATAGCTCAATAAGGCCGATTAGGCGTATTTCCATTGGGGTCCTGTACTATTACCCCATCCCTTTGCTCATGAGGGATGGTAACGACTCAGTGCTTGTGAAAAATCTTTAATGCGCCGAGCGTGGGCGCGAACCCGGGCCTTCTGGGTGGAAGTCCGAGACGCTAGTCACTACACCAAGTGAGCCGCAAATGACATCCAATTTGCCAAACACCCTGTAGTAGGCGTTTGTTTGGGCAACGATATAAGTCATTACCTCCATGTCGAAAAAAGCGAGGAAGAACTCGCTTTCGTTTGCGTGTTCGTCACAGGGCCTTCATCAGTTGTACCTGACGTCCCAGGATTGAACTGGGGCACGTCAGGCACAAAATTGACCCCGTCAGACCACTCAAACGAAGGCATGCCAGGGATCGGAATGTCGTCTCCGTCTGCTTCTGCGTCTGAAATATCGCTGTCATGTTCGCGATACAACACAGCATCATCATCACGCTCCTCTTCACTGGACAGACGCCCTTCTTCATTTTTGTCACCGACGTCGGACTCACTTCCACTGTCCACTCCCAAATCCCCTCACCCTTGGTCCCATGCTAGGGCGTCGTCATCAAAACCAGGGCTGCCAATGCCCTGCGAATCCCCATCAAACAGCAGGGCGGCGTATTTGGATGGTGTCAGATTTTTTCTGGTCACTCTAGCACGTAGGGGCGTCTTATGGGCAGGGCCAGGGGCAGAAGGGCCGGCAGAGGCGTCGGCAGGGGCGGCAGTGGTGCGTGGTGCAGTGGGCCTGGAGGCAGGCAAGATGATGGTGGTGCCTGTCGCCCCTTTCCCTTTCCCTTTCCCTGTTCCTGCAGCAGGGGCAGCAGGGCCGGCAGGGACAGCAGGGCCGGCTGGGCCAGCAGTCGCGTTCCCTCTCCCTTTCCCCTTCCCCTTCCCCTTCCCTTTTCCTTGGGCAGGGGCAGAAGGGGCGGCAGGGCAGCAGGGGTGGCAGGCGCAGCCGGGCCAGGGGCGGCTGGTGGTGGCAGGGTCACTGTGGCAGGCGTACGGGTTTTCTTCCCTACGCCCGTGCCTTTGATTTTGCCTGCCCCCGCAGGTTCTGCAGCCCTAGGGCGGCCTCCTGCGTCGCTGGTACTGGTGGCAGTGGTGGTGGTAGTGGTTGTTGCAGTGGCCTGGGTCGTCGTGGCAGTGACCCCAAACTCCAATGATCTCTGTGCCATTGCCCTGCTTGCACGTGTTTTACGTGCTTTTGGTGCTGGTGCTTCGTCCTCCGAGCTGTAGGGCGTGTCGTACTGGTAGCTAAGGTTTCTGGTAGCCACCCTCTGCCTTCCACGGCGGCTGACACCACCAGAAGGTTTTGTCATCAGGGAGCGAGCGTGAGGGACATATGGACTCCATGACTAGTGCTTGGTTACTGGCGTGGTGGTGCTTGCACGAGTGGGGGGCGAGCGTGTGGCGGGGTGGTATCGAGAGTTGACATGTAGTGTAGATGTAGGGGAGGTGTGGTGGAGTGGTCTTGCCACTGGCCTGGTAATCCAAAGGTCCCGGGTTCAAATCCCGATGTATCAATGGGAAGATATTATTGGGATGGAATTTGTGCTGTACCTGATATCAGTGCATTACCACAAGTCCACCGAAACGTCAATAAAATACCCTCATTGTTCCCTGATTACCTTACCTTTGGATACCTTTGGATGTGTTCGCCGCTCCTCTAGCGGCACCAAGGAGCGCGACGCCCCTTGTTATGGGTGGTGATTTGGTGCAGTAGACTGTTTGAAGCGACAGCTCGCTCCCTTGCGAGGATGGGATCGTCTGGCACTTTTTGCAGTTCGACATCTAGGGCTCTCTTGAAGTTGTCTAACGAGATGTCCCTCATGTCTCTTACTCGCCGTGGGAGTTTGTTGAAGAGACGTGGGCCTCTGTGTGATAACCAGCCCTCTCGCAGAGAGCCCATAGCACCCCTGTTTATTCATCCGGGGGATTTCGCATTCCCAGCCTCTCCTATCACTGAATTTCATGACTATCGGAGTATGTAGGTTTGGTACTAAACCCTCTGCGATTTTCCACGTGTAATATTATTAGGTAACGTTCTCTTCTACGTTCCAGTGAGTACAGATTCAGTGCTCTTAAACGCTCCCAATAGTGTAGATGTTTTATCGAACTTATATGCGAAGTGAAATTTCTTTGTACACTCTCTACGTCATTTATTTCACCTGCTTTGTATGGGGATGTTAATACGCTACAGTATTCAAGCCGCGGTAGCACTAGAGATTTGAAGAGCGTTATCATAGGCAATTCACCGCGTGTTTTAAAAGTACGCAGAATCCAACCCGTTAGACGTTTCGCAGCCGCCACTTTGACCTGGTTATGTACTTTGAAACCCATATTTTCAGACATTAATACCCCAAGGTCTTTCACACTGTCTTTCCGTTCTATTATGTGGTTAGATTCTGTTAAGTAATTTGTAATTTCTTTAACACCATTATTATCTCCGTACCGTATTAATTGGAATTTTTCCTCATTGTATTGTTGTTTTCCCTGGTCCACTGGAACACTACATTCATGTCTTCCTGCAGTCGGCCCGTGTCCTCTTGTGTGTTTACTATCTTGCTTAATTTTGTGTCATCAGCAAAAGACGACACCGTACTGTGTCTGGTGTTGGTATCTATGTCGCAAATTAGTATGAGGAACAGAAGGGGCGCTAGCACTGTTCCTTGGGGCACTGAGCTTTTGACATCCGAAGGCTCAGAAGTGACTTGGTTTACTGCTACCGATTGTTTTCGGTTTACGAGGAAATTGTATATCCACCGTCCGATTTTCCCAGTTATACCTTTTGCTTTCAGTTTGTGGGCTATTATACCATGGTCACATTTATCAAATGCCTTAGCAAAATCGGTGTAAATGACATCCACGTTTTTCTTTTCTTCTAGCGCTTTAAGAATTTTGTCATAGTGTTCCAAAAGTTGTGAGAGACATGATCTTCCCGCTCTGAACCCATGTTGACCGGTGTTGTGTAGTTCATTTGTCTCCATGAATGTTGAAATTTTGCTTCGCAGGACTCGCTCGAAAACTTTAATGGTGTGAGAGGTTAGAGCTACCGGGCGGTAGTTTTTTGGTAGTGCTTTACTCCCTCCTTTATGCAGTGGGGCAATTATTGCGTTTTTCAAGCTATCTGGTATGTCCCCAGTGTCTAGACTCCTTCTCCACATTATAGCCAGGGGTTTTGAGAGGTTTTCCTTACATTTTTTCATTAGGATCGAATTCCAAGAGTCCGGGCCTGGTGCCGAGTGGGATGGCATGTTGGAAATGGCCTCTTCTATGTCTTTTGGACCGAAATCAATATCCAGCATCTGAGGGGTTTCCGTGGGGGAGGTTTCCATGAAAAATATATTTTGGTCTCTGATGACTTTTGTTTCATCAGGCTCACTGAATGCCATTTCATACTGCCTGCTTAAGAGTTCGCTCATTTCCTTTTTGTCCCCTGTGAAAGAGCCGTCCCCTTTGCTCAGTGGGCCGATGTTTGATGTTGTTTTAGCCTTTTGTTTGGCGTATGAAAAGAAGTATTTGGAATTTTCCTTTATACCTGCAATAGCTTTCCTCTCCTCTTCCATATGTTGTAGTTCATATGATATTCTTAGCCTTTGTTCAATTTCCACAATTTCTCTATCTATTTAGACCTTTTGCCTATCCTGTAGATTTTGATGTGTGCGTCTTTGTGTGAGTAATTTTCTTCTTCTGTACAGCCTCCTCCTTTCCCGATCTTGTTTGCTTCTTCGTTTTGTTTGTCTTGCAGGTATATGGTGGCTACAGATTTGGGTCATGGTTTCTGTTATTAAGACTAGACATTCTGCTGGTGTCAGGTTATCCATTAAATCTTCAGTGCAATTAAATTGCACTGTATGAATATTCCCATATTCAAAATATGCTATAGGGGCCTGGTGAGTTATCTGCTTAACAGGTGGCGTTGTGTGTGTGTAAGTGTGAGGGTCCGAGTGTAGGGGATGAGACAGTGAAGCACGGGAACGAGGTGGCTTCAGAGATGGGGTCGTTTCGGGCCATGAGTGAGCACCGTGCCTCATGTGAAGGCAAAATGGCAGGTGCTCGTTGTACTCTACGTGCTTCACATGTCTCACTCCCTAGACTGGAACAAGACCTCACGGGCTTCACTGTTAACCCGTTGAGACCCAGCGTCGCACGTGTTGCGTCGGCAGTCTTTGATCACCAACTCCCAGCGACGCATCACGTGCGTTCGACATATAAAAAACACTTACGTGGCTCGTAAGGTAGGAAATGGCGGGAGAATAGGAGGGGGCGGTACCGTAGTGTGTGGGGGAGCCGGGCCAGTAGGTGTGAGCGGGCCGAGACAGCCGCGCGGCTGGTGGTGGTGGGCTTAGTGGGGATAGTTTACACCCCTAGTTTACCGCCACTTTGAACCTTCATTACTCCGGTCGTATGGGAGCTAGAGGCTTGAGATTTATGTGAGATACTCCTTAGGATGTATGCCGTACAATGCCATACTCAGTTTTTACCCTAGTGCTCCCGGGCGGGTGGTCATGCGGGGGAGACGAACTATTGAAACCCCCCCCCCCCCCGCCCCCCAAATGACCGAAATGAGTTTTTTTTTATTTGTGTGTTCATTTCTCACCATTCTCTTCCATTTTGGCTCAACAAATTTTTTTGAAGCTCCCCCCCCCCCAACCCCCCACCGGCCCCCCCCCCCCAAAAAAAAATGTCAGAGGTGATTTTTTTTTGTTTTTTTTTTCATTTCTCATCCTTGTCTTCCATTTTAGCAAACAAAAAAAATAAGTGAAAATGGCTTGGGACTGGGGTGAACAAAATATTATAACTAGCCGGGGCTCAACGGGTTAATTGTAAAGCGGTGAATGTTAAGGCTCTCAGCCTATGCCCGAGAGGAAGTAAGTTGGAATATAGAAAAAAAAACCAAAAAAAACAAAAAAAACTATACCCACACCAATTTGTAGCCGCCTGCCTATAAACCCGCAGTTTTGGTACGGGTTCAAAAGCCTTGCTCTTAAGAGTCTTCCTGCAGTCCGCCGCGGGAACTCTTAAGAGTCTTCCCGCAGTTCCCGGGTTAAATAGTAATAAAGAACAACCAAATAATTAGAAGCACCCAACAATATGAATCCATGTGACTATGATTCTAATAAACTCTAAAGCTAGTGCAAAACATATATGTGAGAACAGGCGCTGGTAATACGACTGGCCGACTATGGAAGTCGTAGGCGAGAACCAGAAGGGATGGGTAATTGAATAAAGATAAGAAGTATTGGAAACAAGGAGTTCAGAGAGAGGCACAGCAGTAAAGGGGGTTAGATGTGGGACAGAATGCGAGGGACTTGTAGGGCCGAGCGCGCGATACCATGTTACGAGAGAGAAGGAGAGAAGTACTGAGTCTGGCCACCAGATGGTTCTGCGACCAATCACAGGCCGCTACGTCACATGACAAGCAAACGTCATATGCCATGCCAGGCCCGCCGTCCAATAGCGAGCGG
Organism: Paralithodes platypus; assembly: GCA_032716605.1. Classification (NCBI taxonomy): domain Eukaryota; kingdom Metazoa; phylum Arthropoda; class Malacostraca; order Decapoda; family Lithodidae; genus Paralithodes; species Paralithodes platypus. The sequence continues at coordinate 4,538,270 of CM064484.1, forward strand.
GCGGGCCCACCGAGCGAGGAATGCACACGTACATATGCACACACACTGCCTATTCGCTCTCCTCTCCGACTCTCTCTCTCTCTCTCTCACGCGCTGCATGTTATAATCACTACCATGGATATAAAATACTTCTAAGTGTCACAGACAAGAATAAAGGCAAACACTGATCTGTCTGTGACAACATGAATACTAAGAAAGAAAGAATATCGTTCTACGATTATTATAGCCCATTTCACTGCCGTGGCGAGTGCTAGCGAGTCACGAGTACATTCTGGCAAGCTGGCCAGCGTAACACCCCGCCCAAGATGTGGGACGTTTTAACCTCAGGTAAACGCCACATCTGACCAGACAGAATGCCTACAAACCCCGCATCACGCAGCTACTCCCCAAGTTGTGAAAAACAAGGCACAATCACAAACGTAAAAACACTTCATTATATAAAAAAAATCTGCACAACACTTCCCCAAAATAATAGTATCACATAACAATGTTACACTCAACGAGCAAGCTTCACCAAGCCTAGCCTACTAAGAACAAAACTCAGAATGTCTTAGATTCTTGCTGTAACATACTGCACTTATATACTATCAAAAGAAAGAGTTTTTATGTGAGGCTATTGTATTATTTTAAGAGTATTTTTGGCGGCTTTGCACTACAGGGGCAAACCTAATTTTTCTCCACTCAAACCAACACACCTGTGGTGATCTACCCTGGGTCCTCCACCCTAGACAAACAGTCCGCAATCACGTTGTCACAACCGGCAATATGGCGAATGTCTAGGTTGTACTCCTGCAACATTAAGGACCATCTGGTTAGCCTCATATTCCGGTTGTGGAACTGATTTAAAAACTTCAAAGGGTGGTGGTCAGTGTAGATCACCACGACTGGGCCAAAAGCGGGAACATACACCTCAAAGTGCCTGAGCGCCAGCACAATGGCCAGGAGCTCCTTCTCTACCACTGAATCGTTCTTTTGTGCTGAGATGAACTTCTTAGAGAAGAAACTTACTGAGTGTTCCACACCTTCTGTGTCTGTTTGCAACAAGACGGCACCAGCCCCTACACCGCTAGCATCTGTCGCTAGTAAAAGGTCTCGAGAAGTCTGGGGCCCTGAGTATGGGGTCAGTGCACAAAAGATGCTTCACCAGGGAGAAAGCTTTCTCACACTCAGGTGCCCACACAAACTTTTTCGCCTTTGGAAGTAGGTCAGTCAGAGGAGCCAGCACCGAGGAGTATCCGCGGATAAATCTCTGATAATACCCTATCATGCCCAAGTACCTCATAATTTTTCGCTTGGTGGTCGGCCTGGGGAACTGGTTAATAGCCTGTATTTTAGTTTTTTTTTTTTTTGGGGGGGGGGGGCACACCTGGCCTTACCCCACCACAAACCCTTAGTACTGCACAGTTGCCCGAACAAAATCGCATTTGCCCAGATTGACCACCAAATGAGCCTAACTCAGCCTCCTGAACAATGCCCCGATGTGCTCGCAATGGCTTTCAAAGTCATCATCGTAGATTATTACATCATCTAGATAAACGGTGCAGTTAGGGATCTCCGCCACTAACTCATTCATCAGGGCATTGGAAGGTTGCAGGTGCATTCTTCAACCCATACGGCATTACGTTGCAACGGTAAGTGTTCCCATCCACCACAAACCCGCACACCTGCTTCGCCCGCTCCGACAATGGCACCTGCCAGTAGCCTTTGACAAGATCCACCTTGGTCAGGTAACGTGCACACCCGATCTTGTCAACACTGTCATCTACGCGGGGAAGAGGGTAGGCATTGGTGGGGGTTAAGCCGTTCAACCGCCTGAAGTCAATGCAAAACCTGACCTTGCTGTCTGGTTTAGGCTGCAGAGTGACGGGAGATGTCCACCTAACCGCCCCTTTCTCTATCAGCCCCCTCTCCAACATGTAGCCTAATTCCGCTCGGAGAGCCGGAAGTTTAATGGGAGGTACACGATAGGGCACTGATTTAAAGGGGGGGTGGTCTCCAACGTCGACATCGTGCACAGCATGAGTTGTGAGGCCTGGGTGCTCGGCAAAAACAGTGGGGTATAAACCGAACAGGTGCTGGATCGCTGCACGCTGTTGCTCAGACAGGTGCTCAAGCCCTTTCACAGCCACCTGACTCGTGTTCCCCTCCCACTGATCCGCCGAGACATGACAATCCTAACTTTCCTCCACCTGTGCCTCACTGCCCCCCTCTCCTTCTCCACCTTGGCCACTGCAGACCAGCACGGGGACAGTAGGTTGCTCAGGTGGGCGCCTCACAAACTCTTTCAACAGGTTCACATGACAGAGCTGATTCTTCTTCCACCTATCAGGAGTAGCCACAAGGTAATCTAGGTCGGATAACTTCTTCACGACCTTGTAAGGACCGACATACTTGGCAGACAGGGGATGGCCTACTAAGGGCAACAAGACCAAAACCTCCTGTCCTACCACAAACTCCCGGAGCTTTGCTAGTCATATCGATCCTTCATCAAGGCCTGAGTACCCACCAAATTTCTCCCTGCCAACTCTAGGCTTTTCAGCATCCTGTCTCTGCTCTCGAGGACATACTTGAGTAGAGAACATGGTGGCACAGTCCCTTCCCAGATCTCTCTCACCATGCTTAGAGGACCTCTAACCTGATGCCCGAAAACCAACTCGTTGGGGCTGAACCCAAGGCTCTCACCAGGTACCTCTCGTGCCGCAAACAAAACGTACGGTAGCCCCAGGTCCCAATCCTTGCCATTCTCTAAACAGTAGCACCGCAACATGCTTTTCAAGGTGGAATGCCATCTTTCCAACACCCCTTGACTCTCTGGGTGATAAGCTGAAGAGACAACCGTATTGATCCCATGTTGCTGCATAGTCTGTTTAACCCGCTGAGTACCAGCTTAATATTAATAAATGTACCACCAGGGACCAGCCAGTTTTGAAAAAAAATCTTTTCCAGAAACAATAGCGAATGGGTTAGGAATGAAGGGAAAACAACGAAAAACCGATAAAAAAGCTAAAAAAATTGTCTTACGGAGCCCCCGAAAACGGATTTTACAAGAGTAAAAAATTGAAGGCAATTTCCCAAAAAAAACATGTTTTTGCGCACTCATGCACACACGGTTGGACTTTGAGAGTTTTCAACCATCGGCATGGGTGCGTGGGATACTTGGACAGTTCCCATACAAATCTGAGACCTCTAGGTGCCATAGGACCGGAGTAATTGGGACCGGACCAGACAGGACACAACGTATGAGTCGCTGGGGTTTAGCGTTACATACATTGTGGACGCAAACGCTGCGTCGCTGGGGCTCAGTGGGTTAAAGAGACGTGAAATTTGACCCTTCGTCCGACTGAATTTCCTTTGGGTACCCGTATCTCGAGCAATACAACAGCAGGTTTCGCACAACAGTTTTAGACTTGCCATTTCTCATTGGGTATGCATCAGGGTAGCGAGTGGAGACGTCCATGATGGTTAGCAAAAATCTGTTACCTGCACTAGTGGGAGGCAGAGGGCCTACCATGTCGATAACAACCTTGCTGAAGGAAGGACCGATAGCAGGCACTGGGTGCAATGGGGCCTTAGGTATGATCTGGTTCAGCTTACCCACCGTCTGGCAGGTGCTACACATCGCCACCCAGGCTGAGACTTGCGACTTAATGCCCGGCCACCAGAACAACCTTGCCAACGAGGCCAACGTTTTTTGTCACCCCCAAGTGCCCTGCTAGCGAACATCGTGTGCCAACCCCAACAGGCTATCACGGCACTTTTCAGGTACTACCAACTGGTCGACCACTCCGACCCCACCATCCCAATTGCGTTTGGGATCAGCAAAACGCCGATACAGAATGCCATCAACACGAAACAAGTGTCCCGGCTTTGCATCCCTGTCCTCATCTAGTTCAATAGCCCCCTTCCCACAACTCTCAAAACTAGGATCTTCTAGTTGCATCCGTCGTATATCAGAGGGTGCCAACCTGTCCAAGTGCTCCGGGAGCAACTTGTGGCCACCCCCGATACTGGGTTGCTCAAGCCTCTGTTTCACCTGGGAACGTTTCTGTCGCGGAGTGCTATCACGCCCTACCATGTCACTAGGGGGGACAGGTTCTGGGGCCACTCCGGACCTCAAAAGTGGTGCAAGTACCGAGTCACCAAGGAGTGTCGCTGGGTCCAAACTCTTAACCCGACCACCAGCCTTGACTTTCTCCTTCCGACCCTTCCTCCGCTGGTCTGAAAACCTGGGTACTAGGCTGTGACACCTGAGCGGACTGATCTGGTTGGTGACAGCACACGCCATCTGCTGCATCTGACACCTCTCGACCCACTCTTGCCCCTCCCTACTCGTGTCGGCCGCCCTCTCGGCAACGACTAAGGGTGGAACCTCGGAAGTAGGCACCGCAAAGTCGTTACCGAGAAGGAGGTCGACCCCCTCAACTGGCAATTTCTCTACAATCCCCACATCCCTCCCGTGTCACATCATCCACCACAAGCTCCACTCTCACCAGCGGGTAAGACCGCACAGCATTAACTGCCTTGAACCACTACAACCCGAGCTGCGTTAATAGGCTTACCAGTGAAGTTCTTAAGTAACGTCTGGGAGGCACCCGTATCACGCAACAACTCAAGCCTATGTTCCACACCAGCCCACGTCACAGTGCCATGTCCCCTATGACCACAAAAAGCATCTTGGACGGGTAGCGAGCCCTCCTTATGCTTCTTCACCGACTGTGACTTCGCAAACCGACGATTTACCCCGGGCAAACGCGGAGACCTCAAAGACACCCCGATGTTGCTCACTAGAGACACCACCGCTGTAGACTGTGTGCTCGGACAAGAGCGCACAATATGCCCCTTCTTATGGCACTTAAAACACTCCACCTCACTCCTTGACTTCCCCTGGGGTGGGGAAGGGCCCTGGCCTTTCTATAACGAGAAGGATTTAGACTTGGGTTCAAAATTGGCAACAGTGCTCTTAGTAGGATAATTTGTTGTATCATTAATTCGGGGGGGTGGGGGGGTACGCCCCTTGTTACCTGCCTCAGCTCTCTGGGCAGACCCGCACCCACGAATTAACGACAACCTGAGGTCAGCCAACTCAGCCGCCTCCTGCAGAGTTTTAGGTTGCTTTTCTATCAGGTTAAGAGTCAAGTTCCCACCAGTTCATTTAAAGAATTTTTCTAACAACACTAATTGCTTCAACCGCATCAAAAGTAGTTGCTTTCTCCGACCTCAACCAATTCTCAAACGCATCTGATAGTTCTCTAGCGTGTTCCTGGAAAGTACTCTCCTTTCGCTTAGGAACAGCCCTAAACTTCAGCCTTTAGGTCTCTGGCTGCAACTCATACGCCCTCAGGACAGCCTCTTTCAATGCCTCATAATTCACACAGGAATCTAGGGGCAAAGCATCGTACGCCTTGAGTGCTTTCCCCGTCAATCGTGAAGAAACAAGGTCTGCCCACTTCTCCTCGGGCCATTGGTGCTCCCGGCACTTTTCTCAAAACGGAGAAAGAATTCTGTAATTCCTGACTCAATCAAACACTGGAACCAACTTTAGTAGATGCGACAGGGACTGGTCATGGGGGCGACCCCCCTGGACGAAACGGTTCCCCGTCACCTCTACACGAGTTTTCTCTAGGTCAACATCGGCACAATACCTTGCAGACTCATACTTGAGCTCAGCCTCTCGCTGCTTGAGCTCAGTCTCATGCTGCTGCTGCTGCTGCCTGAGCTCAGCCTCATGCTTTCGCTGCTCGAGCTCAGCCTGTCGCTCCTGCTGCTTAAGTTTGGCGAGCTCGAGCTGAAACAACATCTCGGGAGACAAACCTTGAAGAGGGGGTGCTACTACCGGAGACCCACCCAGTGAGTCACCTAGAGGCATACCCAACCGCCAGCGGACATCGGCCTGCGGGAACGTACTCGGCTCCGGAAACCCGAGGGGGGCGCCATGATAAGAGTTGAGTGGAATGGGGGCTGGGACGAAGGTGCCCCAGCTCCCGCTCCACCCGAAGCCTCATGCACCCCACCCAGCACACAGGTAACCAGCTTCACTTCTTGACCAACCGCTAGTGCAAGAAAACCCTAAGACCGTGGCTATACACTGCAGTCCGTACCGGTCCAGTCCCGACACCCGGTCCGCCGACACAGGCTCCTCCAAAAACCTCCGAGCATCCTCCTCACCGTTCACCACCCGAATGCCGTCTGTTACGATCGGGTCTCGTATAAATCAGTGGCTCTTATACATTGGACTAGACTGGCATAAATGCAACAACGGAAACGCTAGATCCAACCCCTGATATATAATCCCGTCGAACAAAGAACACATATACCCTCCAGAGTTATATCTGCGATAGCGGGGTATCTTAACTCTCAGTATCTATGTGCTTCTACTATAGGCTGATGTTCTCTGAAACAGCCTATTACCTATAACATATGGTTGCTTAGTTATGGTACACAAGGAAAAGATAGTTAACTTAATTAAATCACAAGAGTGATCTAATGCAAACAAGAAGGTTTACTTAACGTTACTTTAATCAATAGTATCTGTCACTCCTTTATGAAAGAAAGTGTTGTAAAGTCCTCAAGCACCGAACAAGGAATCTTCTGAATAATGTCGGATGATACTAAGAAGAACGTATCGGAAATGGAACCACAAAAATAGCAGGAGGCAGGACAATGCACGTGTAGGCTAAATACACAAAAAGGCTGGACCTATAATGTTATTGGACACAAGAATATTATAAGCGGTGCAACAGTAATAATGCTCGCCACGAAAAAGTAGTACTCCTATTAACAAAACCGGTCTATGCTGGTTGTGTCTCTCTACAGCAACCTAGACCTCAAAATGCTTGTGTAGAAATAATGGGTATGCATAAAAGAGTATATGATCTAATCCAGCTAATGTCTACCCGGGTTAATAAAGTCTAGCTGGGATGCGCAAAGGTACAGAATTCTGGTGGAGCAAGGCAGCTCCTAGCCTAGTGTGGACCTTGGGTCTGTGCGGCCTGATTACGTTAATATGAAGGGGTGCTCTCTTGAGGATTCTCGATCACAAGTATCGAGTATCCTCCTGGCGACCCTCAAAAGTAAAAGCAAATAGAGTTAGAACAGTGTTGGGTGGATTAGGCAAGCAGCCCTCACACACTACACAGTCTAAACTCCAAGGTACACAGACAAAAGATCCACCCAGGTAACCCACAGAATCCGTAGTGTCATGCAGCTCAAAAGTAGCCTACACACAGTGAAAACACCAACAGCAAGGTACCTGATCCCTAGTCTAGCATTATTTAACCCTGTAGAAACATTAGTGATTGATGGAGACAGTCCGAGCAATACAATCTCCCAAAAAGACAATGACTATCTTCAACCTTAGCCTAGTACATAAGAAATGTGAGATCCAGCATATAATACAGTCTGGCCATCAATTCAAGGTGTGGATGCAGGGAACCAGAGGGGGATTGATATTAATAAAAGGTGAGGAAGTAGTGGAAATGATAGAGGCAGTAGGAGAGAAAGATTCTAAGACAAGAGTGTGGAACAGTTCATGGGAGATGCTTAGAGTATGCTGTCTGGGACGGATCTGACCAGGATATTTCCAGGGACCGCATGGCTGGAGTCCCAGTTCGCAGGAATGGCACGAGGGCGCGCGACAGTCGCCCAGTAAAGCAGCCGCCTAGTAGGCCGTGTTAGGCAGGAGGCAACGAATCCCACGAGGCCTATGTAAGGGGGCCAGCCACGCGCCACACTCACCACCAAGTCACACCACCTGGTCTCTCTCTCTCTCTCTCTCCCGCTCGGCTTCCCATCATTCAACTACTTAACACAATACTTTCAATTGACTAAATAAAATAGAAAGGATTGTGACAGACGAAAACAAAGAACAGTTCTGAACTGTCTGCAACACAAGCTTTCTCGAGAAGGAAAGTACACAATGATAGGTAGACTGTAGCTACATTCTCTGCCCTGGCGAGTCCTAGCGAGTAAGCCATGCGGTTCTGGGGGAAGCAGTGAGCGTCACACCCCACCCAAGATTTTTAAGAGGCTCCAACTATGAGCTCTAAATCTGACACGCAGAACCCATACAAAATTCGCCACTCCTAGTCACCCAGCGACAATGAAATGTAAAGCACAGTTCTCTTCAAAATAACACATTATAAAAATGAACAACCCCTCCCAACACAATAGATTAAATTACATAGTTATGCTCATAAGAGCGAGCTTCACTAGCCCAGCCTTCTGAGAGGAGTACAACTCAGAATTTCTGCTATAACATACTTTTAAAAAATTTAACTATCAAAGAAAGAGTTTTTATAGGATTTTTATATTTTTAATATGTTTATGGTGGCTGCACTACAGGGGCAGCCTAGTTTTTTTTCTTCTATACCAACACAGCAACTCCTACTTTACGACCCAGTACTCTGGGCTACCCACGCCAGCCAACAAGCATCAGACGTAAACATACTAATCAAACCAAAGTAGGAGGCTACCCTTGTGATGATCTACCCCGGGTCTTCCACCCTCGATAAGCAATCTGCAATCACATTCTCAGAACCGGCAATATGGCGTATGTCTAGGTTGTATTCCTGCAACATTAATGACCACCTGGTCAGCCTCATATTCCGGTTATGGAATTGATTTTCAGGAACTTGAGGGGGTGATGGTCGGTGTAGATCACCACAACTGGTCCATAGGCTGGAACATACACCTCAAAGTGCCTGAGCGCTAGCACAATCGCCAGCAGTTCCTTCTCAACTACTGAATAGTTCTTCTGCGCCGAGGTGAACTTTTTTGAGAAGAAACTGACGGGGTGCTCCAGCCCATCTTCGTCTGATTGCATCAGAACGGCACCAGCCCCCACACCACTGGCATCAGTTGCCAGCTGGAGTGGTCGGCTAAAGTCCGGGGCCCTGAGGATTGGGTGAGTACACAACAGGTGTTTTACTAGCAAAAAAGCCCTCTCACACTCAGGCGCCCACTTAAACTTTCTATCTTTGGCCAATTGGTCCGTCAGAGGAGCCAGCACAGTAGAATAGCCCTTTATAAAGCGGCGGTAGTAACCAATCATGCCCAAAAACCTCATGATCTGCTTCTTGGTGGACGGCCTGGGGAAGTGGTTAATAGCCAATATCTTGTTTCTGTGGGGGGCACACCTGGCCCAAACCCACCATGAACCCCAGATACTGCACGGTAGCCCGCACAAAATCACACTTTCCCAGGTTGACTACCAAATTTGCCTCGCTTAATTTCTTAAATAGGGATTCTACATGTTCACAGTGGCTCTTGAAATCGTCATCGTAGATAATGACGTCGTCCAGGTACACGGTACAGTTCGGAATGTCAGCCACTAACTCGTTCATCAAGCTTTGGAAGGTCGCTGGTGCGTTCTTTAGACCGTACGGCATTACAATACAAACGATATGTAGCACCATCCACCACAAAACCACACACCTCTTTCGCTCGTTCAGACAAAGGCACCTGCCAGTAACCTTTTACCAGGTCCACCTTGGTCAAGAACTTGGCCCTGCCAATCTTGTCTACACAGTCATCGACCCGGGGAAGAGGATATGGGTTGGTGGGAGTCAAGCCTTTTAGCCTGCGGTAATCAACACAGAAGCGCACCTTGCCATCCGGCTTAGGTTGCAGCGTTACGGGAGATGTCCACTTTACCGCCCCCTTCTCGATCAGTCCCTGTTGCAACATATACTCTAACTCCACCCGGAGGGCCGGAAGTTTAATAGGGGGCACCCTATAGGGCACTGATTTGAAGGGTGTGTGACGCTTCTGCATAGTAGCCACGTGCGGGCATGCGCGCGCGTCGGCTGCCCAGCCGTTTAGAAACCGGCTGGTGGCAGCCGGCCGGCCGGCTTTTCCTTAGTATATATCCTACGACAATGTAACTAATGTCTGGGATATTCTTATGTTGTTTCACAGCTTGTAGCTGCCCTTATTCTTAACCAACGCATCTTAGTATATTTTATTCTCGATAGTTGATTGTTTCATTATAATATATAAGATGTAAGTCTAGTGAGGGCGGGAGAGAGAGACCTGCTTGGGACGTTGCTTCGCTTGCCAGCTTGGGACGAGCCTGAAGCGTTGCCATATGCATTTGATTGCAACGTTAAGCTTAGTTTCGAGACATGCACGGGGTAGAGGATTTTGACCCGGCAACTGTGTTGAGTGTTGCCAAGCATGGGATGTATTCTGCATGCCTAGGGCGGGGTCCAGACAGATTTAAGACTCAGAGCTCACCTCACTGTCGTACCCTTCGGACCCCCTTGATATCTATCCCTCTCAACCCCACTTAGAAACTTTCTCTCTTACTTTATATACCTTTTTCCACTACTTCACCAATCTATTTTATTATCCCATCCCCTTGATAGACCTTATATCTATTATTGTATTGACGACGAGCTCTCAGATAACTAGATAGGATTTTGGGCGTTATGCAGGGATGTAATTGTTAACCCTTCTTTAGCGGCCTATGCGGTTTATTTATGTGTACCGCCCAGCGGGGTGTTTTTTAGCCAAAATAGGGCTGTTTACGTGATCATTTTCATGCCTAAATAAGACCCAGAACGTAAAACAAGTATCTATCCCTGAAAGGGCATAAACAGAGCTTTCGAATGGCACCATAACGATCCTTGTATGATGGATAGTTTTCTTGCAATAACCGTGCAACGCGAGTGCAAAAAGCAGGTAATTCGGTACTTTCGGTACATAATTGAGTATGTAGCGAGTGAGAGAGGGAGGAGGGAGCTGAGATTTGTGTCAGTAGGTTCGCCGCGGTGGTCTGGAGCAGTCATACGCTCGCTAGTCTCCTGCCACCACTTGTCTCTCTCTCTCAGCCACATTACGTGCTGAAATTGCCACTCGACCTATGTCGAGCGCCGCCACATAGTCCAGCTTTATTAAATACGACTTAAGTGGTGAGCCGCTTTTTAAGGGTTAATGAGACCTAGGAAGCTTTTTTGTTGTCTCATATTTGGTGGTTTCATGTTTGCTAGTGTGTTCTTGTGTCAGGTTAGCAGGGGCTAGACCGGAGGGGAGGCTTTTTGCGATCCTTTAAGTAAAGTCTGCTGGTGCGAGTCCTGTGGACCCGTACGACTTTACTAGGATACCCGTGGGCGTCTGGGGGCATTTTCTTGTCTGTGTCCCTGTGTGTCTAGTGTTGTGTTGTGTGAGGGCCCTTGCCTAGTCCACTCAGCACTGCGCTAGCACGTCTTGCTTTTGTTTTAGGGTCGCCAGGAGAGAGTCAGATACTTGCGATCCGAGTCTCTCAAGAGAGCACCCTTTCAATTAGAGTAATTTGACGCACAGACCTGGGAACGTCCCTAGGCTAGAGCAGGTGGCTCAGCCCGGGTATTCGAAGCCTATATCCTTCCGGCTAGACCTCTGCCACCTGGCAGATTAACAGCTAGGGGTTTATCATCTCTGTATGCTTGTTATTGTGCCACAGTTTACCGTTTTTGTGAGCATTGTGAGTTAGGGTGTGGCTTAGAGACTCTGTCCGAGCAGGCTTGCCTGACTAAGAGTGAGAAGCACACCTGTATGTGGTTATGTTGCGAGTTGCTGCCTTTATTTAATTATACCTATGCCATTATACACTGTATGGCCTATCACTAGTATTTATTCCTGCTTATGAGTTAAGAGTTCTCTAAATCCGTAACGTACTTTCTTTGCTAAGCATCAGATCCTACAGTAGCCGCATGCAGTTTAGAAACCCGCATCTTGTCTACCTGTACGATGTTGTGAGGACTGTTTGCTTTCACCTTCTTTCACGCAGGGGTGATTAGTTGTATTAATTAACGTAACGTTAAATGTACTTTCTTCTAGTTTGTTATTAAATTGTTTCTGCAATTTAATTCCGTTATCTATCTTTTCCTTGAAGCTTTAAGTCAACTTAATTGTGTGATCTTGTATATAGCCTGCTTGACTATCAGCAGTCTATAGTGCGTGCACCCTGTAACCGAGTCATAGGATACCTCATTGTCCAGGCAGGACTCTTGACGGTTTAGGGTGGTTTGTTGCCTGGGTTTATAGATAAGGGTTGGATCGAGCGTTTTCCGTTGTTGCTTGTTGCCGCATACCTAGTCCAATAGAAAGATCCCAGTGTTTATATATCCCAGGACGTAACAAATGGCGACCTTGCATAGGATTTACTGAACAGAGGAATATAGTGGTCATTTGTTTTGAGATTCCTTATGATTAGAGGAATACAGTGGACATAGTTTTTTTTTTGGAGCAACCAATATAACACATTAAAAGACTTTAAATAACATTAGTATATACATACTTGCATAGGAGATAAGGCACATTCTATAACCGTGATAATTACTGCAGTACACAAACATGTCTAATACATCAGAACACAGTGATGGGTCAGGTCACGATACAGGCTCGGAGGGAGAAAGACCTGTGGAGTGGCTAGTCGATAGCGAGGAGGGTGCTAGAACATTTTTAGAGGTGCCCCTTACCGCTGCCAGGGTGTTGAAGCTGAATAAGTATGGCTTAAAGAGTGTGGCAGGTCTTCAGGGTCACCAGGGTTTAAGTGGCATGAGGAAAGATCAGCTGAGGACTTTGATATTGGGTTTAGAAGGGAGAGACCTGGGTGGAGAGGCGACTGGGGGCCCCGGTCCCCCGCCCCCCCTCCACTCTACCCCCCTATCAAACGTCAGGGGGGCTGAATTTAGTACATACCCCCAAGTTGATGGTCAATGGCAGCGTGGAATTCAATCACAGGGACCCTCTCCATTAAATGCACCTTCCCCTCCTCAAGGGTTGACTCCAGATTTGTTGTTTCGGCTTGAGATGGCCAAGGTTGAGGCCGCCGAAAGACAGGCTAGAGCCAAGGTTGAGGCCGCCGAAAGACAGGTTAGAGTTCAGGTTGAGGCTGCCGAGAGACAGGCTAGTGTGCAGGCTGAGGCTGCAGAGAGAACAGCTATACGAGAGGCTGAACTGCAGGCAGAGTCTACTAGGTATCAGGCTGACAGGGAGCTGGAGAGATCTCGAGTGGAGGTAACAGGGCGAAATATTGGGGAAGGTATCAGACATCGGGACCAATCATTGTCGCACCTGCTTAAACTAGTTCCTGTGTTCGATGAATTATGTGTGACTGAGTTTTTTATGCGATTTGAGAAGAAGTGTCAGGAACACCAGTGGCCTCAGGAAAAGTGGGCAGCATTAGTTTCATCAAGACTCCTAGGAAAGGGTCTAAAAGCGTATGATGCACTACCTTTAGAGTCCTGTGTAGTTTATGATGAGCTAAAGAAGGCTGTGCTACGGGCCTATGAGTTACAACCAGAAACTTACCGCTTGAAGTTTCGGGGTGTTACTAAGGGCAAGGATAGTACCTTCCTAGAACACGCCCGGGACTTGTCTGATGCACTACGACATTGGCTGCGTTCTGAGAGGGCAGCTACTTTTGAGGAGTTGAGTGAGCTGGTTCTCTTGGAGCAGTTCTTTAAGTGCACAGGCAACTTAACATTAAATATAAAGGAAAAAATCCTAGAACTCTCCAGGAGGCAGCAGAAATGGCTGACCGCCGACTGTCATTAATTCGAGGGTGCGAAGCAGCAGCTAGGAGTGAGTCGGGTGCAAAGGATCGTACCCCTCCCCCTCCCAAGAATTTTGATACACATAAATACACAAAACCATCAACGACTGACAATAAAACTGAACATAAACCAAATACCGTCCCGTATAAGAAGTCTAATGGTACCTCCCACTCCTAAGGGAAACCAAAGAGTAAAGAGTGCTTTGCATGTCACAAGGAGGGTCACTTTGCAAATGCTTGTCCGAACAAGCCACCAAACAAGGTTGTGTCATTGGCCCGCAGCATAGGGGTGTCGCCTATATCTTCTGAGTTTGCCAAGGGTAGTTCGTCAGAGGTTGGGACACAGCCTGTGTTCAAGAGTCCGGAAGGCTCGAACCCTGTCCGCGACGTCTTTGGGGGTCATAGAGGGCATGGTTTTTGTGAGGGGGTCTGGCGAAAGGCGAGGAATAAGCTATTGCGTGATACTGGGGCTTCTCAGACCTTGTTAAGGAACTTTACTGGTAGACCGATTAACGCTGCTCGGGTGGTGGTAGTTCAGGGATCAATGCTATGAAGTCCTAACCCGCTGGTGCGGATGGAGCTGGAGGTGGATGGTGTGGCGAAGGAGCTGGATGTCGGAATTGTAGAGAACTTGCCTGTTGGGGGCGTCGACCTCCTCCTCGGCAACGACTTTGCGGTGCCTGCTTCTAAGGTTTCACCCTTGGTCGTTGCCGAGAAGGCGGCCGACGTTAGTAGGGAGGAACAGGAGTGGGTTGAGAAGTGTAGCGTCCAAACCATGGCTTGTGTTGTGGCGCGTTTCTCAGACATCCGGAGCCTTGCAGCCACCACTTCAGTCTATCAAACTGCGGAGGAAAGGTCACAAGAAAACGGGAAAGTGTTGGTCAATTGGAGAGTTTTGAGCCGGCAGTGTTTCTTGGTGACTCATTATTGGCACCTATGTTAAGAGTCTGGAGAGGCCCCGGGGCCTGTCACCGCTAGTGCAGGTGCAGGGCAGGAAGAGACTCTGCGACAGCATCGTTATGCGCAGCGTGAGGAAAGGATGGCTCAGCGGGACATTGGAGGTGGAAATACAATTATTTCAGATGAACTTGGATAATCTCGCACCTGCTGATATATGTTCCTTGCAGCTGGAAGATCCTGAAGTCAGGTTGTGTGGTAATGGTGCTATCGAACTGGAGAGCGATGGGGATGCGCAGCCTGGTGATTTTTTCATGTCCGAGGGGATCTTGTATCGGAGAAGGTTGTGGGAGGTAGGGGTTGGGGGGGTTGGAGGTTGGAGAGGAGAGGGGTTTGTGTTGTGTGTGTTTGGTGTACCTTCAGGGGGTCGTCAGTTACCATGATAAGAGCAGCCTGTAACGTTATACCCAGGGAGAAGGTTGTGGGAAGTAGGGGTTGGGGGGGGTTGTAGGTTGGAGAGGAGAGGGGTTTGTGTTGTGTGTGTTTGGGGTACCTTCAGGGGGTCGTCAGTTACCATGATAAGAGGAGCCTGTAACGTTATACCCAGGAGAAGGTTGTGGGAGGTAGGGGTTAGGGGGGTTGGAGGTTGGGGAGGAGAGGGGTTTGTGTTGTGTGTGTTTGGGGTACCTTCAGGGAGTCGTCAGTTACCATGAAAAGAGCAGCCTGTAACGTTATACCCAGGGAGAAGGTTGTGGGAGGTAGGGGTTGGAGGGTGGAGAGGAGAGGGGTTTGTTTTGTGTGTGTTTGGGGTACCTTCAGGGGGTCGTCAGTTACCATGATAAGAGGAGCCTGTAACGTTATACCCAGGAGAAGGTTGTGGGAGGTAGGGGTTAGGGGGGTTGGAGGTTGGAGAGGAGAGGGGTTTGTGTTGAGTGTGTTTGGGGTACCTTCAGGGGGTCGTCAGTTACCGTACCATGATAAGAGGAGCCTGTAACGTTATACCCAGGAGAAGGTTGTGGGAGGTAGGGGTTGGGGGGGTTGGAGGTTGGAGAGGAGAGGGGTTTGTGTTGTGTGTGTTTGTGGTACCTTCAGGGGGTCGTCAGTTACCATGATAAGAGCAGCCTGTAACGTTATACCCAGGGAGAAGGTTGTAGGAGGTAGGGGTTGGGGGGGTTGGTGGTTGGAGAGGAGAGGGGTTTGTGTTGTGTGTGTTTGGGGTACGGTAACTTCAGGGGGTCGTCAGTTACCATGATAAGAGGAGCCTGTAACGTTATACCCAGGGAGAAGGAGGTGGGAGGTAGGGGTTGGGGGGGTTGGAGGTTGGAGAGGAGAGGGCTTTGTGTTGTGTGTGTTTGGGGTACCTTCAGGGGGTCGTCAGTTACCATGATAAGAGCAGCCTGTAACGTTATACCCAGGGAGAAGGTTGTGGGAGGTAGGGGTTAGGGGGGTTGGAGGTTCGAGAGGAGAGGGGTTTGTGTTGTGTGTGTTTGGCGTACCTTCAGGGGGTCGTCAGTTACCGGTACCATGATCCGAGCAGCCTGTAACATTATACCCAGGGAGAAGGTTGTGGGAGGTAGGGGTTAGGGGGGTTGGAGGTTGGAGAGGAGAGGGGTTTGTGTTGTGTGTGTTTGGGGTACCTTCAGGGGGTCGTCAGTTACCATGATAAGAGCAGCCTGTAACGTTTTACCCAGGAGAAGGTTGTGGGAGGTAGGGGTTAGGGGGGTTGGAGGTTGGGGAGGAGAGGGGTTTGTGTTGTGTGTGTTTGGGGTACCTTCAGGGGGTCGTCAGTTACCATGATAAGAGGAGCCTGTAACGTTATACCCAGGAGAAGGTTGTGGGAGGTAGGGGTTAGGGAGGTTGGGGAGGAGAGGGGTTTGTGTTGTGTGTGTTTGGGGTACCTTCAGGGGGTCGTCAGTTACCATGATAAAAGGAGCCTGTAACGTTATACCCGGGGAGAAGGTTGTGGGAGGTAGGGGTTGTGGGAGGTAGGGGTTAGGGGGGTTGGAGGTTGGGGAGGAGAGGGGTTTGTGTTGTGTGTGTTTGGGGTACCTTCAGGGGGTCGTCAGTTACCATGATAAGAGCAGCCTGTAACGTTATACCCAGGAGAAGGTTGTGGGAGGTAGGGGTTGGGGGGGTTGGAGGTTGGGGAGGAGAGGGGTTTATGTTTGTGTTTGGGGTACCGGTACCTTCAGGGGGTCGTCAGTTACCATGATAAGAGGAGCCTGTAACGTTATACCCAGGAGAAGGTTGTGGGAGGTAGGGGTTAGGGGGGTTGGAGGTTGGGGAGAAGAGGGGTTTGTGTTGTGTGTGTTTGGGGTACTTTCAGGGGGTCGTCAGTTACCATGATAAGAGGAGCCTGTAACGTTATACCCAGGAGAAGGTTGTGGGAGGTAGGGGTTGGTGGGGTTGGAGGTTGGGG
>CM064484.1:4555222-4567722 GCA_032716605.1 Paralithodes platypus
ACAAACCTCTTAGACTTCGTCCACGATATCCTCAACCTCTACGATGAGAGTAAACCTGTAGATATTATATACCTTGATTTTCAAAAGGCCTTTGACAAAGTTCCCACACACGTTTACTGCTAAAACTAAAAGTGCATGGAATACAAGACGGTGTGTTGAAATGGATAGGAAATTGGCTCAGCAACAGAAAGCAAAGAGTAGTCATAAACGGTAAGGCATCTAAATGGACCAATGTAAGTAGCGGGGTACCCCAGAGATCGGTACTAGGACCAATTCTCTTTCTAATTTACATCAACGACATAGATGAGGGTCTCACCTGTACAATCTCAAAATTTGCTGATGATACAAAAATTGCAAATAGCGTACTCTCAAAAGAACAAGTTGACGATATGCAACACAATCTAGATAAATTGTGATGTTGGGCCCAAATTTGGCAAATGAGTTTCAATGCGGATAAATGTAAAGTACTACATATCGGATACCTAAATAAGAAAACAAACTATTCGATGAATGGCACTCAGCTTAAGAATGTAAACAGAGAAACCGATCCAAGAGTAACAATATCGAGTAACCTAAAACCGAGTCAACAATGTTCAGAAGTTGTTAAGAAGGCAAATAAAATAATTGGCTTCATAGGCAGGTCATTTGAGCATAAATCCAAAGAAGTTATCCTAACCCTATACAATTCCTTAGTCCGCCCTCTTTTGGAGTACTGCGTTCAATCCTGGTGCCCTTATTACCAAAAAGATATAAACAAGCTGGAAAAAGTTCAGCGTAGAGTTACCAAAATGATACCTAGCCTAAAGAACAAACCATACGAAGAGCGTCTTAGAGAATTAAATCTATTTCCTTTAACCCAGCGCAGATTAAGAGGTGACTTAATTCAAGTGTTCAAAATCATCAAAGGCATCGACAATATGAACTGTAGTAAGTACTTCACTATCGACACCTCTAATTACACGCGGGGAAACGGTTGCAAAATTATTGGTAAATCTTTTAACTCACACGAATCTAAGAATTTCTTCTTCAATCGAGTTGTCAACTTGTGGAATGGGCTTCCCCGAGACGTTATAGACTGCAGCACCGTTGATTCATTTAAACTCCGCTTAGACAAACATTTTGCATCAAACCCGCGACTGACTGCGTTTGTAAATGAATAACTTTATTTTATCCCCCCCTCAGTTACTAACCCATCTGTCCCCTACTAACTTCCTAATCCTGCCACGGACATTAGTTCCAGGGCAGTAGTTCCCTTTCCAATGTTCCCTTACCCACTCTAAACCACTGGTTGGACACTTGGTCCTCAGTGTTTTGGAGAACAAGCAGCCTAGAAGGGTCACTAGACCTATTGTTGCTTGATTTCCTTTGTAACGCTTTGTACTCTTTGTACGCCTCTTCCTTCTCTACCAACCCTTCCTCCTCCTCTTCCTTCTCTACCACCACATCCTCCTCTCTACCACCACTTCCTCCCCCTCTTCCTCCTCTCTACCACCACTTCCTCCTCCTCCTCTTCTTTCTCTTTCTACCACTTACTCCTCCTCCTCTACCACTACTTCCTCCTCCTCTTCCTTCTCTACCACCACTTCCTCCTCTCCTTCTTCCTCCACCACATCCTCCTCCCTCTACCACCACTTACTCCTCTTCCTCCTTCTCTACCACCACTTCCTCCTCATCTTCCTCCTTCTCTACCACTACTCCTCCTCCTCTTCTTCTCTACGACCATTACTCCTCCTCCTCACCACTACTTCCTCCTCCTCTTCCTTCTCTACCACCACTTCCTCCTCCTCTACCACCACTTCCTCCTCCTCTTCCTCCTTCTTTACCACCACTTCCTCCTCCTCCTCTTCCTTCTCTACGACCACTTACTCCTCCTCTACACTACTTCCTCCTCCTCTTCCTTCTCTACCACCACTTCCTCCTCCTCCTCTTCCTCCTCTACCACTACTTCCTCCTCCTCTTCCTTCTCTACCACCACTTCCTCCTCCTCCTCTTCCTCCTCTACCACTACTTCCTCTCCTCTTCCTTCTCTACCAACACTTCTCTCCTCCTCTTCCTTCTCTACCACCACTTCCTCCTCCTCCTCTCTAAACCACTCCTCCTCCTCTTCCTTCTCTACCACACCCTCCTCACCACTTAATCCTCCTCTTCCTCCTTCTCCACAATTCCTCTCCTCTCTCCTCTCTACCACTACTTCCTCCCTCCTCTTCCTTCTCTACGACCACTTAATACTCCTCCTCTACCACTATTTCCTCCTCTTCCTCTATACCACACTTCCTCCTCCTCCTCTTCTTCTCTACCACCACATCCTCCTCCTCTACACACCCACCTCCTCCTCTTCTCCTTCTCTACACCACTTCCTCCTCCTCCTCTTCTTCTACGACCACTTACTCCTCCTCCTCTACCATACTCCTCCTCCTTCTCTACCAACACTTCCTCCCTCCCCTTCTCTACCACTTCCTCCTCCTCTTCCTTTCTCTACCCACCACATCCTCCTCCTCTACCACCACTTCCTCCTTCCTCCTCTTCCTTCTCTACGACCACTCCTCCCCTCTACACTACTTCCTCCTCCTCTTCCTTCTCTACCACACTTCTCTCCTCCTCTTCCAACTACCACCACATCCTCCTCTCTCCACCACTTCCTCATCCTCTCTCCTTCTCTACCACCACTCTCCTCCTCCTCTTCCTTCTCTACGACCAACTCCTCCTCCTCTACCAATACTTCCTCTCCTCTTCCTCTCTCCCACCACTTCCTCCTCCTCTTCTTCCTACCACCACATCCTACTCCTCTACCACCACCTTCCTCCTCCTCCTCTACCACACTTCCTCCTCTCTCTTCCTTCTCTACGCCACTTACTCTCCTCTACCACTACTCCTCCTCCTCTTCCTTCTCTACCACTCCTTCCTCCTCTTCCTTCTCTACCACCACTTCCTCCTCCTCTCCTTCTCTACGACCACTTACTCCTCCCCTCTACCACTACTTCCCTCCTCTTCCTTCTCTACCACTTCCTCCTCCTCTTCCTTCCTCTAGTACCACCTCCTCCTCCTATCTTCCTTCTCTACTTCCTCCTCCTCTCTTCCTTCTCTACAACCACATCCTCCTCCTACCACCACTTCCTCTCCTCTCCTCCTCTCTACCACACTTCCTCCTCCTCTTCCTCCTTCTCTACCACTACTTCCTCCCTCCTCTTCCTCTACGACCACTTACTCCTCCTCCTCTACCACTACTTCCTCCTCCACTTCCTCCACCTCTACCACCACTTCCTCCACCCCTACCACCACTTCCTCCTCTCTTCTTCTCTACCACTTCCTCCTCCTCTTCCTTCTCTACGACCACTTACTCCTCCTCCTCTACCACTACTTCCTCCTCCTCTTCCTTCTCTACCACCACTTCCTCCTCCTCCTCTTCCTCCTCTACCACTACTTCCTCCTCCTCTTCCTTCTCTACCACCACTTCCTCCTCCTCTACCACCACTTCCTCCTCCTCCTCCTCCTCTACCACCACTTCCTCTCCTCTTTCCTCCTTCTCTACCACTACTTCCTCCTCCTCCTCTTCTTCTCTACGACCACTTACTCCTCCTCTCTACCACTTCCTCTCCTCTTCCTTCTCTACCACCACTTCCTCCTCCTCCTTGCTTCTCTACCACCACATCCTCCTCCTCTACCACCACTTCCTCCTCCTCTTCCTCCTTCTCTACCACCACTTCCTCCTCCTCTTCCTTCTCTACGACCACTTACTCCTCCTCCTCTACCACTACTTCCTCCTCCTCTTCCTTCTCTACCACCACTTCCTCCTCCTCCTCTTCCTTCTCTACCACCACTTCCTCCTCCTCCTCTTCCTTCTCTACCACCACATCCTCCTCCTCTACCACCACTTCCTCCTCCTCCTCTTCCTTCTCTACGACCACTTACTCCTCCTCCTCTACCACTACTTCCTCCTCCTCTTCCTTCTCTACCACCACTTCCTCCTCCTCCTCTTCCTTCTCTACTTCCTTCCTTCTTGTTGCGGAAAATGGAGATCATACAGATAACAAAGTACAAATGGCGAATATCCTAAATAACTATTTTGCATCAGTTTTCACGTCGGAAGATACTACCGGTAACCGACCTACCCCTACGAATCAATCAAATGGCACTGAGCTCGAAAACTTTACGATTTATGAAGACGATATCCTGTTCGCAATCAACAATTTGAAAGTTAATAAAACCCCAGGCCCTGATAAAATATCCCCAAGGATCCTAAAAGAAGCAAAACACGAATTATTAAACCCACTCGCAAATCTGTTCAACAAATCATTGAATGTTGGGATAGTTCCAAACGAATGTAAACTAGCTAACGTGACACCCATATACAAAAAAGGAAATAAGTCCTCTCCCGGCAATTATCGACCAATTAGCTTAACATCGGTAACGGGCAAATTAATGGAAACCATTATAAGGGACAAAATAGTAAAACATTTGGAAGAAAATAATTTAATAAAAGATTCTCAGCACGGTTTTAGAAATAAACGTTCATGCTTAACAAACTTACTCGACTTCTTCAATGATGTTTACAAATCATATGATAAGGATAGAGCAGTTGATATAAAATATCTCGATTTTCAGAAAGCTTTCGATACCGTACCCCACAAGAGACTAATTGACAAAATAAAAGCTCATGGCATAACAGGAAAAACTCTGAAATGGCTCGAAAATTGGCTCTCAGACCGTAAACAACGAGTTGTAATAAATGGTGAAGAATCGGATTGGTGCAAAGTAAATAGTGGCGTTCCCCAGGGTTCGGTATTAGGCCCTATTCTTTTTATAATTTACATAAACGACTTAGACGAAGGAATAGAATGCAAAATTTCGAAATTTGCTGACGATACAAAAATTACTAATAAAGTAACCTCAACAGTACATTGGCAAAAACTACAAGGTGACCTAGACACTTTAGAAAACTGGGCAGAAAAATGGCAAATGAAATTCAACATAGAAAAATGCAAAGTATTACACATCGGTAGTAACAACGCTAAAAAGATTACTCAATAACCAACATTCAACTATCAAATACAAATAATGAAAAGGATCTGGGAGTTATAATATCAAGTGACCTGAAGCCGAGTAAACAGTGTGCAGAGGTAATAAAAACTGCTAATAAATTGGTGGGTTTCATCGGCAGAACATTCAAATTCAAATCAGAAAAAATCATACTTACTCTATTCAACTCATTGGTGCGTCCCCATCTCGAATACTGCGTGCAATTCTGGTCACCGTACTACCAAAAGGACATAAATAAACTTGAAAGGGTGCAACGCAGAGTCACTAAAAATGATACCTAGATTGCGTAATAAACCGTACGAAGAGCGCTTAAAAGAACTAAATTTGTTTAGCTTAACAAAGCGCAGAATGAGAGGTGACCTAATAGAGGTGTTCAAAATCTTCAAGGGATTCAGCAACCTAAATGTAAGCGAATTATTTACGATCAATCAAGCAAACACGAGAAACAATGGTTATAAGATTATAGGCAAGCGTTTTCATTCTCACGAGGCGAAGCATTTCTTCTTCAACCGCGTTGTGAATAATTGGAACAGACTACCCTCGAACATTGTAAACTGTAATACTGTCGAATCATTTAAGAACCATCTGGATAAACACATGGCAAATAACCCCCGATTAACACAGTTTCTTTCAGAATAACGCGCAACGAAATGTCAACGCATACCGCAATGTATATTGATTTTCATACATCTGTTTCCCTTTCAGAATTGTAGTAAATAGAGTTAGCTTAGATTATAAATCAACTTCTTTTTTCTCCCTGTCCTGTTCGAATTTCCGTGTCAGTTTTTCAATACTGCATGGTATTTTTCCTATCTGTTTCCATGCCAGCATTAGCTGGAGGGAGTGGTGGGTGGGGAGGAGCCTTCTTCTTTGCTATCCTTTTCTCTACCTCGTAGTCAGTAGATTGGTAGTTTTAGATATCCAAACTGCCCCGTAAGGACCAATAGGTCTGTTGCAGTTTGTTCTCCTTTGTATTCCTTTGTATTCTACCACCACATCCTCCTCCTCTACCACCACTTCCTCCTCCTCTTCCTCCTTCTCTACCACCACTTCCTCCTCCTCCTCTTCCTTCTCTACCACTTACTCCTCCTCCTCTACCACTACTTTCCTCCTCTTCCTTCTCTACCACTTCCTCCTCCTCCTCTTCCTTCTCTACCACCACATCCTCCTCCTCTACCACCACTTCCTCCTCCTCTTCCTCCTTCTCTACCACCACTTCCTCCTCCTCCTCTTCCTTCTCTACGACCACTTACTCCTCCTCCTCTACCACTACTTCCTCCTCTTCCTTCTCTACCACTACTTCCTCCTCCTCTTCCTTCTCTACCACCACTTCCTCCTCCTCCTCTTCCTTCTCTACCACCACTTCCTCCTCCTCCTCTTCCTTCTCTACCACCACATCCTCCTCCTCTACCACCACTTCCTCCTCCTCTTCCTCCTTCTCTACCACCACTTCCTCCTCCTCCTCTACCACTACTTCCTCCTCCTCCTCTTCCTTCTCTACGACCACTTACTCCTCCTCCTCTACCACTACTTCCTCCTCCTCTTCCTTCTCTACCACCACTTCCTCCTCCTCTACCACCACTTCCTCCTCCTCTTCCTCCTTCTCTACCACCACTTCCTCCTCCTCCTCTTCCTTCTCTACGACCACTTACTCCTCCTCCTCTACCACTACTTCCTCCTCCTCTTCCTTCTCTACCACCACTTCCTCCTCCTCCTCTTCCTCCTCTACCACTACTTCCTCCTCCTCTTCCTTCTCTACCACCACTTCCTCCTCCTCCTCTTCCTCCTCTACCACTACTTCCTCCTCCTCTTCCTTCTCTACCACCACTTCCTCCTCCTCCTCTTCCTTCTCTACCACCACATCCTCCTCCTCTCTTCTTCTCTACCACCACTCCTCCTCCTCTTCCTTCTCTACCACCACTTCCTCCTCCTCCTCTTCCTTCTCTACCACCACTTCCTCCTCCTCCTCTTCCTTCTCTACCACCACATCCTCCCCCTCCTCTACCACCACATCCTCCTCCTCCTCTACCACAAATTCCTTCTCTTCCTTCTCTACCACCACATCCTCCTCCTCCTTCTTCTCTATCACCAATTCCTCCTCCTCTTCCTTCTCTACCACCAATTCCTCCTCCTCCTCTTCCTTCTCTACCACCAATTCCTCCTCCTCCTTCTCTACCACCACTTCCTCCTCCTCCTCTACCACTTCCTCCTCCTCCTCTTCCTTCTCTACAACCACTTACTCCTCCTCCTCTACCACCACTTCCTCCTCCTCCTCTTCCTTCTCTACGACCACTTACTCCTCCTCCTCTACCACTACTTCCTCCTCCTCTTCCTTCTCTACCACCACTTCCTCCTCCTCCTCTTCCTCCTCTACCACTACTTCCTCCTCCTCTTCCTTCTCTCCCACCACTTCCTCCTCCTCCTACTCCTCTTCTACCACCACTTCCTCCTCCTCCTCTACCACCACTTCCTCCTCCTCCTCTACCACCACTTCTTCCTCCTCCTCTACCACCATTTCCTCCTCTACCACCAGTTCCTCTTCCTCCTCCTCTACCACCACTTCCTCCTCCTCCTTTACCACCACTTCCTCCTCCTCCTCCTCCTCCTCTACCACTATTCCTCCTCCTCCTTTACCACCACTTCCTCCTCCTCCTCCTCCTCCTCTACCACCACTTCCTCCTCCACTTTTACCACCACTTCCTCCTCTACCACCAGTTCCCCCTCCTCCTCCTCCCTCCCTTCCACTTCAGAACCCTACTGGGAAAAGTTTGTTCTGTGGAGACAAAACCACCAGTAGGCTTCATGTCACTATTTTACCAGGGAGAGAGAGGGAGTGAATGTGTGTGTGTGTGAGAGTGGTGAGCGTGTGTGTACAGTATAACCAGGGAGAGAGTGAGAGTGAGTGTACAGTATGGCCAGGGAGAGAGAGTGAGTGAGCGTGTGTGTACAGTATAACCAGGGAGAGAGTGAGAGTGAGTGTACAGTATGACCAGGGAAAGAGAGTGAGTGAGCGTGTGTGTACAGTATAACCAGGAGAGAGTGAGAGTGAGTGTACAGTATGACCAGGGAAAGAGAGTGAGTGAGCGTGTGTGTACAGTATAACCAGGGAGAGAGTGAGAGTGAGTGTACAGTATGACCAGGGAAAGAGAGTGAGTGAGCGAGTGAGTACTGTATAACCAGGGAGAGAGTGAGAGTGAGTGTACAGTATGACCAGGGAAAGAGAGTGAGTGAGCGTGTGTGTACAGTATAACCAGGGAGAGAGTGAGAGTGAGTGTACAGTATGACCAGGGAAAGAGAGTGAGTGAGCGTGTGTGTACAGTATAACCAGGGAGAGAGTGAGAGTGAGTGTACAGTATGACCAGGGAAAGAGAGTGAGTGAGCGTGTGTGTACAGTATGACCAGGGAAAGAGAGTGAGTGAGCGTGAGTGTACAGTATGACCAGGGAAAGAGAGTGAGTGAGCGTGTGTGTACAGTATAACCAGGGAGAGAGAGAGAGTGAGAGTGTGTGTACAGTATAACCAGGGAGAGAGTGAGAGTGAGTGTACAGTATGACCAGGGAGAGAGAGTGACTGAGCGTGTGTGTACAGTATAACCAGGGAGAGAGTGAGAGTGAGTGTACAGTATGGCCAGGGAGAGAGTGACTGAGCGTGTGTGTACAGTATAACCAGGGAGAGAGTGAGAGTGAGTGTACAGTATGGCCAGGGAGAGAGAGTGAGTGAGCGTGTGTGTACAGTATAACCAGGGAGAGAGTGAGAGTGAGTGTACAGTATGGCCAGGGAGAGAGAGTGAGTGAGCGTGTGTACAGTATAACCAGGGAGAGAGAGAGAGTGAGAGTGTGTGTACAGTATGACCAGGGAAAGAGAGTGAGTGAGCGTGTGTGTACAGTATAACCAGGGAGAGAGAGAGAGTGAGAGTGTGTGTACAGTATAACCAGGGAGAGAGAGAGAGTGAGAGTGTGTGTACAGTATAACCAAGGAGAGAGAGTGAGAGTGTGTGTACAGTATAACCAGGGAGAGAGAGAGAGTGAGAGTGTGTACAGTATAACCAGGGAGAGAGAGAGAGAGAGAGAGTGTGTGTACAGTATAACCAGGGAGAGAGAGAGAGAGAGAGAGTGTGTGTACAGTATAACCAGGGAGAGAGAGAGAGTGAGAGTGTGTGTACAGTATAACCAGGGAGAGAGAGAGAGTGAGAGTGTGTGTACAGTATAACCAGGGAGAGAGAGAGAGTGTGAGTGTGTACAGTATAACCAGGGAGAGAGAGAGAGTGAGAGAGTGTGTACAGTATAACCAGGGAGAGAAAGAGAGTGAGAGTGTGTGTACAGTATAACCAGGGAGAGAGAGTGAGAGTGTGAGTGTGTACAGTATATCCAGGGAGAGAGAGAGAGTGATAGTGTGTACAGTATAACCAGGGAGAGAGAGAGAGAGAGTGTGTGTACAGTATAACCAGGGAGAGAGAGTGAGAGTGTGTGTACAGTATAACCAGGGAGAAAGAGAGAGTGAGAGTGTGTGTACAGTATAACCAGGGAGAGTGAGAGAGTGAGAGTGTGTACAGTATAACCAGGGAGAGAGAGTGAGTGTGTGTACAGTATAACCAGGGAGAGAGAGTGAGAGTGTGTACAGTATAACCAGGGAGAGAGAGAGAGTGAGAGTGTGTGTACAGTATAACCAGGGAGAGAGAGAGAGTGAGAGTGTGTACAGTATAACCAGGGAGAGAGAGTGAGAGTGTGTGTACAGTATAACCAGGGAGTGAGAGTGAGAGTGTGTACAGTATAACCAGGGAGAGAGAGTGAGTGTGTGTACAGTATAACCAGGGAGAGAGAGTGAGAGTGTGTGTACAGTATAACCAGGGAGAGAGAGTGAGAGTGTGTACAGTATAACCAGGGAGAGAGAGTGAGAGTGTGTGTACAGTATAACCAGGGAGAGAGCGTGAGAGTGTGTGTACAGTATAACCAGGGAGAGAGAGAGAGAGAGTGAGAGTGTGTGTACAGTATAACCAGGGAGAGAGTGAGAGTGTGTGTACAGTATAACCAGGGAGAGAGAGTGAGAGTGTGTGTACAGAATAACCAGGGCGAGAGAGTGAGAGTGTGTACAGTATAACCAGGGAGAGAGTGAGAGTGAGAGTGTGTGTACAGTATAACCAGGGAGAGAGAGTGAGAGTGTGTACAGTATAACCAGGGAGAGAGAGTGAGTGAGAGCGTGTGTACAGTATAACCAGGGAGAGAGAGAGAGTGAGAGTGTGTGTACAGTATAACCAAGGAGAGAGAGAGAGTGAGAATGTGTGTACAGTATAACCAGGGAGAGAGAGAGAGTGAGAGTGTGCGTACAGTATAACCAGGGAGAGAGAGAGAGTGAGAGTGTGTACAGTATAACCAGGGAGAGAGAGAGAGTGAGAGTGTGTGTACAGTATAATCAGGGAGAGAGAGTGAGAGTGTGTGTACAGTATAACCAGGGAGAGAGAGAGACTGAGAGAGTTTGTACAGTATAACCAGGGAGAGAGAGAGTGTGTGTGTACAGTATAACCAGGGAGAGAGAGTGAGAGTGTGTGTACAGTATAACCAGAGAGAGAGAGTGAGAGTGTGTACAGTATAACCAGGGAGAGAGAGAGAGAGTGTGTGTACAGTATAACCAGGGAGAGAGAGTGAGAGTGTGTGTACAGTATAACCAGGGAGAGAGAGAAAAAGAGAGTGTGTGTACAGTATAACCAGGGAGAGAGAGAGAGAGTGAGAGTGTGTGTACAGTATAACCAGGGAGAGTGAGATTGTGGTAAGTATAACCAGGGAGAGAGAGAGAGAGAGTGAGAGTGTGTGTACAGTATAACCAGGGAGAGTGAGAGAGTGTGTACAGTATAACCAGGGAGAGAGAGAGAGTGAGTGTGTACAGTATAACCAGGGAGAGAGAGAGAGTGAGAGTGTGTGTACAGTATAACCAGGGAGAGAGAGTGAGAGTGTGCACAGTATAACCAGGGAGAGAGAGAGAGAGAGAGGGAGAGTGTGTGTACAGTATAACCAGGGAGAGAGAGAGAGTGAGAGTGTGTACATTATAACCAGGGCGAGAGAGAGAGTGAGAGTGTGTACAGTATAACCAGGGAGAGAGAGAGAGTGTGAGTGTGTACAGTATAACCAGGGAGAGAAAGAGAGTGTGTGTACAGTATAACCAGGGAGAGAGAGAGAGTGAGAGTGTGTGTACAGTAAAACCAGGGAGAGAGAGTGAGAGTGTGTATAACCAGGGCGAGAGAGTGAGTGAGAGCATGTGTACAGTATAACCAGGGAGAGAGAGAGAGTGAGAGTGTGTGTACAGCAAAACCAGGGAGAGAGAGTGAGAGTATAACCAGGGCGAGAGAGTGAGTGAGAGCATGTGTACAGTATAACCAGGGAGAGAGAGAGAGTGAGAGTGTGTGTACAGTATAACCAGGGAGCGAGAGTGAGAGTGAGTGTACAGTATAACCAGGGAGAGAGAGAGAGTGAGAGTGTGTGTACAGTATAACCAGGGAGAGAGAGAGAGTGAGAGTACAAAGGAGTACAAAGGAAATCAAGCAACAACAGGTCTAGTGACCCTTCTAGGTTGCTTGTCCTCCAAAACACTGAGGATCAAGTGTCCAAACAGTGGTTTAGAGTGGGTAAGGGAACATTGGAAAGGGAATTACTGCCCTGGAACTAATGTCCTTGGCAGGATTAGGAAGTTAGTAGAGGACATAAGGGTTAGTAACTGAGGGGGGGATAAAATAAAGTTATTCATTTACAAATGCAGTCAGTCGCGGGTTTGATGAGAGATATTTGTCTAGGCGGAGTTTAAATGAATCAACGGTGATGCAGTCTATAACGTTTCGGGGAAGCCCATTCCACAAGTTGACAACTCGATTGAAGAAGAAATTCTTAGATTCGTGCGAGTTAAAAGATTTACCAATAATTTTGCAACCGTTTCCCCGCGTGTAATTAGATTGGTCGATAGTGAAGTACTTACTACAGTTCATATTGTCGATGCCTTTGATGATTTTGAACACTTGAATTAAGTCACCTCTTAATCTGCGCTGGCTTAAAGGAAATAGATTTAATTCTCTAAGACGCTCTTCGTATGGTTTTGTTCTTTAGGCTAGGTATCATTTTGGTAACTCTACGTTGAACTCGTTCTAGCTTGTTTATATCTTTTTGGTAATAAGGGCACCAGGATTGAACGCAGTATTCCAGAAGAGGGCGGACTAAGGAATTGTAAAGGGTTAGGATAACTTCTTTGGATTTATGCTCAAATGACCTGCCTATAAAGCCAATTATTTTGTTTGCCTTCTTAACAACTTCTGAACATTGTTGACTCGGTTTTAGGTTACTCGATATTATTACTCCCAGATCGGTTTCTCTGTTTACATTCTTAAGCTGAGTGCCATTCATCGAATAGTTTACTTTCTCATTTAGGTATCCGACATGTAGTACTTTACATTTATCCGCATTGAAACTCATTTGCCAAATTTGG